>VZTF01007977.1:267447-507447 GCA_013397755.1 Cnemophilus loriae | reverse complement strand
TACTTTTAAGACCCTTTAAATTGAAAAACAACTCCAAAATCTCAAGTGTACTGTAAAAAATTACAAGTAGAAATATCCTTAAACATTGTAAAAATACTGGGATTAGCCTGGTAAATGAATTACTAACTCCACACCTTAAAGCAAAAATGTTGCTCTTTGTGGAGCTCTTGCAAGCTCAGAGATAGCTCTGGTGCCCATCTTCCTCCCCAAAAGGCAGAGGGCTACTTCATGGGTGCACCTGAAGAAAAAGTTTGCCACAAACCTGGGGTAATAAAATCAATGTACTTCCAAAACCACTTGGGTATGGAAAGAGCAGCAAGCACTCCAAGTGCCTGTTCCCACAAGAGTACTGACACGGTCTGCACGAACCACAGAAATGCAGGTACTCCACCTGAGTGCTAGTTTCAGCAAGGTCACCACAGCACAGCAACAGTCTAATCGCATTTTCTTCAGTTTACAGAAGCAGCAAAAAAAGTAATGAATCTTCTTAAATGTATGTTTATTTTTTTAAGATAAGACAAGTAAATAAAGCATCACATTTACATTTAAGTAAATGAAAAATTTTTGGTGTGCCTTTACTCCCTGAAGTATTTGTAAACATTTTTTGGCCACTTCAAAATGCTGCAAACTTTCTGTATAAACCTTTTGCAAATGACATATCTGAGAAGCATAAATAAGCAGTGTAATTCTTACTTTGGTTCTTATATTCTATGTTCTTATATTCAAGTTATTCTGACAATAGATAGTCATTGCTGCTAAAATTTGTGTTTGGTTAATTTGAATGTGTTTGGCTCTAATGATGACCATTCAGTCCTGTGACAGCTGACACTTGATCAAAGGAATCAGATGCACTCAATATTTTCCTTCTCAAATTAAGATGAAACCTGTGCTCTCTAAACAGAACAAACTTTAGTGATAACAAACAAATAAAAATTTATGTTTGTTAAAGAAAAAATTTTCTCCAATTCTTCTGCAGTTTCTGAGATCTTTTCTATTATCTTTTCTAAAAGAGGAACAGGTGTGTTCTATGAAGCAGTATTTACATCCCTCTCCTGCTTGTTCTAAAACATTCAGGGGTTCATACTCACTTTGCTGTTAGAGCACCAGAATGGGACCACGTACTAAAATATTTACCTCCTATCGCTCTCTCAGTGCTTTTTTTTTTTTTTTAGCACTGGCTTACAAGATATAGTCCCTCATTCCCAGGTATTAAGTTTATAAAGAGATCCTAAATGTGCGATTTATCTGCATTCAGAAAATGCTTTAAGAGGTCTTGGTTTAGCTACTAATTATATGGCTTCAGACTTTTGATTTTTTCCTGATATTTCATATTTGTCACAGCTTTTATTTCATGTTTGATTTTAGAATTTTGATAAAAAAGTAGTGATTTTGCATAAAATATTGCAAAATTCTACTAAAAAAAAGGAATTCACTGTTATAGTAAAAATAGGTGATGTTCTTGTTGCTGAATGACAGTACAGACAGTGTTTTTTAAGCACAATACCATGAGGTATCAGTTCAAGTGATTCTGAATGCTTGAGAAGTACAACTGTGCAGTTGTATGGAATACTACCTTTCTAATCAAAACAAATAATGTAATCAGGATTATTTGACAGACTCTACTTTCTTAACACTTGTTGACTGGTATTGATCATAAGTGTTCTTCTCCATTCTCTCAGAAGAATCCTATATTTTAACTCTTCCTTCACTTAGCCTGCTCTTCAGTTAACTGGCCTAATCCAAGCCCTATTACCCCACTGACTACAAAGAGCATCAGCAGCCAGTTTGTAGTGGGACTATATGAATACCCACATCCTTTCCCACAAACATTAAACCACTAGACTCACTAAGACTTGTAATTTACTCACATTTGAGATAGGCACAATAATATTTCCTTCTTCCACAGGCCAAGAATAGTCTGTTTACAGAGCATTTTGGGGAAAACCGAAAGGTATTTTATGCCTGGAAATATTATTGAAGAGATGAGAAAAAAAAATAATCTGAATCATTATTGTTACCTGCAGCCTGGCCAATGTCATAATGAGGGAACCTGAGCATAAAGAAAAAAAACAGAAAAAAACCTCTAAGAGCTAGGTTTTAATGAAGAATTATTGTTTATTTTCTTTAATTAAATTCCTACATTGGAGAAGTTAGGGTTTTTTTATGGAGCATCTACTCCCCAGGCAGGCCTTCTCATAGTCATCTCCATTTTAATTACTTGATTACTTTCATGAGAGAAGAATCTGTATCAACTTTTATTTTGGATTGGAAGGAAAAAAAAATCTTCTATGTGTCAGTCTCAACAGTTTATATTTGTAGTTTCAAGGAGAGCAGTCAAGGTCAAATAAGTGGCTCTGCATCCACTGCATTAAAAAAGATGCCCCTAGACCTATAGGTAGCAATTTCTTAATAATTATGACAAACCAAGGATAGTTAATCTTGGAACACAAAACATACCAGCCTCAAACTAAAGCCCACACAAGTCAGCAAACTAAGCCCTTTCATTTGCTCGGCTTGCTGATAAGTCTTTCTGCTCCCCAGGGACATGTAGCCATCCATCCAGTCTTTCTTCACCCAGGTCTTGATTAGAAGAGATACACATTCTTAAATAGTACTTATCTATGTTACTATTCTCAGCTATGAGCATCAATAATGGCATTTTTAAAACCTTGAAAAAAATGCTTTAAAATAGGCAAGATTTAAGAGTAATTTACAATGGGAGTGGAATATAAATATAAATATAAATGTATTTATAGATAATATTAATAGATATATTATTAAATGTATATAAATATAAATATTGCTTAACACAAGGTAACAGAATAGTTTTGTGTGTACTTGAAATAGTACATGCAGTATATGCTCCCACACAAATCTTTTTTTTTTTTTTTTGTCAGTACATAGGTTTTTTTTNNNTTTTTTGGTCAGTAATTAGGTATCTTATATGCTGCACATAATTCAGATCTGTGGCATTAAAAAAAATATAACAGCTAACCTGTCCTAGTTCTAGACAGGCCAATATGAAGGTGTGTCTCTGTGTACAGGAAACATATAACGTAACCTTTTGGAAACTAAAGTTACTCAGAAATAATTACATATTATGAAATCAGGTTTAATATCTAGATACATATTTGATTTGTTCTCTTTTTGTACAACACTCCCATCAGAGCAGCCTGGGAAGTGAGGAATCCAATATCCATTTGAAATTTCTGAGACTTTCTTAATTTAAAAATTAATTTAAAGAATTTATTACACTCTGTAATCTTTAACTTCCAATTTGACACTACTGGATTTAATAAGTAACTGAGTATGTAGTAACTACCACATCTCTGTACAGATGAGGTTGCTGTTCATGGCAGAAGCTGTGAGCTGATGATGTGCAAGAGCCAGACTACCCAAGTCCTCACGCAGAATTGCATTCAGTCACTTCAGCCTCATGCAGTATAAAGAAATCTTGTGGGACTGAACCCCTTATCATGGCTTGAAATGAACCCAGTTCACCAAGGACTTAAATCTGGGCAGACACAATGCCTTCTTTCATCCAAGAAAGTACCCTGAAATCATTCAAATCTGGTCTGATGGTAAGGTCACACCCTACCTTTTGGTACATACAGTAGCAGTATCATAATTCAGCATTACATACTGGCTCAAAATATCATTACTACATTATCAAAAAGTGCCAGCTTTTTGGAACTCAGTCAAACTACATCCTCTGCCCTCCAGACCTTGGGTACACATCCCCAACCTTGGATACCTTATCAGATATTTGAAGGGCTTTTTGGAATGGGAATTTTGAGTGCCTACTGAAACTGGTCCCCTAAATGCTCATGTCCTGAACTTAAACAACTTACTCACACTACTGTGACACTTGACCCACCTCTCGGTGCTCATGAATTATGTTTGAGACAGCACGGTAAAAAAACAAGCAACACAAGCTCAGTGTTCTTACACTTAAAAGAAAACAGATCACTGAAAAAAAAAATTGAAAATAATTCTCTGTTTAATTTCACCTTTTGTTTTCAACTTTCAGCCTTGTAGGTTTCTAGGTAAAAAGCCTGGTGTTCCTCAGGATTTGAGACCAGCACACAGCTGATACCTCACATTGTACTTTGATAGTTCTTACTACTGACCTTTGAATGAAATGTCAAATGCTGACTGACCCTGACGCATAAACTATGGATTAGAGTTTACATTTAAGGAAGTTCAGGCTTATGTAGTTACCCCAAAAATATGCAACATAAACTCATTATTTGACACAGTTTAACAGCGTACTTCAGCAGGATCTCAGCTTCTCTAATTCTCAACATTCCCTTACATTTGGAAGGCAACAGAACTGCTGATGTGATGTTGGTTTTTTTTTTATACTGCTTCTGAAGGTAGAATGCCACCCACTAAGACTGCCACCAACCAGCAATCTATGCTATTCTTGACAAGGTCTCATGAAAATAATGACCAAACCTAACCCAGCTTCCACTGTGAGAAAATCATAACCTCTAGTTCAGTGTCTAATCCTGGGATGAAATGTCAGCATTCTCAAAAATATTGCAAAATTGTCATTACCTAAGGTAAATCTACTCAAACAGCCATTGTCTATGGGGGAATTCAGAAGCTGAAGCTTTGTGACTTGCATGGTAAGGCTGTGGCTGCTAAAAATGAACAGTTGCTAATTGATAGGGGCTTTAAAATGAAGATATCCGGTATTTGAGATCCTGTTTTGATCTTTTTTACTTTCACACATGTGCCCTTCTGTATCCTGTGGATCTTCTATGTGGCTCGGTGGGTACATGCTCCACATGGTATTCTCTCTTTCTGATGTTAAAATACAGCACATAGGCTCTTACACATGGTGTAGGAACCTCTCTTTGATGGACATATAATCAAGCAGGAATTTGAAATATGTCCAAGACTTTGCTTTTATTTCTTGGCTATTGGACATAAGTGTGAATTTAGCCTATAAAATTTATTCCTTTTTTATTGTATTAGATAAATTGAAATAAGTGGGAAAATCCTTCTTCTTAATTCCTTCTCCTGCAGTCAGTTCCACAAAGTGTGGTTTAAGCTATCAGTACTTAAACATATATGATATAATACCACTGTCAATAACAGACATTATTAGGAACTATTTTATGCCATGAAAGAACAGAAGTGTGTTTCTTTCTCTTTCAGTCTTACAAATCAATGCCATTACACCCACTGGTTTTTCCCTATTTGAGCACACTTCCATTAACTCACGTGTCACTCATTTCAGCCTGCACAATAAAATCCTTGTCCTCCAATAAAATTTCTGAAAAAGCCCTCTCTATCAAGGTAGTTTCCACTATTATTTGTTGTAGACGTATTTGTGAACAGTTCTTCTAAGCACCAATTTGAAGCATTATGTTTACATACCGTATAACACATGCTAATATTTTATTTGCATACATGCTTATATAAAAATATCTATAGTCCATTTTCAAGTCTATAAAACATAATTTAATCAAGTATGTTTACTATAACTTTCCTTTTTTTTTACTGTTTTCTTCTAAATTGAAATAATCTTCCTTTCTTGGCATCGACTATCCTCCTCAATGACTAAAACTTTATCACTGAATGTAAACTTCAGTAAGAATAGCATGTTACTGTAGCATTAGTGGAGTTTTTTTTTTACTGTGAAACAAACTACTATTCAGTTATTTTACTCAGTTATTTTGCAAGTTACAAAAGCATGTTTCCATCCTAGAAGAAAGTTGAAGCCCGAGGAATTTATTTTTCTTATAAAATGCAATGGAAAGATAAAATAGACAGGCATGAAAAAGTTTAATTGTTTTGAAGTATTGAAATATTATTCTAAATGCATGAAATAGTAATCTGACAAAGAGTGAAACAAATGGACAATTCTGAACAAAAACCCTATTGAAATAAATTATTTCATTTAAATTTCTAGCACCACCACCCCCTTCTATCCCTCATCAATAGTCGATTCACTTGTCCCAGAGCTACATGAGGTCACTCAGATGGCCTTGGATCCTTTTGCAATTTCTTAGCACCCAAAAGAATGTAAGCAGAACTCATGTTCTGGCTCTAAATGTACAAGGTCATAAGGTTCTTCTGAAGGAGAAATTTTACAGGGTTTCAGCAACACTGCAGTTCAAGTTATGCTGCCAGTGATTACCAAACAAGTAATATATTGATTCAGTTATCCAAAACGAAAATATTTCTTAAGCACATCTACAGGAAATGCAACAAAAACATAAAACCCTACGAAACCACTAGGCCTCAAATATTTTGTGCAAAATATCACAGTATCTGCTGTTCAAAAAGCAGACTGATTAAATATCAATACCTGCTTTGCAAGCATGGTGAATTTTATATCACTATTGTCTCTGTAAAGTGATCTTGCAGGGGTTGAGGGTATTGCAGAAAACAAACCACAGAACTGCAGCGTATCGGAGGCTCCCGCCACCACAGAGCAAGCCCAGCATCCAACTATTGTCCTTTTATTCTCCGGAACTGCTGGAGGTTTATGCCTGGTTTGGTTTTGATGGCCTTTGTCTAACTTACACTATGATCTACAGTCCTTGCTCTGTTTAACCCTTCTTTAAGCTGTGTAGTCCATGCATTCAAGACCTGTGCCTAATACATTGACCATGCTAGAATTATAGCCCATCCAGCATTATTTCCGAAACAGAGACCGGTTAATTTATCACTACCGTGAAGTCAGACTCCCTCTTACAAGTACCTATCAAGGACAATTCAGCAGCTACCTATTTCCTTTGCCACATATATTAGATTCCTAACTTAGAACAAAACAAAATCATTGTAAAAATATATCTTTTCAAATACAATAAAATGTATTAGTCTTTTTATTAAATAATGGAAATAACACTGAAATATAATTATTTCTATTAACAAAGCTTTATATTATACCTTCAAAATATTCTCTTGCTCTTTAAATTTTGCTTATGGAGGAATATATTTTAACCTGAAAAGTAACTGATATCCAGTCAAGCCTGATCTCCAGATAAATGAAACAAAGCAAGATAAAGTGAAAATACTGAAGACAGATTAGGCAGTTTGCTGATCACTAAGATCAAAATGAATAGAAAGTGTAAAACTTCAAGAGATAAATAGTGGTGTATTCTTTTTTTCTAGAAGGATAGCACAGAGTACTAACTAGAGACAATACCATGTGCTTTTAACTTTCAGTTCAGATGGAAAAGGTTTAGTCTTCAATCCCTATTTATATAAGACTGGAGCATGGCTGTAGTGAAACAAAGGTGCAAATATTGAATAGAAATCCTTATTCTTAATGACGTGGAAGGGGTATTAATATGCTCAGTTCTTCTTTGTTCCTTGGTTTCTTTCTTTGTGAATAACTGGCTAAATTCATGAGCAGAACATGTGAGCTGCTAAGAAGTCATCAAACATTTTATCACTCCCAATGAGGGCTTCAGAACAGACCTCCTTGTGAAAATTATGAAGTTTCATTAATACAGCCAAAACTAGAGTATTGCCTGTAGAAGAACCCATATTTCATAATTCTTCCCATTCTTCTGCACTATTAGGATCTTTTCCTCAACCCACTCTTTATGCCATAAATGCATGTGACATTGAGTAGTTCCTTCAAAAGATTCCTGGATACAGTAAAAAATCAAGCTAAAGAATATTAGGACACAAGAAATAGGAGAAAAAATAAATTGGATAGCTAATGAGTATTGGGAGTTTTTCCTCAGTCACCAAGCAAAGAAGAGGTCCACACCAAGCCACGTGGCATGTGGCATGTCAGAGAGGCAGGAGGACATGCCTTTAGTGGTGGAGCTGTTCCTATTCTTGTTCGTTCTTCAGAAGCCAGAATTTTTTTTTCCCCTTTTTCTTGACTTTCCTCAATTTTATTTTGGAGATCTGATGCCCTATAGCCTTCATATTTGTACTGAAAGAGCATTCTCAAAACAGTCCCAAGCAAATTCTCATGTAGTAAAATAGTTTTGGTTTCCCAGTTATGAAAACATCCATAATACCTGATTCTCTATCTTCATGGACATACTAGTCCTAAGATATTGGAGGGATGGGAAGCATTCTAATTCTGAAACTCTCTTTACAGCCTCTGCCTTACAATAACATTCTTACTTTTTTTTGTATGTGCAACAAAAGCCACTTTTGTGTTGGTGAATAAGGTCCATTGCTGAAAACAATCACTTCAGAAGCTTGTTTTTATTTTACTGATGGCTAGGGTTACACCATAGAATGAACTGTAAAATATTCCTTTACTGCTCCTTCATTTTAGCGACATAGAAAGTTTAATCCATATCAAAGAAATTCCACATGAAAAATATTCATGGACAATGCTGGATATGCAAGCAAATATGCATATTTCTATTTTTTGAAAGAAACAATAGATCACCATGTAGTCACGTCTAATAAATCCATAACCCAACAGTCCATTTCTCTGAAGAAATGTCTACCAGAAATATTTGCCAGGTCCTCTATATTTTGAATTTAAAAATCATTCACAATATTATGAAGGATTTTGCAACTTTTTAAACTTACGAGTTAGTGGAAATCATCCTGTTTTACATTTTAAAAAGCTGCTATAGAAACCCTACTCAAATATAAGAACAACAACAACAGCAACAACAGCTTTTTTTATGTTATGCCCTATTCAGCTGATACTGTCCTTTTGGAAAGCCAATGACTTGTTAGTACCTCTAGCAGGAGTGTGAACAGATGCGTCCCTGACAGGCGATGGATGGTCAGGGTCCATCTGGCCAGTGCAGCTTGGACAGAAATGATGTATACAGCTTCATCAGCGAATGACTGTCATCAATCCTGTGCCATGGATAGCGTAAATGACAGCTACACTGCAGCTGAGGCCCAGGTGTGAGAACCAAGAAGGGGCTGATTTAAGAATGCTGGGTAATCAGGAATGTATAGTCTCCAGGACTTTAATTTGTATCTTTAACCTCCTATAAATATCCCTGTATGCTGTAGGAGGTATGTGTTTTTAAAGAGTCCGATAGTGAAATTAGCTTCAGGATGACAGACATTCTTTGCTCTCCTTTAACTGCTGATTACCCCAGTTCCCAGTATACATTAACAAATGCATGCTGAGCTTTGGTCACTGTACTGTGGGCTCCACAATTTAATTATTACCTCATTGATTTTTCATGTATTTCAATTTTCTTTTCTTCGAGTCACAGTGACTGTCCTATTGGGGGCAATGTTTGTTTTTTCTCTCCAAGATTTCCTTGTGGAATTTATTTTGAATTCAAGGATTTTTTTTTTTTTTTTTTTAAACCATCAGGAACTCATATTTGCTTAGCCTGTCAGTTCATGGACAGGTAGATGCATAAACCCTTAAAATGAAACTGAACTTTATGGTTAAAGCTAGATATAAACAGAAAACAACAATGCATTGACCACTCATATTAAAGGTACCTCTGTTTTTTAAAACGGCCCCTTTTTAGCATGCATCAAAGAGCATGCATAATTTGCATTTATTAGCATTTTATTATTTCATAGCATTAGGGACAGGAAAATGGACACAATTATTGTATCGTCACAGGGTATTTCTCTATTTATACATATTTCACAGTAAATTGCTTTTCTTTATCAGTGGATCATATGGACTAACACAGTGATTTAAAAGCACAGGAAATTATTAATGCTTTATATAAGGATATGAATCGGTCCTTTCAGTACACAGTAATACCTTTGTAGTCGTAAAAGGACATAGTCTACAATCACATTCTCTTAAGAGGCAGTTGATTGCCAAGGGCTATATTTTGGCCAGGTAAAGGTGTGCTGCATGCCTGAAGCAAGACCCGTATGTACACCTCATACTATATCTATCATACTGCATGCTCAATTTGCCTATCAACACCAAAAAAAAAAAAAAAAAAAAAATCTCAGATTTCCAAAGTATAATCTGTGCTTGCAGGCATAAGACTTATGGAGCATTTGTTTCAGACTGAAACCTGAAAAACACAAAAGATTACTGTTGGTCTAGGAAGAGAAGTTTCAGGAAAGCATGATGTAAATTTTGGTAATAACATAAAAAAGAGGGTGGTGTGGGACAGTGTGTGAAACATCCCAATTCCAGACACAGAACTCAGTTAATATGCAACATGACCAGCAAAGAGGCCTTAACATGAATTTTGCAGAGGAGGCTACAATGAGCCACATTAATTGCAGGTTACAAGGAATGTGATCAATTTTCATCTCCAAGTACTGACTTTTGCTGGCCCTTCTTCAAGTTCCTGGAGCAGATGTGGAGCATAAGGGCAACAGAAGAAAGCGGAGATGTCTTAAAAATGGGGTGCCCTGGTCCAGCTCCTTTTCTATCCAAACAGAGTGGATGAATTAGACTTGGCTTGGAAAGAAATCCCATTTTTAAGTGCCTAAATATATCTATATATATAAATGCTTGAGTATGTGCGAATTTACATACGAGAGCATTTTAGTATATTCGTATGTACTTCCCAATAGTCATTTTTTGAAAACAGTTTCATTCATATTCTGAAAACAGTCTTCTTTGAACTGACTGAAAGTCAAAACCAAGATCTATTCTGGAGAAAGAAATTGGAAAATTCCTTGAAAAAAAATTCATCTTTGGGCAACATGGAACTTTTTGGCCTCCAGACAGAAAATTTAATTCATAAAAAAAAATTCCAGTAAACAGACTAAGACTTGTCATCTGGATTTTCCTGAAGAAAACCTATCTACTCCAATAGGAGGAAAAAAAATCTTAAAAACTGCCAGTTTTGCAGAAAGGAAAATTTTCATCAGAATACTAATAAAACAAACCCTCTGACAAGTCTACAAAAAGACCATAGTGCAGGTTTCTAAAAGACATAGACAACTTGTATATACACAGACTTTCAGCTTTAAGTGGTTTAGGGAGAGATTTTCAAAAAGCACATGTGGAGTTTAGTGTCGGCAATCTCCAGAAAGTCTTCTCAATTTGTGCTATGAAATTCTTGAGCACTTGAAAAAATATCCCTTTTAATATTTTATAGGGCTGTGGTTTAACCTTTAGAATATGAATAGAGCCCCCATCTGTGTAGGCTTACTTGTTACCCACTAGTGCAGGTCAGTACCCATCAGATCAATACGACCCCAGGAGAAGACGGAAGTGGAAAAGGGCCATTGAGCAGGGAGCATTTACACCAATGAATCACAATTACAGGAACACCTGTGCTAACAAACTGTGTCCTGGTCCTCTGGGAAAACCTGCACAGTGCTCAGTAGCCCTCAGAATTTCTCATTTATTATCACTGGTGGGTTGGCCTGAAGTTGTATATTGTGTTACAGTGTAAAATTCAGAAGGACACTGGTCAAGACCTCTTAGGATGACTAAGCTTTCATAGGGCTTTTTGTTGCTTCTGTATATGCATTTTAGCATTATCTTCAAGGTACTACTGGAGGCTTTTAATCCATACATCTCAGTTTCAAACAGCAAAGCACATGTTCAAGGAACACAGTTTCAGAAAGGTTACATCTAAAATTATGCTCACATTGAAAGTGATATATGTTAATGAACTGTTTATGAGCTGTGGCTATATATCATGTAACAGAGAAAAAGAGAAAACAGGAAAAATAACCATACAATACTTGAAAACATTTCCCTTGCATGCTGCTACAATATTATCTGTTATTATAGGTGTGGAACAGCTTTATTATTGCTGTGTCATTACAGTAAATTATCTACCTGAAGTGTAAGGAAAAGCAGAAGTATAATGAGGAACTGCCACTACGTGAGAGTTTGGACTGGCAGGAAACACAAGCATTACTGCCCTTAAAACCTCTCCCTAAAGCAAGGATATATTAATACATCTTGAGTTTCTTCACTTCTGTGCTATCATATAACTGTACAACATCTGTTTTGCCATATATGCCAGAAAACTGATAAATGCATCACTGAACAATGTACCTTTAAAATTACATAGAAGCCAGAAAGCTTCCAAACACTTCCTGTGAAATTTAGCAGATAATACTGGTGTCATGCAGCAGGCAGAGCCATGTCTTGTGTATTTTACATATATTTCACAGTGAGAAAGCATCAGAGTAGAAGACCATGCTATACAACTGAGAGGAAACTGTCCATCCAGCCAGCCTAGTTCTTCTGGCTTCAGAAGTCCTACTCTTAACATCATGCTGAGAAACAGCTACTCGGAGATTAGGACAGATGAAGGTCTGGATATGTTCTCTTTTGCTAGCTCAACATTTTGTCTAGGCAAAATCTAAGGCTTTGAACATATGTTCATGATTTCTGTCTGGATGCCCTTCAGCCCTGGTAAAAGAACATCTGCTTTACCTCTGATCAGGCTTTGGCACATCTGAAAATCCCGTGTAGTAGGATTGGTGAAGTACATACTCAGTGAGCTGATACACTGAAGACATGTCACAACACTTAGGCTGTGCTATGTAGATGACATAGAAAACTAAAATATCCCACATGCAAGGTCATCTGTGAAATATCATCATGCTAGGGGACATTGCACCACCCAGGCACTATTTGGCACATTTGTATATATTTGTGAGTACAAGTAAGGAATACTGAATACCACAAAACTCCTACATCTCAAAGCCAGAAGAAAAGTAAGAAGTGGGACTGAAGATTATACGAAGGAAGGAAAAGAATGAAACACCTGGAGAAACTCTTCATTTTCTGTAAAGAGTATACATGACGAAGTGCTTTAGGGGGAAGAGAGTTAGCTAGGCACTAAGCCATTTAATTTATCACTCTGCAGAGCAGAATGAAGGTATCCATTCTCACTTGCCACACATGAGTACTTCTCAGGATTCGAATTCAGATTTGATCACAACTAGAAAACTATTCAGCTGAGTTAGCCTTTCCCTCATTTCTCATAAAATGAGAAGGTATTTATTTTGTTTAACAAAAGGAGCAAAAAATCACCCATGTTCCGTTTATTTCTGGACCTCTCTCTGTTCTCTGACTCCTCCCACAGCTACTCTTTTTTCCTCGGAATGTCTCAGATACCCATCGCTATCACCCTCAAATCTTCCCAACCAGACCACATTTAACAAAATTGCTACTCAAATCTCATCAGATTTTTCAAGGCAAAATACCACATGGTACTGAACAAACAAATTAAAAAGAGGGGAAGTCCCCAAACACAGTGTACGTGTGTTATCATTGATACTGCCTTTTCAGTCATTGATGTAGCCTGAGAACCAGCATAGGACAAGATGAAAAAGGACATACAAATTTGTATTCTTACTACAACCAATTTCCAGCACTGTAGGAAGACTAAGGAGGAAATGCCTAATCTGAGATATTAGTAATTTTTTATACTAATTTTCCATTAGCAATACTTGCATTGTCAAAATTTTATAGAAGTCCAGTGTGCCTTAAAACTCCTTTGATGTGTTTTTGCTATTCTGGTTTTGGGACCTGCTTGATCGGAAACCACTAAGCATGCTTAACTATGCCACTTATTTTTCCTTCTGATTAAAATGCAGGCTGGCACAAGCAGAGACTGATGGCCTCTGAGTTTATAGATTGACCAGGGCACCTGCCGTGCAAGCATCTTTGTGCTGCCCCATCACTGAATTTCATTCTGACCTTGAAGCATCACACTTGATAAAGCTGAAAGTTAGTTTCTATTTCTATTTCCAGTCCTGTTTTTTAGTATCCCTTAACAGACTGTCAATTGTACTCTGACACAATGGTGCCTGCTTCTTCTAGGCTGTAGCTCTCAAGAGATAGTAAACTTGATGTTTTCAGCTAGAGACTTTTGCAGCTTTTTTGCATGATTATGATTTAAAATATTTTTTAATTAGTCATTGTAATAAGACCAGGAAGACATCTACTGCTGACAGTTCGAATCTCCAGCAATTTTGCTGGATACCTAAGACTGCACCTGTTGGTACCAGAGAAGGTTTTTTGGCTAAAGGTCTGTTCAACCTAGTTCATAAGCAATAGTCAGAAGTGAAGTTTCCTCAGGAAACAAGAACACTTTCTGAAATGTCTCTCACAGCACAACAACTGTAGATACACATCACGATGAATGCGAGCTTTATTCAGTACAAATCTTCCAAACCCTGCTTCAATGTATGGAAAAATGAATACAAAAATCAGAAAAAAATAACATATTATACTTGCAGTGTTTCAAATAATTGCACTTTTCCGTCCATAATCAAAAAATCAAGTACCCCAGAAATTAATGTATCCATAACTGTGCAAAAGATAATCACGTTTTACAGCAGTGGGGATTGGATAGAAGTGCATTGCTAAAGATTTTCCTGAAACAGATATAACCCTGAGAACAAAAACACGCACACAGAGCTCTGCCTCAGATGATAAAGACCTTACTTTCTGAATAACATATGAAAACCTTTCCAGTGCACAAATAGAATAAACTTAGTGTAACTACTAGAATTAAAGCCCCGAAATTTATTTTTTTCTGGCCTATGAAATGTATGTAAAACCAACAAGTATTTCACTGTCCAATGATCATGACGTTGCATCAACTCGACAACAGCTTCCTAGAAGGGTTTATGCACAAAGCAGAGCAATAACTGCAGCTACAAAGCACACCAAACATCTGAAGACAAGCCATCAAAAGCAAGGAAATTCTGATTTCTAGTTGAGGCCTGTGACATTTACAGGCTATACAAGAATACATGGGATGTTATACAGCATTGCGCATCATTATTGTGGAAGTCATTGTTTCCCTCATTAGTGCTCTAGATCTGTACATTACTTTCATTCCAGGTCAACGACCTCCATGCTGACAGTCCATCCTTAACTCACCCTTTTGTGCCTAGGTATTGTAGCAAATTTGCTACAGTACGTGACATCTCACACTTGAATTTTCTGCAATATTTGAAGACATGTATCCCATTCAAATGCACTACTTATCAACTCAGAGGTCTTCAGAAAACCATTAAGAAGATATGGGACACATATCTAAAGGAAAATTAGGTATAATTTCATTTGTAAGTGTTGTATTTTATTACAATATTTAAGCTTCAGTTCTCTGTAGAGCTTTTAATTTTATGTGATAGAATGATGTGCAAATCATGCAGCACAGTTACAGTATTCCTGAAATGTTTTTAAAGTTTAATAATGTTTTCCAAATGAATAAAGATATTTACTCACTAGGAACATGCAAAACATTAAACATTTCCATGCTCATTGTCCAGATTTCTATAAGTGTTAATTAGAAGCATAACTTAATAGGCTGCAAACATGTTAGCCTTTCATTTTTAATGCAATTGAAGATAAATGACTAAAATTTAGCAGTGATTCTGGACTTCTGAAAAACTGTGATTGACACAGTATCATCCTGTAATGAAGCAGTTAATATGCAGACATTGACATGGCAGAGCCATTATGATAGATCATATCAATTCATAATTTGGCTTCATAAATATGTAGAATTATTGACACAATATCTTACAATGGCACTTCCTTTTCTACAATGCTAATGCACAGGACTGGCCTTTGCAGTGAGGACTTTAAAGTATAACCTGAGAGGATGTGACACAGGAGAGGAAATAACGTTCATGTTGCAATAAGTCACTTTCTGTTTTAATATCAGAAAACCAGTGTTAAAACCAGGGAAAGGAATCAGTTGGGGTTTTCATGCCTGGAAGTCACTTTAATACTTAGTTAGATTTACTGTCCACATTCCTTGTTTTGCTCTTCAGGAATTTGCTTAGTATTTGTCAGACAGTGGGAAACTGTTTGATTAAACTAGAAGGAAAAAATGCAAACCCAATTTTGGTTTTATGGCTAGAAAAAGAAAGATGATAACTGACCAACTGCAGCATTTTTCTTTGTGCTTTTCAAAGAAATCTTGTGTGGACTCATTCTATGAAATTAGATTTTGAGGTTTTGTTTGAAATGTGCAAAGAAACTTTTCTAAAAACTTAAAGAGCACCCTGTCTCTAATACCACTGTGTAAACTAGCAAGGATTTGAATCAAAACATAAAATTCTGACTGCTCCAGAACATGCTGATGAGTACACAAAGGATTTGCGTTTTTTTGTCCCAGTGTTCTTGGGTGCTGTCATGATACTCCTATTGGGTGTCCAGCAACACTTCTAACACTTTAGTTCCATGTCTTAGCTTTCATTTCCTCTCTTTTTGCCCTTGTACTTAGAGTCAGACTAATAATGAGGAGAGGATGCTTAGTGGATATAAACGAGTCACTTGGCTGATCTCAAATCTTAAAAGACAGCAGACAGCTGATTCAACCCAGCTGAGGGTATGCATATTTAAATTTTACTTTCACAATTAACTTCTGTTTAAATTGCGAACAAAAGTACTCTTTAAAGTAATCTAAACCACTGCTATATATCAGGATAAACAGAGGCTGCAATGATATACATACTTTAAAAAACTCTAAAACATATTGTGTGGGCTGCGTACTTTATATTGACTTCTGGAGCTAAGAGAATTTTATAATGGAATTATAAAACCCTCAAAAAAGGGATTTATAAAGGAAACTCTAATATACCTTTATCTATCATGGCACGGCTGGGGGCTACTATAATAATCCTTTTGCTTTCATGTGGCCATCTGGAGGCCTATTAAAACTAGTATCTAAAACAGACTCCCAAGTGTGTTGAGTTTGCCAGTTCCCACTAAGTCACTAAAATCAGGGAGTTAGCCCTGCTATAGGGTGAACTGTCTGCTACAGAGAGAAGACAGCTTGAACTCTAACCTTTTACACTGTGAATATGTTGTGTACAGGCTGATTTTGATACATATACTTTAATTGTGAAAAACCCCTTGCCCTAGGACTTTTGTGCACCTCTGAGGTTGTACGACAAGATGGAAGAGAGTAGACAAAGTGAGAATCAAAATATTGCAAATTTAATGATATTAATTAATATTCTGTTTCAGCTGAGAAATACTCTATTCTGATTTTTATGGAGAGTAACAATGAAATATTGAAAATTTTGCATTAACCTACTTTTCCTGCTCAAATATAAACACAGAGATTATATATAACATTTGTTTAGTGCTGTGAGTTTTTATCCAAAGTGTAATGGAAATAAATATTTGAGTATGCAAATTATTTTAAAGCGTAATATGGTCTCTCTCTTTGTTTTTTATTCAGTTAAGATTAGGTTCATGTGAATTTACACAGTGAAATATTTTGATTCAGTGGAGGATGGGTATCATTTGTCCAAAATAAAGTCCCTTCCATATACTCATTACTGATCTTATTCAGTAATGTTGTTACATCCTATTATACCTGATACATTAAAAAAGAAAAAAAAAAGAAAGAAATTAAGTTGCTGTCTAAAACTGCACTAGAACTCAGATCTAGGACCAAATAAGATGCATTAATTGCTTTACTGCTTCACTGCAAAGCCACTCTTAAAACATAATTCCTTAATGAAGTCCGTTAATTTGTTCATGGCAGTACACAAGCTGTTCAAAATGACACAGAATTGCACTCTGTTTTCTAACCCCTGCAGTTTCTTCTGTTAGTCACTCTGCCTTGTGTTGTTATCCCATGGATAGTAATTATTTTATAGTGGCTGTAATTAGGAGAGAATTAGGCTTGGTAAACAAAACCTGCCTTCTCCTGTTAATAGCTAAGGATAATAAATTTGGCTCTGACATTCACTATATTTGGACAAGGCTTGGCCTTCTTCCAGTTTTCCCAATAAGAACTTTATTATATAATTATGCCTTGGAGGAGCTCATATTACAAGGTAATTTTTTTTTTTTTAAGACACATATTGCATGGCTTCCAGCCAGTAAATGATATACTGTAATATATGCCTTCAATAAATGTTTTAAACAAAATCTCTGTAAGCAATGTTCTGCTAGAGCTGCACATTGCAATTCAGCAGCTATATTTACAGGAGTTTTTCATAATGCAAATTATTTTCTTTTGCTCCCATTGTCCAACATAAAAGTGTTCAAAAAGAAGCCTAGGATTATTTTTATCAGCAAATGACATGGTTAGATCTTTAACTTATCATATCTCGGTAGCTTAAAAAAAATCATACTTTTTACTCTGTGAGTAAAGTTATAGTTCTGTTGACATGCACAGAAGTGCAGCAAGTATCTTATTTTCTATTTTCAGCTTGAATTAAAAAACAACCCTTTGTTCCATCTCTCAACCCACACATTAATGCATCATCTCCCACCCTTTCCTTTATTTATCTTTTACCTTTTATGTAAAATACAATTTAGTCAACACACAATAGCACAAAATGCTTTTCAAAGGTAGTCAATCATAAGCTAAACAGAAAAGGAGGGGCTTAAGAGAAAATACATGAAGTAGTGAGTGGCTCAAAAGAGAGAAAGAAAGCGTTTCAGTGACAAGGAGGAGCAGAGATAGGATCAAGGCTGGGAAAAAGGAGCAAGCAATTAAATTCCAAAAAAAACACAGTAATAAAAACCAAACAAGACAAGTACACTAATTTTAAATATTTCTCCTGCTGCTGAGTTATCATTTCTCAGAAGATATAGGTAAATAATTTATCATAATTGCACTCACCATCTTTTGTAAAAACTGTGTAGGTAAGTAGAATTGGGTTTACATATTTAAAGACATAAACCGAGTCCAAATAGATTAAAAACTGAGTAAAGAAAACAAGAATCCAAAAGTCATGTTTCCAGGCTGTCTTTTCTGGTCAGTAAATAGCATCCTATACCTTTTCAGTTTTCCCGTACACTATTTAATGCTATAGATTAAAGAGTGGGAATTCTTCAACTACAAAAGCAATGCAGTTCAGATAAGATACACTGACCATCAAATGGTTTTGGTGTAAAAATAGCATATTTTGTATATTTTTACTTCACTCATTTGAAAGCTCAATCTATTTTCCGGTGACACAAATCAGATCAGTATTGATAACTCAGTACACAATCCCCAGGGTAAGAGGAGTCAAAAAGATCAGGAGAAGGGAACTGGGATATGTGTCAAGACAATGATGCCAAAGTGCTCTTGCATAGAATATGAACGATATATTAGCTTTAAAAACACTATGCCCACATAGATAGCAGAAAATAAATTTCATTCTGACGCAAAAAGAGTCAAATATTAAAAAGAAGTCACACTGTTTCAGACCTATGCTTCAAACTTAAGGCATAACTTGCCACTAAAAAAATTAAAAATCTTGAGCAAAATTCATCTGCGCTAGCAGCACACAGTGGATTAACTTGGCCCTTGGTTAGAAATCTGAAAAGCACAAGGGCAGGGACCAAGTACATCAACAGTCATTCCAAACAGAAAAAGATGATTAGATCAGCCAGGCCAGTCTTATTCCAATTTCTTAAAGTAATACTGTCCGAGACAGTATTTTCTTCCATGTTCTCTCAAATATATATTTTTAACTACTCAAACTAAAGAAGTAATACTCCTTTCCTTGGGAAACAAATGCCTAAGCATTCTTTATTATTTCAATCACACCTTGGAGGATATACACTCTACATTCCTCCAGAAGGTGTCCTATTATTTTACAGTTGTCTGTTAGCTCTTCAAAACTTTTAAATTATCTTTCTTCTTCTCATGTGACTTCCTGGAACTGCCATAGAAGGGGCTCCACAGAGTTGCTACAGCCCTTGAGACAACAGAGTTCAAAGAAGCACCTCTTCTACAGATTCACATGGAAATGTCAGGGAAGCAGGGTGAGACCACTTTTTTTCGTGAGGAGAGCACAGACCAGCAGTGATTTTATACTGTGAGCCTGTGTATAAAGGTGCTGTTGACAAAAAGGACTCATATCAAGCTCTCTCCAAGAGTTGGATTCTATGATTTTCTGAAGATCAAGTGGCAAAGAAACTTCTGTTGTTGCCTTTCCTCCCTCTATTTTCTCCTCTTCCTTTCCTCTTCTTTCCTTTCTCAAAAGGATTGCAGAAGAAGGATATAAAATAATAAAGCTGAAAGAGCATGAAAGATATTCAGGGTACATCTTTCCTGTTCCCAAGACACAGAAGGAGATGCAAGACCATGAGCAACTGGTTTATGTATAATAGCATTGATTACGAATTTCTTTTGCCATCTTATCTTAAGCTAACGTGATCTCAGTGTCTGGAAGGTTTTATGTGGTTCATAATTTTAAAATATCACTTTAGAAGGAGGAGAAGGTGGAACACAGACATAATTCTGTCCTGCACTGAAAGCTCAGCTACCTGACAAACACTAAGAACCCATAAATGTTCATGTTGCCCTATGATGCACAAGGTGACCAGACTCAGACTTTGACAGATGACTGGTGGAAGCACATTCTAACACCAAAGAACCTCCTCTTGAAGTCTCTAGAATTTGTCATTATTACTCTCCAAATGTTTTGTAAATTTGGACAAAGAGGAGGTGACAGAAAAGCCAGTCTCTTCATTAAAAAAACCAAAAAACCCCCATGTCTTAATAAAGAAATAAATAAAAACCTCCATAAATAGTAAGGGTAAAAATATAGTTTATAAACTCTGTATGTAGGCTATAAAGAAGTATACAGACTACTATACTCCTTCCCATTATACTTTCTCCATACTTCTGCAGCTGTAGTAAAAGGCAGGATGCAGTTTAAATAACCATGTTGCAACTTCCAGTACAGACAACTTACTGAAATCCTACCTTAGGATACTTACTATTCCGGAAGAGTTGGGGGAATATGGCCTGAACACAAAAACCTTCTTCCAGGGCTCCACAGCTGCACTTTACATTGAAGAGCTTTGAGTTTACTCTAAACTGTGCACAGAGCCAAACTATATTCTGGTCAGAGACAGGGTATAAATGAAATATGGAAAATTTTACACTCCGATTGTATCTGTAACTGAGAGCATTTCTAACAGATCCAAGGATTAAGCATACCTTGTTTCAAACAGGGTTTTGGAGTTTTACTTTTTTAAAGGCTGAGGAAAGCAAGCTCAGAGAAGGGCATAGTGAGCAGCAGGGAAGCAAAACTCCCTTTATCATTATTCTAAAATGAGATAAAGTAAAGGAATGGTCATGAAGAATATCAGACATTAAATAGCATCCCTGTGTGCAAATCATAACTGTAAGCTCTGTTTTAGATAATGGCTTACAGAGGGAGATGGCTCTTTATAATGAAAAAAACCACTTTAAAAGATGATAGAGAGACCTGATGCTATCCTTATGAGAAATATTAGGGAACAAAGATAAAATGTTTCATTTGAGAAGTATATTTATAATATGTGCCCTGGTTCTTTCTTCATTATTGGTAAGCCATCCAATGAACAGAAAAACAATATGTGAAGTCCATAGAATATTGTCGGCTTTGGGTATGTGAGCTTTCTAGAAACTGCGAAAGCTCCATGCAGTGGTGAGGAAAGGCCTAAATAACATCGACTATAATTCTTTGATTTACCACAAAAGGCTTTCGGGCAGCTAGCTTGGTAACACATCCTTGGCTGGATGTCTGATGAAGATGGTCATTTATAAATGTACAGAATCTCTCCAGCTCCACACTGGTCAGGTCACATTGGAAATAATTGCTTCTGCTCCTGACCCATCTGTCTGTAAACACATCAGACTGACAGCTTGCTTTTCTCGCAGTGCCCAGTAGGCATGGGGACAGCACCATGCTCTAACAAACGCCCAAGTCATTGACTAGCTTTTGGCAAGTCTGTGTGATACCAGACAAGAGCATTGGTCTGGATGCTGATGATGCATAGCTTGCAGGCGCAAGAGATGTGAGGGAATGTGGTTCTTCTCATACATGGTAAGATTAGTGTGTTAAAACTGCAAATGGAGTAAACAACTTCTGATTTGTTTATTGTCATGTCTTTTTATCAATATCATCAACTGTGTCAATTACTACCAGCTAACAGAGACTCTCCTTTAGATAAATAGTAGATGACTGTGAAACAAAGGACAAAGAGAAGCTGAGCTGCCTACACAGTGTAACACTTAGACTGATATCTCACACCCAGTCAAGATGCTTTGGTAAAACAGTGGCATCTAGGCCAGAGCTGAAACATTTGGTTTGCAGAAATAAGCATATTTTGGTCCCTTTCACCTTGAAAAACATTTCTATGCATTTGACTGCAGCAACATTTCACAATTTTCTGGGAAAATAAATTATTTGAGGGGTAGCAACTCTGGCAGAAGCATCAAAACATCACATTCCTCGTGATGTCAATACCTATACCAAAATGATTTGTATTCAGATTTCATGACTACTTGGGAGAAACCACAAAAGTAACAGAAAAGCAAAGATTGTACACACAAAGAAAAAGTGATGGTCCCCAAAGATAATACAAGAACACTGGACTGTGTGAATGCCAGTTTCTGTCCACCTCCCAGGCTGGTAGTGAGGGGGAAGTTTTTGTTTAGCCATTTCTGTCCCTCTGCAAAGGTGAGCAAGGTGCCATTAATAACTAAAACTTCCCTAAGTCTAATTACAAGGAAGCAAGAAACAACAAGAAAGGAGTTAAAAACACACCAACAGAAGAATATGGGAGAATGAAATAAGCATTTATGGTTGTTTTTTTTTTTCCCCTGGATTTCAGTTCATTACCAGTCTGATACTATAACTTCAAGGGTCATTTCTCTGCAGTCACTAAAATACCAAAACAAAGGAAAAGCTGCATGTAAGTAGAAGCAAAAACAAAACCCCTAGATCGTTATATTCTCAAAAGAATTTTTACATAAAAGTGGCCTTGTAAAAGAGAGTCCCCCAAACTCATACACTGTTAACTGCATTCCCCTGCTAATGAAAGAGAGAACACATTAAACAAAGGAAGGACTCATTGGAAAGACACTGGAAAACAAGATTAGGTAAAATATTTGATTAAAAACTTTTAGTGCTTTTTAGAGGGGAAGAAAATGGTAGGACAGTGGTAGATATCTCTTCCTGTGCTATTTCAACATATGCGAGTGTAGCCTGAGTATGAACTTTGCCCTACCTACATATTCTCAACAACACTGTACACATGGTTCATTTGTAGGACTCAGCCGTGGAACTTCTTTTGCATTTCAGATTTCTGCAAGGATTAACAGATGAGATTCCCCTCTGGTAGCCATGCAGCTCATCAGACTAATTCAAATGATGTACAGATATTGCTACTCTCACATCAAGACAGTAGTTACACAGTTTGTGCACAATATGCTCACAAATATCAATTCAGCAAATTGACTTTGTAAAATAGCCTTATTCGACATCCAACCACTACTCTCCAAATATGTCAGAGATAACCCAAGTTCAGACCAATAAACGAATTCTTGGACAAGCTATATTTTTTAAGCAGTTATTTGCCCAAAACCAATGCATAAAATAGAAATTGCCAGGTAGCTTTAGTAGTAGCAGAAAGCACTTTGATTATCTAGGGGTAAAACTATTTCACATCCATTCCAAATAGGAGGTGAAATTATAAAAGTAGTTTGAAAAATAC
This sequence comes from Cnemophilus loriae, assembly GCA_013397755.1. NCBI lineage: Eukaryota > Metazoa > Chordata > Aves > Passeriformes > Corvidae > Cnemophilus > Cnemophilus loriae. The sequence continues at coordinate 484,118 of VZTF01007977.1, read as the reverse complement.
ACCAGTGAACCAGCATGTCAGTGCAGCTCCTCATAACATGACGTTAGTGTGAAGTTTATCTGATCATATACACTCCTTCATGAATGCCCACTTAAAAATTAGGTAAAGCCAATCTTTTGTACACAGATCCTTTAAATTCAGACTGAAAAGAAACACCCCCTACACATAAATGTGTGACTACTGAATTCCATAGGGCCATGTGTACCAAACTGTTTCATTTAATAACTCAGGTCAGGCTATTCTCCAAAACAGGGACCTGCATAGACCCTTTTCTCCTGACCTTGAGCAGCAGCTCTTATGGAAAAATCTGTTTAAACAGATAGAGACTATTTCATTTTATATTTTGGGAAGACATAGTCAGATGCAAGACTTCCTGGTTACTTTAATCCTTGTCACAGAACAAAGAGCAAGATAAAATGGAACTTAGGGCTTGAGCCAAAATCCTTTGAAATCAATTAGATTCTTTTCACTGATTTCAATGAGTTGTGGATCAGACCACCTCTTCCTCAAGGCAGCAGTAAGACACTTCCTAGAGAAGGCAGGGGTCCTCAGTTTCGCCATTCATTCATTTTGATCTTTCACTGTTTAATGAATCTCTTCATCCTGCTCTTATTCTCAGGCCTCAGCCAGGCAGGCATTAGCAGTGCATTCACTAGGCAGTAGACGATCACCAGTATCCATCTTTCAAAAGAGACGTACAACTGAGGCCACTCAGGGCCATTAAAGATCCCATGGTATTTTTGCAAGAGCAGAAATAACAATGCCAGCGTCTTGGCCAAATTCCAGCCTCTTTAATTACATTCTGTCCATCTATATTCCCTCCTTAGTTTCAGCTGGAAAAATTAGCCACCATTTTCCACTATCTTATTAATCTTTTAATGTAGAATTAATTATAACAGAAAGACTATGAGTGTAAAATATTGGCACTTACAGCTATAATGAGAATATCATTGCTGTCCATAAAAACCAGAAAATGCAACTCTCTTTTCACTGAAAAAGTGTACATGATTAGCACAGCAAAAGTAATCATATAACTGTTCTCCATTTTTAAAAGAGAAAAGCCAAAATATGTCTAAGAATAAAAAAAACCCAAAACCAACCCAAACAACCTAAACCAAAATAAAAAAATAAAAAAATAAAAAAAAAAAACCCACATACTTAGCACAGCTTGGACAAGCTCCATATTACTATTTAACATCAGGAACCACTCAGAATTCTTGACCAGTGGGATTATTTATGTGTCTTTTGGAGTTGGAGACGGTGCGATACGATATCCAACTATCTTGAGGAGCTCTAGATTAGAAGAACATGCAGTTATTTTTCAGCATCCCTACTTAAAAATAAACAAACCAACAAAATTTAATCCAGGTAATTGATAATATGAAAATAAATGATCATTCTGATCCTTGAGGAGACTAAAAATCTAGACTTCTTCACATTTTTGTCTTAAGAAAAGAAGAGACCTTAAATGCTTTTCTTTCCACAGTATGGATGTGAAGTATCATAGAGAAGCCAGTGGCCCAAAAAGATCTCAGGTGGCACAAAATTTTAAGTAACAATTTGGGATAAAGATGCAGGATAACTATGTCTCTGTGGAATATAGTGAAAGAGGGTTCAACCATGAAAGCTTACAACTCACTCACTCTTCTAGCAGATGTGATTGTGATTAAAAGGTTGTTGCTGGCAACAAGTAAAATGAAGAGCACTCTAGGGGGCCCAGAGAGCAAGTCCATTAACTTCATCAGCCCTAGATTTAGTTCCCATCTCAGTACAGTCTTAGGAAATAGTGAAATTGCATTTACCCATCCTAATTATGGGATTCACTGAAAACGTAGGGCAATAGGTAGAGAATTCATAGCTAGAAATAAGGTCATGTGGGTATCTTTCTGTAGAAATAATTTGGTCATTTGCAGATCATATTAGGTCAAGTCACTTATGGTACTATAATCAAAGCTACGGACTGGAGAGCTTCAGAGTGATGATAAATGACAGGAGATATTTTCAAGAGTCCAGAGATCTGAAAGGAGAGAGAAAAACTAAGGAGAATCTTGCAATAAGTTCAACTGACCAAAGAGCTGCTGTTGTTTAGTTGAACTCAGGGCAATCTTCATGTTATCTGGCCTCTGTTTTGCCTCTTCAGCAGAATTGACAAAGTCTCTCATTTGCTAAGACATCTAACAGTGAAAAGCTGATATTTGGGAATTCCTAGGAAGAAACAATTCATCAATATCAGGAAATAGCCTAGATAACTTCAGAAACTTTTTCCTTCAGTCTTCATGATAATTTATGAGGAAAAGCACCCTAAAAACTAAGATATTGTTATATATTATTGCTATTATTTTCTCTTCAAGGCAGCGGTACTGTTTTGATAGCAAAGTTCTGCTGTTCAAATCACCTGCAATGTTCAACCATCCAGGAATTCATTCTATCTGTAGTGGTTTTTACCCAGCATTGAGAGGTAGAGTGATCAACTGAGCTTCTGTCATATTTCTGACATCCTCCTGGTGGTTACTGCTTTGAGCTGTACTCATTACACAACACATATATGATGTTTCTCAGTGAGCCAACTCTAGCACAGACATGCACAGTGCTCTTGAATCTCTGCCATACATGACTATATTTGTTGAGCCTCAATGCTCAAATGATGATTTCACTAGCTACAGAAAAATATTAGAATACGCTCTTTACTCCTGAGATTTATTTTTCTTTTGCAAAGCAGGCAGCAACTTCCACACAGATTTGCAAGAAAAGTTGGAAGCCTAATGTGTTCAATTCAGAACTTTTTTCAGTAAGAGGTAACTTTCATCAGACAGCCCCCAATGCTGTTCACAGAGCATGCAGAAAATAATTTTTAAAAATACGGGGAGAAATTATCTTCACTCATATAATAAGGACTTTCTAAACATGCAGAAAATATTTCAATTTTTTTTTTGTGTTAAATTTTTTAGGCATTACACCTGCCCGAGTTCTCAGGGTTTGCAAACACAGCTAACTCTGTCAACACTCTCGTGGAGAGAATATTTTTTTAAATGTTTAATCTCTCCCTCAGCCCATTTAATTTCTTTTACTCACTGTGCAAGATGGACAGACAGGAAAAGCTGAAAATGTGTTCAGAAACTCCAGTAAAACTCCTTATTACACAAGTCACTGTTAAATGTATGATTTAAAAAAATGCACTGTTAATCAAATCTTTTACAGATATCTCAATCCTGTAATAAGGAAAGACCAAATAATCTTCAGGCAAGTGTGTGCCCTTTCTCTACAGGTATTACTAAGCACTGGGAAACACCTGCTGCCCTCTTGCTCACTGATTATAGTTTTTTTCAGCAACTAATTATCCTTGATAATTTGCATTGAGCATGAAGAACTATTGAATTTGAACATACTAAAAAAGTATTCTCTGCAACAGATGTCTCCAAATGCAGCATGTCCTGTCCCACAGATTCAAATGAAAGACCTTATAGCAGTTACCCACCCATTGCTTACCCAAACAAGAAATCTCTACCTATCAAATCTAGCTAGCAGGTTACAGACAGAGAAAATAAATCTAGCAGCCTAATCTAATTTATGAATGTACATAATTATGAATAATTGAATGAAGCTAAAAGAAGAAAACTCCAAGTGAATGACAGAGTGCAGATCAATTCCCAAGTAAAGCAGTGCACACCCAATGGTTTACCACAAATTAAATTTGACTGGGAAAAAACTAAAAAAAATTACTCTTCTGGCAGGAAATAGAAGTGATGATCTAGCATATCCTGTGAGCCCATGATTAATTGCGAAAAAGTCCTTTACATATTAATAACTTTCTTTTTTTGATTCTCTTGAAATGTGCTTTGCTTTCAAAAACAGAGATGCTTTCAATGCTGTAATAAAAACAATAATAATAAAAAAGTTGTCCTCACCAAGAAAAGGATATTTCATAATTAAAAAGCTAGATATAGCCTCATTTCTGGTTTGGGGGTCAGCCTGGATGACACAATGGCCATTTCTGGCTGGACTATCTACAAATACGTAATTGGAGTGTAAATTATTTTCTCTATATAAATAGCTCGTGATGATATCACAATTTGTAAATAGTGCAGTTTGTTTTCCCAGAAGCAGCTCTGTGCTAGCTGACAGCTCTAAAAAGTTTCTGCATTTGATTATGCCATTTTCCTCTTTATAGCTCAATGGGAAACCGGATGTCATGTGCCCAGTATGAATTGGGTCTGCTTTTCCAAATGTTCTGTTACATCCGTGACGCATAAGCACCTTTAACATCCTTGGCTGGGATAGCAAGCTGTTTGCACACATACATATTATTTTTAAGTCTTTATTTTTATGTAGCTGCAACAGTGTATTTCACATCTGGCTGATGAAACACACTAGAATTATTTGGAATTCCTCAGTGCTCCTTAACAGGCAATTAAACCGAAAATAGAAATGACCGTATGTGGTCAGGTGCATTTCTTCTACTGTATTACTCACACTGTTGCCAGCAGAATATTTAAAGCATACGTTGGTGCAGCTGTGCTAATGGCTTTCCAAACTTCACTACTCAAACTTGCCCTAGAGAAGCCTTAACAATGCATCTGTTTACTAAGATTTTTCCATTAACCTTTCCAATATCATGGCATCTTTTTAACTTGCTTAGTGATTATAATAACTGTATGCTGTATAGTTTATATCTGAAGACCTTTAAACACACACAGAAAGTATTCTACAAACCTTCTATCCTTCTCAAATAGTAAAATAGTATTAAGAAATGGCTTTGAAGGAAAATATCCTCCTTTTCTTCCTACAGAAGTTGAAATTAAATGCATCACAGAAAAGGCTAGAAAATCCTGTGCTGAGATACTCCAGAAGCTGGCACAACATATGGCGAGATGAAATGGGATGGGTCTCTGAGGTAATGTGGTCCCTCTGAGAGAAAATTGCCTTTTCTTGAAAGACTAGAGATTTTTGTATCCACCTCCCTTCATCCTCAAGAAGAGACAAAACTGTTACTACTTTCCTATCTGTTCCTTAGACAAGAATGCACAAGAACAAGAGCTTAGCAAGGAGCCAAACAGAAGGGAGAGCTTTTTACCACAAGAAGTGTAAGATAATATACATCCCTACACAATACTATTTTCAGTATAATAATTTTCTTCCTTGTGTCCATAGAGAAAGCAAGGGGAAAGGATAAAAGATACATAGCATTTACCTACTAATGTGAATATTTTTAATGTCAAGCTCAGTTATAGAAAAGTCTTATGGAAATTATAAATGCTTTCTATTGTATGTAGCAGTTTTTGGAGAAACATCTGAAGAGTCCAGCTAAGTTAGATCTTATCCAGCTGTGTAAGAATTGTCATAGGGAAGAAATGGAAGCACGTAAGCTGACATAACTACACAAACAAGTGGGGCCATCTCTAGGAAAAAGAGACCACTGGTCACAGAAACCTGCAGCATCCAGAGGAGAAGCAATCAGCCCAGGTAGAGGGAGAAAGCAGCAGTTTGAGATTCAAACTCTAGATCAGGAAGCCCAAGGAGCTCCTCCCTCCACACACACCCGTGGCAGGGGTGGCAGGGCTGCCAGAGGAAGAGAGGAAGCTATCCCCGTTCTCAGCTACAGGAGTGAGAACTGTGGCTTAGCAAAGTAAAACACAGCTGAAATGAGGATACAGACAGCTATGTTGTATCAGTTTGAAGTTTTGTCTCTAAGTTTCTGCTCTGAAACTGCCATTGTTGAAAAGTCGTATTAGATTTACTTATCTACACATGAAAGTCTTGTTAAGGTTAATGAGAATTCCTGTTAGATAGGCGATAACAGACTTTTTCATTATTATTACTACAAGAAAATGTTTTCCCATGTTTCAGGATTAGAAAGCAGTAGGTGTCCTGAATTCTTGGTCTGTGAAAAGCCCCATGAGAAGTTTATTTAGATCAGCAGCAATGTGGAAGCTGTCAGCTAATCATATTTTGATCCTAACTGGAACACAGATTAATTGGAAATACAATAAAAGTAGCCTGTTTGAGGAGAGGGTGAGGCACTAAGCTGATAGACATATCACATTTTTTTCACTTACATGTCATATGTTCCTTATTATTTAGATCCAGATTCTTTCTAGATTTTCTTTTAGGCTGCAATATCAAATGCCATTTATCTAGGCATTTTAAAATCATGACAAGATAAAAGCCAATCTCTTTGTAATCAGTATGCAGAGAAGAAGAGAAGCAGTAGTAAAGCAGCTGATGCATGTTTGCTGACAAAATATTTAATCCAAACATTTAATTTCAATCTGCCACTGTTCTCAGTTGGTATAATTACTTTAAGCAAATATCATGTAGAAAGGAACAGAAAATAGTCTCAGCTACTGAAACGTAAATAATAAAATATAATCATAATCAAATGTTTAAAGCAATATAATTCCATTCTAGGATCATTTTGTGTGGACTATTTTAAATGTTTAAGTGATTTTAAATTATTTCTGACATAATGACCTATGATGTTGCCTATATTGGCAAGCAGTGGAAAAGATTTAATTCTCTCATCTGTTCATACACACCATTCTTCAAAGGTACTATAAGGGAAGTTGCACTGCAGTCCATGAAAAATTGTACACTTTTGCTTTTCATGTCATTGAACATTAAAATCAATACAAACTTAGGGTAGTGATCACAATTTTTTGTGAGATTTAACCAAATTAATACAAACAATATATATCACTCTTTTAAGCTTACTTGAAACCTGATTAGCTCAGCACCTGGTGACAGAGCCTCCAATTTTAGGATAAAATTTTTGAGCAAATTTTCTATTTTCTCAAAAATCAGGGATGTAAAATACCACTCCACCCAAAAGCCACTTTGATTTTCTACAATAAGTTAATCAATCCATCACAAGTCTTGTGGCCCTACAAAGGGCTAAGAGTGTGAATAAGGTGGATTTCATTGATGACTAATTCTTTTCTTGTGGTTTTCCACATTCTTGACTCTATTACAATGCTTGTCTATAGCACTGATGAGATTTTGAACTCTGTTCTAGAAGTTATATAGGCTTGTAATACTTAAATACAACTGCATGCCAAATGTATGCATTATTCAAAACAAAACCCAAAAAAATGAAAAAAGGCTCCTCTTTAATGCTATTCTCTAGTGAGTAAAACTTACTTTTGTGCAGAGGATCATTACAAAGGAAGAGCAGAACTTAAGTCTTGTTTAAACACTGACTTGCAGATGAATTGGGAAAATTGCAATTACTTTAACCAAAAAGTTTTTAGATTGTTTTACATTTTGGAAAAAAAATCAGTTTAATCACGTGTCCCAGTCATATTAGGAAAAATATTACGAGGCTGAGAAGGGGCCAGGATAAAGAATAGAAGCAGCTTTGTTTGCTAATTGAGTGCAATATTTTTTTTAGCAAAGGTCTGTACGATATTATAAAGTTTGATCCCCAGAGTAACTTGCCTTCCCCTTTTCCTCTTCAAAGACTTCCTCTAGAACAGAAACATGTAAGAGCATTAATGCGAAGGATAAGCAACCATTGAACATCAGTCCTCCCCTCTCCTTCAGCCGCTCAGGCCGGGCCATAGCACTGGCATGTCCTTGCAGACTGGGTACAGGGAGCCAAGCTCAGAGCCTGCGCTGCCAGTTCCCAGCCACGCTCCAGTCTCTTGGTTCACCTAGGCACAGCACTGTTTGCATGTATAGGAGGTGAGAGAGAAAACATTTCTACTTGCCGTGGTGAGAGGCAGGCATTTTTGTTTGTTTCTGTATATAGCAAAAGCACAAGCTTATTTCAAAGCAAAATGATGGATGTCCTTAATTTGTTACTCATGAAGTGCATGAGCAGATGAGATAATCCAGACCAGAGAGGTTATCCAGACTAACTAGATATAACAAGGATTTCAGAAACAATCCAGAAAAGAGGAAAAAAAAGAAATGTTTTAAAGTGAACTAAGCAGGATCCAAAGACACTCAGAGTCATGTAATCTCTAAGATAATTACACCAATATTTCTCTGAAGTGAAGTTACAATTTTGTTTACTTCTCTGGCAGGCTCGCCTGTATTACAGGTCAAGCATGCGTGTCAAAACCGGCCGGCTTTTCAGCAGTGATTGCTGTTACTTATCGGGTTTGTTTCCATGGCTAAACAGGTAGCGCTCCCCTCTCCTCCCCAGCCCCGGTACCAAACCAGAGCGGGGCGGGCGGGGAAGGCACAGCTGACAATGGCAGCAGAGGCTTTATTTATTGCTCCCAGCGGGGGTGCGATGCCGCAGCTTCTTTACAACCATCAACACCCTGGGGCTTTTTAGTTCCACATATAAGACAAGGAAGATGGGGGATGACAACTAACCTCAAGGGATTAGGTACCTGAATCCTATCCCAACTACTAGCAGACTCCAGCTGTGTTTAAATGTTTTTTTGAAGAATTTCTGATGTTCAGTGGTTGCTGATTACTTCCAGATTTTAGTTCTACACCAGTGGAGCTCTGTTACAAAGAGTTTAGCAGTTGTTGTTAAAAATTGCAATTGCACGAAAGAAATGTCTTCTTTAGAACCAGTTTCAAAAATATTACAAAACTGTTTAAAAAAAGCAAAAAACAAAAAGCAAGCAAACAAAAAAAACCCCAAATCCAAACCAAAAATACAGGCTCTTCACAGTGAAAGAATGCAGAGAAGTAGGGGGGAAGGGAGGAGAAAGGGTGGAGAAGATGACAGGGATCATTTTAGCTTTAAGGCCTTCTCAAATTTTCCTTTTAATGTTATAATGATATTTTAATCTTCAGGAGGATGATTTAGATAAATGTTCCTCCATTATTAAATGTCAATATAAAAGGATGTGTATATTTAGATATATCTTTTCTTCGAATAAGTTAGATACAATTAGATAGTAAGATACAATTTCAATCTTGTAAAATGAAATAAGGTTTTTAACACATAGAAAAAAATCCCATGTATTCTGTTTTCAGCTTCATACATCTTTCTAGTAAATCAGAGGCCATTCAGTGAGTTACCTGAAGCCAAACTTGGTGAATCTGAGCTACCGAGTCTAGAAAACTACCATTAAGGTGTCACTTGAGTTTTCTTCAGCTTCCTAGAGAATGAAAGGCATAATTGCCATATTTATGTCTAAATACTTCATTTTTTTGTCAACAGAGAAAGCATAATAAAAGAAAAACCTTAAAAGAAATAATATCATTTATATAACTACCTTTTGTGTATTTCCCCACTGAATTTAAGACAAGTTTTGAACACAACTCAGTGAAAGACAAACTGCTTCCTTTGTAAGGTTGGTTTGTTTGTTTGTTTCCAGGTATGTACATAGTTTTAAATAGCAGTCAAGGCTAAAACAGACACTTTATTAGTAGAAGAATTTAGAAGAATTATTATTTCCATCAACTTTTTTTCAATGCAAGTGTAAATTTTTTAATTCACCAAAGTTCCTTCCCACAAAAGGAAAGAGAAAGAAAAAAGAGGAGCATTAGAAAAGGGAAAGAATAAAAGAGGGAAATTAATGGAAGATTTTCCAGTACTCTTAAGCAACTGTGAAAGCCCTTAAAAGCTTAGTAGTAGGACAAAAGCACATAAACTAAAATTCATTTCATCTTCAGAAATGCTGACCATGTTTAGATAGACACTGTTCACATAGCAGAGTTCCATTCTGACATGAACTTCTTTTAGTTTTGCAATGCAATACAGGAGCTTACGTCTTTCTAGCAAGCTCCAGGACAGTACAAAAATAAATTATTTGAGCAGGCTATAGCCCAAGCAGCAAAAGCCAGATACTGCTGCATATTCACACAGTGCAAACCAGACAACATGTCTGTTTCATGGCACTGGGGTTTTGGGGAGTACAAATTCAACATGGGAATAGATTTCAAATCTTTTCAGATCCGAAGTGGATCTGAAGCTGGATGTACAGACTCCTGATGCATCATCAGCACTATCATCTTATTACAACACGTGCACTCACTAGAGAGGAGTTGTTCTGATTTTGTGTAAAAGAATTCTCTGACGGTGAACCGTATTTGTAGCACTGACTCTTGGCAGCATGCAATATACCACAGCCAGCATTGTCCAAGAAGGGATTATTTCATTCCACTACATCATATCACAACTGACTGTACCTCATAGTACAAATGCAACCTTGTCATTGCAATTTGTCACACTTTTTTGTGTGCATTATAGCTCACTGAAGTCTCATCTCCCGCGCTGAATAGCCCACTGCCATATAGCACATGACACTATAAATGAAAAAGGGGAGATCTCAACAAGGGAGATATTGGTCATAGCTTCGTTACAGAGCTGGCTGTCTCCCAGATCACACACGTTCTGGAACTGCATCCAGAGCTCAAGCAGGGGACAGTTTTGCTGCCACCATCATGTGTCTGCTGGCCTCTTTGCAAACATGGCTTGCTTTACTTAATCATTGGACAGCTTAGCAGCAGTTGCTCATAAAACATCTGGTGTCAACACTGTCTGTTCCTTAGTTATCCAAGAAGCCAATGTACAACTGAAAACAACAAAATCTATATCCCCGTTCTCATCATTGTCCACACTTCTCTTCCATTTAAAATCACCTCTGCAGTGTCAAGAGATACAAAGGTAGAAATGAGAAGGCAGGAAGAGGTAGGCCTAGTCAGATGGGAAGTGGTGGGGAGAGGGCACACAACAGGGTGAGGTGCCCGCCTCTTCTCTGGGTGTGCATTCAAGCCCTGCCCTGCAGCCAGGGTGAAAACCCAGCCTCCTCTTTGCACTGGGTCAAATTATAGCTATGCTGGGGGATGGCTGTTTGACTGCGACTCCGTGCCTACGTCTCACTGTTGATGCACATTAAAACAGTGTAAAACAACCTACACCAAGAAAAGTGGTGGAGGTGGGGGTGTTCTTTGGGATTTTCCAAAGGCATTAAGTCCCCCACCAGTTTCCCATCCTAACACTCTCTCATGCCATGATACCTGATGCTAAACAGCTGCATTGCCTTGACCACTGTTTTCCATAAAAGAAAGTACTGTCTCATTGTCCCCTTACGTTATCCTTGTTTCATCCATCCTTTGTGTACAAGTGTAAACCTTTTACTTATACTGCAGGTTTTCCTGTGCAGTGATTGTCTTTGTTATACATTTGTAAAGTGCTTAACTCAAAGAGTCCATGGCCTATACGTGCTACTGTTATAAAATGATAATAATAGGAGGCAGATTACTTAGAGGGAAGTGCATGAATTTTTCAAACAGGTATGTGCAAATCAGGAAAAAACTCTCAACAGTGAAAAATTCTTGATAGTTAGCAGACTGAGTGAAATACATGAGTGGGCAATTGCCTATTTTATTGTTTTATATCATTGTGAAAAATCTTTTAAGTTTACCCCCTCAAGAATTATTTCCATCTAGTTAACATGGAACCACTAACTCCAAAGTTTCAATTTGATGTAGGATATAAAACAATTTAGCCAGCACAGAAAAGCAATGCACAGCAGGGAAACATTTTAGATAAAACAGAAGTGTAATTTCTGCTATTCTTACATACCTAATGAATACACTTTAATACACCAGTACAATAGAGATTGAGATTTCTTGAATCACGGACACACGGAAAATGTTTGTGTGTAAATAATTTTATTCATATCCTACCACCTCTGATTTTCTATCAAAACAAAAACTTTATAATACATTTAGGACTACACATTAAAATATTCTGTTTCTCAATATTAAAGGGTTTCTCTTAACAAGTCCAAGAGGTGCCTTTTGTTGGTGAGAACTTTCTTTCTAATCCTCAAAACAAATGCAGGTTATTTCAGGTTCAGCTCAACCTACGTGGCACATTTCACAACACCTTATCTGTACAGAATGTTTTCCAAAATCTAAATTTCAGTTCATTATCAAAGGATAAATGTGGTACAGATTCAGAAGAGAACTTCATACATACTCTGAATGATACAGTTAATTTCAGCCCACTTGCCAAGTTTTGCACTACACATCCCATGCCCTACCTGCACAGTGCTCCCCAATCCTTGGCAAATTTAGAGTCTTGAGCTAATCACTTTACAGTTATCCCTGAATCCCTCGCACAGCCAGGCTGCAAATGGCTTGTCAGGGCACTGTTTTCCTTCTTCATTCTGCTTCCTTTTAAGTTAGTAGCAGCACTTTACAACAGAAGAACATCAATTAATAGTAAATTATGACAGGATTCATGTGGGATCATATATTACAACCTCCTTGGTGCCAAAACCTTTCACAATGATGAATACCAATACAGTGAATACCAAACACAACTTATAATGATTTTGCCATTTCCTGAAAAGTGTTGCCAATCTACCTTTGATTCCAAAGAAGCAGCACATCTTTATCTGTTTGAAAATACGAACTTTTGCTCATGAGATCTACACAAAGGCTCTTTTATGTAGGTCAAAGGATGCTTCCCCTATGTCCATTTAATATGTTTTCTGTGAAGTTCTGTGTGCTGCCCTTAGGGCCATGCACATGCTGGCTATATGCATGTAAGTTGCACAGCAAGTTCTTCCCCCTGCCCCATCACAGTATCTACAGTTCCATCTGCCCTGTAATGAAATTGTATACCTCCATCTATTTTTCAAGCATTTTTAAGTGTCATACATACAGTAAATCACTGCTTTATGAATAGGCCTCTAAGACAAGGACACAGTTTACAAGAAACTTAGCATTTAAGCTATTTTCATCTTGACAATGACTGACATGTCTCTCAGAGAATATTATATATTTAGAGTACTTTGAAGGCACTGTACTTAAGAAACATGTCTCATCAACTGGATGAACTACTGAACTAAGTCTTAAATGTTTAAAGAAGGGTCAAAAAGACACCCTGCTACAAAAATGTGCAACCTACACCTGACTAATACCAGAGCAGAAATCCACTCAATGAATAATTTTTGCAAGTTTTCCTTCTATTTAAAAAAAAATCTTATACTTTATCGTTGGATATTTATCCGACCTGGAACTGATATTTTAAGAAGTAGAAGCCAAGCTCTAAAGGAAAAAAAAAATAAATAGCACACCCCATTCTTCATAAACTTCATGAGAATTTCCTCAACACGTGTCTCCATTTATACAACACATCAAGGAAGGCTAGAATCCAATTTCAAATCAAATAACCTCCATATCGATGTGTGGTGTAGTTGACAATGCACTCTTATCAAGTCGTGCTTTCTGCTGGGTAATGCGCACAATATAACTTAGAGCAGCCATTTGGCAGAACACTGCTTTAGCCGAATTGAAATAGCCTTTAGTACCTTGGTTAAAATGGAGAGCCATAAGGAATGCCTGTCATTTGATGAAAAGCAGTGTCTTTAAATTAAGAAAAAGAATTTCCCATGAAAATACGACACAGGACAATGGCACAGATGTTAGGATCTTATTTAAAACTGTAAAGGCACAGTGCAGCACAGAGACACGATTTGTTAGGAAACGAAAGATCATGTGCCAGTGACCAAAGATTTGCTGCTGGATTCTTGTCATAGAGGTAGCAAGAAAATGTGAGTTACCTACATATAATTGCTCATTCCTCAAGGGAACTGACACCTTTAAACTGATGTCACAATACAGAACAAAAATATATCTTACCAAAAAATAAAAACCATGGTAAAAACCATATTTGATCACATGAAACAGGTAGAGTTGCTGATGTAACATTATATATTTAAGAAAAGTACAGCTTTTTTTTAAACACTGAGATGTATCTGATGGACCATATAAATAAGGAGTCAGCTAATATAAACATAAATTCATTTCAAAAATAGATTATGAATGAGATTTAAAAATCACTGAAGGTTGTGGAAAAAATTTCCACTTACATTAACAGATCTTTTGAAATGTCCAGCTATTTCACCCAAATAAATCACATAGCTAAATCAGGTACCTGAAACGCCAGCCTTAAATAAGAACCTTGGCAGTATCAAAGAGCTGAAACTGTCTTTTCCTAAGCAAGCAGTATGCTGGACTGATGCCATCAAGAGCTCAACTAGTAGGTCGAGGACAGCAATTCCTCCCCTTTTCTGGGTACTTTTTAGGGCACACCTGAGCAACCCACCCAGCTTTGGCTGTCCAGCGTCACCAACAGCTTTGATGGTGAATTTTAGGGACTCCAGCAGAGGCCACCAACACAGGTAGGAAGCACATAACCTCTGAGGAGGGGTCAAGGCTTGTTCAGCCCGCAGTGGAGGTGGCCCTGGGAGGATCTCGCAGCATCTCCCTGTGCAAGAGGGGAGGTTACCTTGTTCTAGAGCAAGGCTCCTCACTGAGGGTGATGCAGGAGAAGGAGAATCAAGTGTCACAGATTAAATCAGAATACCAGAAATAATGAAAATAAAAATCCTTGAGAGAATAGTTAGGGACTGGAACAGATTTCACCAAGAAGTTATGGAATTTCTGTCCTTGGAGAGTTTCATGGCCCAACTGACTGAAACCCCACAGCTGATATTGTTGCTACATCAAGCAGACTAGGGCTCCCCCAGCCTGATCTAAATAAGAAACAGAGCACCACTGAGATAGGTTTCTTCTATAACATGACAGCAGACACATTAGGGAAATAACAGTGATAAAACCAAATAGTGCTTGTTTTGTTTAAGAATTAGCATTCACTGCTGAAATTCATAAATACTTTAAAAAGTTTGTGTGTTAAATACATATGCTTTCCACTTTACTAATAGTGCTGGATATCAGAACATATAAAATTTGAAAATCTGTGTTAATTCAGTGAAAATCTGTGTTAATTCAATACCATATGGCTATAGGCATTCATCCAAGAAACTGGCATCTAAACAAATGATTAGAAGAGCTTTCCAGATTTGAAGCTGGAGTTCAGTGGAGAATCCAGTTGACTGGCTGCTTAAAGTAAATTAACCTCTTGCAGGGCCTGTCTCCTTGTCTTTACTTTGGGAAAGGCAGTCTCTCACTTCCAATAGCAACAGCAACTCCAGAAGGCTTTTCAGGGGTTTTTACACCTCTCTGTTTCCCTAGCATTCTCTGAGAAAGGATTATGTTCTACATTCCACCTCACCCAAAACAATGACAGGGAGAAACACAGTAAAGCACACAAGATTTTCTGGAAAAGGCCACAAGATTTTCTGAAATTTCCCCACCCAGCATACCAGAATGCAGAAGGAGCTGAACAACTGTACCCAACACTACTGTGAGAAACTGCTAACTGCCAGGAACAATCATAAAAAGAAGAATTTGAAGAAATAATTAATATTCCACAGTGTAAAATAGCATTTTAAGTAATCTAAATGTTAGGCAAAATTTAGTCAATTATTAATATCAACGAAAAAAAAGAGGCTGGAAATACCATATGGCAACCAGCCAGGAATTTTAAGGGAAGACTAAGAACACTGTGAGATTAACTTGCTTAAGCTTGATCAGGGAAAAGTAAAAAGAAGCTGCTTAAAATCACGCAAGCTAAAGCATGATAGTGTGCACATATACACTAGAAAGATAAAGGTATGGTAAGTCAACAAAACTTGTGGGTTTTTCTTCAGATCAATAATTCTGTTACTGCATGGTAAATCTGACTAGAAAGTCTAAATGGAAGCAAAAAAAATAGATACCGATTTTATCAAAACTGTACAAGTACTATTTCTGATAATGTATCAGAGTAACTAGAAAATCTACAAACTTCCAGATCCAGACTTCACAAACAGCAAATGAGTGGTTGGCCTGGATGCAATGGGATTAATCAGTATGTGAAAAATCTCTTCTGTGTTGCATCTGAAGAATTAGAAACCTAATTTAAGCCATTTCACAAGAAAACAATTCCCTCTGCATAAGTGGTTTTGGCAAAGATATGGTATTACTTTGTTTCAATTATTGTATTTTAGAATTTTGATTCTTGACTCCCTGCTGGAGACGTATGAACATTTTAAAAACTTGTCAGACTTTTCAAAATTCATGTTCTTGTTTAAGTCTCTGTAAGTATTACTGATGGAGACTTTTATCTGAATCAGTTTGTTCATTACTAAGGGCTAAGAAACATTAGAGACAAAGTATGCCTGTGATCTTAGATAAAAGTATTCTGTTCTGTTCACAGTTAACTCAATAAAAGAATTGCATCAGACCAAATTAATACATGATGGGAAATCTCGAAAGAAAGGCCTCTGTGAAAAGTGACGTTGCTAAAAAGATACAAACCACTTTTGTCTTCAGAAACAGTAGTGAATCAGTATCCAGCAGAACAGGATGCTTGAATACATTGTCACAATACCTAAAATTAAGGTTTTGACCTTTTATCAAAACAAAATATCCTATAGATATTTTCTTAATGATAGGAGGTAATGCATGATCTCCTGTCCAGATTAGAGACATAGAACATTTCACTTAATTAAATATAAACTGTAATGTACCACTGTATACCCCAAATACATAGATTTTATAAACGGGCCAAATTCTTGTTAGTTAACTAAATCTACTTTCCATTGCAAAAACTGAAATTCTTCCTACCAATTTCAGTGATAGGGTATCCTGTTTGTCTGGAAAACTTAGTACATATATCATGGCCCCTAGGCATCCTCTTTACCAGAACACTATAAATGACAATAGTAAAATAGATAGGGAATTAACTGTTACATAATTATTTCAGCTATATATTAGAATTAAATAAAATGTGATTTTACCTACTCCCTGTTTTCTGGGGGATAGACCCAAATCTTGCCCTTTTTGTAATATTTCCTTAAATTGTCTTATCATGACTTGCAAGTTGAATTCGAACAGGGAAAAGAATCACACTTGTGTGGTCTTATACTCGATAGTGTGCAAAGCTTAGGGGAGTGTGCAGCACTGCATGTGAAGCAATCACAAATTATCTAGAGGATTCTCGTCTTTCAGGCTGTGTGAGGTACATGGGAAATTCCATTACAGAGTTTGCATCTCCATCATTTACTATCTACAGAGACAGACTGGCATTTCTTGCAATCAGGGAGAAAAATACTGTGTGGATAACAACTCAATTACGTCTTCAAACTAAGTTCGAGAGAAAAGTTTGTGCACTGTATAGCTCACGCAAGTATTTTCTCAGAGGCTCTTAGCTGTGAGAAAGCAAATTGTGAAAGGATATTTTGAAGAAGAATATAAATAAATAGGAGAACTGCTAATTAAGCTGAAAGATACATTATATACTTTAAACTATGTCAGTCGTTAAATGTCTTCTCTAGTAGAGAAACACCTTCATTTATGAGATTTCACTCAGACATTGTGAAAACAAGGACCTGAGAGAAGGAGTTTCAGAGGAAAATGTCTTGTGCATCTGAGTCACACAGTTTTCAAGCAGCACCTGTTCCTTTCTTTATTACTTGTTCCAGAATAACAATCACAGAAACTATAATTTTATTGGAGAAAAATTAGTGTAGTCTCACTAACTGTAGCTACACAAAAATTTTAATTTAGTACTTTTTTTCTTTTGATATTTAAAGGGATAATGTTAGATTTCTTTTTTTTAAAAATATTATTTTTATTTTCTGTTGTAAAAACAGGCCCAAACAGTAGCTTGTGGTCTTTCTGAAAACAGTTGTTATCTTATGCAGGAAAGACAAAACATGCAGCTTCTGGGTCATTTAGAAGTTCTGCTGCATCATCCAAATGGGATGAAGAAAACCCCAAATTTCTAAGAATTTAGCATTCTGCACAACTGCTGCCAGCAGGGCCAGATTTGAGTGAAGATCATACCTGTTCTGATGGCACTGCTAACACCATGGGCAAAGGCTAAACCAGCTGACTCATAGAAACTGTTGAAATGCCACAAAACTGGTTCATATCCTGACACATACTAGGGCAGAGACAGCAACAGTACTTTGCTGCTGCAAAGTTTCATTTCGCCTGTGTGTTATTCACTTTTTGTTCTGTAGTTTCATTCATCATGGATGTGTGAATAAGTGATAAATGAAAATGCTGTTTCTAATACTGGGCAAAATTGGGACCACACATCTTCCTGGCATTGAACAGGGAAGTCTGTCAGTGACAATGGACCTTCAAGAGTCAAAGTTTTTTGCAGTGGCTCACTCCCCCTAAAACTTTTGAATGGGCAGGCAGACAACATCACTTCTCAAAAACAGCAGCTTCAAGTCCTGGTTGATCACTGGGCCAGGACTGGCTACTCCAATAACAGCAAATCTTCACTGATCTCCTCTGATGCCTGCATACCGGGAAGGCCAAGGGCAGGACTGTACTGGGTTAAAAAGAAGAGCAGCCAGCCTTGTTTCCATTTCCTACTGAATACTGTCATAGAAATAAGCAGATTTGAGCTCGAAATCTCAAAACTTGCAAAGCACTCCAGGAGAAATAGGCAATTTCCAGCAAAAAGTAGAGTAAAAGCATTTTAGATGCTGTGTTATACTCTTAATTCTCAGCTAATATATAGCCAAAGCTTGTTTATTAACATTCCAGTTATTTATCACTAGTGAGAGGCTAACTGAGATTAAAGACTAGGGATTTCAGCAGCTGTGATTTGGTGTTTTGCGTTTGTAGTTTTTTGTAGTGGGGTTTTTTGGCTTGGTTTTGTTTTGTTTTTGAGGGGAGAGGGGCTGGTGTTTGTTTTTTGCTGTGGAAAGGTTTGAAAAGCTAAATGAAATGTGGCATGCTTTCTAGAGCCGCTTTGATTTAACTAGCAAGGGAGTGTGTAGACGATTGCTTCTCCTATATCATTGTGTGCTTTCTGTTTGGCTTTGGCAATAAGCAAACCAAAAAGATAAAATGTATTTGCAATAACTGAAAGGAAAACTATGAACAGAGAAATTACCATACCAGTGGAAATGATCTGCTCTCACATTGTGAGACCAGCTGTTCTAGCCTTCATCATTTGTACGTTTGCGGTATGAAGGGTGAATATACCCCATTATTGGAGCTGTGCACAACCTAGCCTGACCTAAATGCCAAGAAATAAGCAAGTGAGAGTGAAGCATCAGTGGCAAATTGGAATCTAAGGCCTTTTGTGCTTGTTAAATGGTGGAATGATTATAATTGGAAAAAGTGATGTGCATTAGTTCTGAGTGAATGTACAAGAAATGACAAGCGTGTAACTTAATGATTACTTCACAACACCCAGGACTGCCTTCTAGTCTTGCACTGAGAGGCTGAGCCCTACAGCAGAGAAAACTGCATGTCTTCTCCTGCTATTCATGGGCATCCTCCACAGGTCACATGGAAATAACCCTGAAGTGATAAGTCTCGGTTTAGGAAGTCTGCTGCTTAAGCTTGTATAAGTCATTGTGACAGAGCATTTTTTTTCCCTCTCCACAAGCCTTTGTCTGTATTAGTAGCAACTGGGCAGAGTCCAGCTTTAAATGAAAACACACACTTATTGTTTATTCTCACAGGTAGAAAGAATATTCGCAATCAACATCTATAAGACTTGCTTGACTACACATCATTTAGGCTTTATTATTTTTCATGTTTTCATTCTGTAGATCACCATGATGGTAGCAAAAAAAAAAGCCAAAAAAACCCCAGTAAAACATTAATCCAAACATACTAATGAATAATTTCGAGTGAATAAGAAAATTAATAACTGCAGATTAATTAAACTTCTATTTAGAGCTGGCAGAAACTATTTCCCAGGATATTAGAAATCCAGTACAATTAATTTTTCTTCATGTTAAAATAATTTCTGTCTAGGAAAAGCATTGCCAAGCATTTCCTGGATGATAGGCATGTGCTTTATGGCGGGCTCGTATAAAGATTCAGGGTTAAATGCTCAATGAAAATGTATAGTACATAAATCTACACACAGAAGTGGCAGGCAGAGTGTCAAGAAGCAATCCTCTCCAAAGTCAGTTTACCCTCACAACAGGGGCCTTGTCACGGTCAGAGTTAAACAGGCTCTGGATAGGACTGAACTTCTGTCTGCATAAAAGAGTCAGAACTGAGGAGTTTACCAGGACATTGGCACTTCACAATTAAGCAACATAATCAAACAAACCGATCCTAGTTACTCTTCACAGGGAAGCTCTTGATGCTCTTGAAAAGTTCACCAAAAACCAGTCCACAGAATTTTTTTTCTGATGTTTGTTTATATGGTACTTTCAATATGCTGCCTTTTACACTGGAAGAATTCCCATGTTCTCAAGTAATTAGGACCTGTTTTTTCATAAATGAAAAGTTGCAATCCCCTTCTACATCACTAGCTGAAGTCCATTGGAAACTGCTGAATACGGTTAGCTGAAGAAGTATTTTTTTGACATATTATGACAATAGAGATCTCAGTATTAAACAAAAAGATATAAAAGGTGATCTTTAAAAAATTAAATTGCTAATATAATTTCCTTACTCTTGTTTAATACAGATATTGAAGCTCTCACAAGTCAAGAGGTAACCCAATACTGTAAACAATTTACAGACATCCAAAAATAAGCCAGAAACTGAATGACTGCTATAAGTAACATATGCAACAAAAGTCCCTAATCTTCAGGTCCCAAACAGGGGCTGATGACAGCTCTTAATGTTTTGTCAACTCTCATGACAGAAGAAAATGCAGTCCTATCTCTATGCAAGAACCTTTCTTGTTTCTGTGGTGGAATGTCTAAGGAACCTGTAAAAATTCAAAAGTAAAGAGTTGCTACTGCCTTCTTACTTCAGATACATTGACTTTCCAGAACAGCCTGGAGGTTCTCAGTCTTGCCTCACGTTTTCCCATGCAATGTTTGGAAAGATGGAACATCAGGGAAAGAGCTGTTCTCCGTTTTTCTCTTTCATTAGTAATATTCATTTGAATGTGATTTACTATGGAAAAGGATGTTAATAAGAAATGCTTTTTTACATTTATTAGTGGAGAGATGGCCTGACAGTTGGGAAGGAGAATGTATTATAAAGACGATAGTGCAGGTAATATCCTGTATATTGAGTCTAATCACCCATTTAAAGTTAAAACAGGAGTTGTTAAGAATGTAGTGAATCACACTCTAATGATTAGTGATGAGAATCACCTAGATAATGAAATTGGTATTGAGAAACAGATTTTTCGGCAGGATGATTATCCTGCAAGATTGATTAAAAGGATAATTGTAGAACAATGTAACCTTTTCCATAATTATAGCACTGAACTTGTTTAAAGCCATTTGTCATAACAGTGTGGCTCTACCATATCACAAAGAGACTAACCACTGATTAACACGATATTTTATTACCTTCCAAGAAAGTGAGGTATTGCCACACCTGTACACGGTGGTTTTAATATCTCTGCATCAAAAGTTAAGAATATTGTAAAACCACTTCAGCAGACAGAACTATAAAATTCCATGTGGTTGCACATTTCTAATTGCTGAATCTCAAGGATGAGTTTTCCATCCCTTTTACTGTAAGGTCCCATGAGACTAACACTACAGCACTCTCTCACTGGCACTGGCGTGTTTATGAGACAAGACTGCTTTTCAACAGTTGGCATAGCAAAAGAAAACATCAGAAAGCTTTAAAATTGTACTCAAAGAAGTTCTAAAAGATTTGCAGCTGGAAATGATAAAGTTTCAGTATTTGAGATATGATAGAGCAGGGGAAAAAAAGAATATTTTTTTTGTTTTGTGGTGTTTGTTGGGTTTTTCTTCTTTAATATTATAATGTGTACTTTTAATTAGCTTCCGTGAGAAATTCCTTAAGATTTTTAAGAACTTCTCGGCATTCTTTACAATACAATTAAATCTTTCAACATTTCAGCCACACATTGAAGTAGTAAAGTTTTAACATGGAGGAATCTTTTCAACTTTTAAGAACGACGAAATTGGGCAGCAGGCTTATCAAAAGAAACAAACAAGTTATGATGATGCTGACATGAATGTGGGCTACAGCATTTAGGAGAAAGAAGTAAAATGTCTAGTATCCACAAGTAAACTTTGTAATGTTTTCTCCACAGACCAGATTTTTTCAGACAATTCTTACAGATAAGTTTCTCCCTTGGCTTTGTTATGACAGAAGTGCTTAGTTTTGCTAGTTCATGTCAGGCCTTTTAAATGAGCAAAGCAGAACCCACAGCTTCACGCAAGACAACACTCACAGGATGTCTATAAGAAACACTCTCAGACATTAAATAGCTGTGAGTTAAAATGCAACCACAGAGGCCCAGGGAAGGGCCTTCACCTAAACATCTTTCTCAAGCAGACACACCAGCAACACCAGAACAAGCCAAGGTTTTAAAACCTCCACAAATGAAAATCCCTCGGCCTCTCTGCATAACCAGCACCAGCACTTGGATACCCTCCTAGTGAAAACATTTCAAGCAAGTGTCTCTTCTTTAACCAACTGGTATTATAAAGACGAGTTCTCTCCCTAGTTGCAGGATACTTCTGCTTCCCCTCTCAGTTCCCTCTTTGCCAGCCTAAATAACTCAGTCCCCTCAACCTCTCATCTTAGGTCAAGTACAAGAGGTCCTTTTCTTCTCGTGAGTCCTCCACTCGATCACGTCTAACATTTCAACATCCTTCTTGCACAAGGACAGCCCAAAACCGAGTACAGTATTCCAGGTAATGCCCAACCTGTGCCAGGCAGAAGTAGATAACAATCTCCATCCACTAGCCATGTTTCTCCTAATGTAGGCAAGAGTGCAGCTTACATTACTTCCCATATGCACTCACTGTTGGTATCCATCATATTCCCAGGGATGTTATGCATTCAGTTGGGTTTCAGTCTGTACTGACACATGGAGTTACTTTTCTTCTAGTGCAGAACTGTCAAAGGTTTCGAGGTTTCTGTCAGACCAGCCTTCCAGTCCCTCGCTTCTACTCAACTGAAGCTCTAGTGGATGGGATTATCATCCCCTACCCATCACTTAGTGTCCTCAGCAAATTTACTGAGGTTTACGTCATCATCCAGCTTGCTAATGAAAACACTGAACTCTACCAGCCCCACTATCAACCCTCGAGGTTTCATCCTAAAGTTAGTTTTTTCTTAAATTTGCAATTTGAGATAAGGTGAGCACTCTATGGTATCATAAATCACATTTTAACATTAAAAAATGTGCCACTAATCTATGGGTTGATCAGGTGCGGAGCGGTAGGGGAAAGCAGAAATATCTTGATAACTCTGTATTTTGGTCAGGCAGTCCTAACTATCAGAGATGCAGTGGTTTTCACTTAAGAATGATGCTCTGCTCTTCAAGAGACTCTGACAGAGTAAATGCAATGCTTGGTAACAACACTAATAACACATTATTATTACTATTGGGCTACTATATTTCAGATTTTAGTTCCACTTTGTGCTAATGTATTTCAATTCACACGTGAGTAGATTTGATGGAGAGAAGTGTATATGGGCTAAGTTCATCATTCTCCTCATGTTGTTTTAGCCTGCAGAATAATAATTATGGGAATCCACCATCTGGTGAACATATGTAAGGTTTGACTCAGCCCAGGGAGAGGACGATAAGTGGCCTACTTCAGGTGAGTAACTGTAGGGCCTCTAATCTGTCCAAGGTAATGACGGATTCCCTCCCTCCTCCTGTAGCAGGCAATAGTACATTAGGGGGCCAGCAAGAGACTTTATTTGTTTTAACTCACCTAGGGCTCTTACATTCATTTGCGGAAGCCATCGGCAGCAATTCCAGACGCTAATGAGTAATGACATGGCAGGAGGAAATATGTGGCACACAGTCAGTGTGTGGCTATGCACCATTTGATTATGTGCTGAGCTGAGAAGTGGGAACAGCCCGACGGCAGTGGCTCCTGCAAGACCTGCCACTACAGCCATCTAATGGATGCTACTGGAGTGGGAGCAGCCCCTGTCACTGTGTAAAGCTACCAAACATGCTTGTGACAAAGAGTAAAAGATGATACAGGCCGGCGAGAAATCAAAAGAAAAGCAAAAAGGCGTATTGGCTCATGCCTAACTGTGGCCAAACTACATTGCTAATAGTCTAAATACAATCCATCACTTTCCTCTCTCACATCTGGCATCCGGACACAGAACAAAAGTTAAGTAAACAGTCAAAAAAAAGAAAAGAATTCTTTTCCAATCAGGTTTTTCAACACAATTCATTCCAGGCATGTGCTTTTGCCAACTTTACATTGGAAGTGTCTGGCATCACATGGTAGGAAACAAAGACACGAGCTACTCCACCATTCACAATGAGAAGGATGTCTTGAAGGGCTGGTTGCTGAAAGAGAGGACTCTGAAACTAAGTAGTGGAGGCTGAATTAAAAGCCAGGACAAGGCAGCCTTTTTGCTTATATTACTTTGTGTGATTCATATTTATAATGATTCCCTCCTGCTGAAAAGTCCTGGCTACCTGGTGGTTTTGCTCAGTCATCCCCATCAGTTTTACATATGGATTTTACTGGAATGAGAGAATTCGAGCAAGAACATGATTGTTATTATTTCATAGGTGATGAAGAACAACAGTAGAAAAGTAGCTATGAAATCTTATTTTGTTGTCATCTTTGCGGTGTGAAATTTTACACACCTACCTCAGACAACGGGCAAATTTTTGCCTTAAGGTTTTCATTATGTTTCTCAAGGGATGAGTGAAATTACACGGTTTTTCACTCATTCAGGGTATCTGCTTCAAAGGTTAAAATACAATGGAGCTTCCCTGAATTTTCTCTGTGTAGACACAGATAGCTCTGCAAAGACTACAGCACAAAGATAGAGATTCGTAAAGCTGATATTTCTTTTTTAAATGTGCATGTGGTGACAGAGGTTCATTTCTCCTGAAGCAGATGTGTGAAAAATATTGCATGGCTTTTGTAGAACAAAAGTGAGAATTAATTTCAAAGCTCTGACAGATCTAAAACCCCCTAATATTACAATTTGTTAGGGAAAATAATCCAATAGCAGATTCAGACAATGTGAAAAAATATACAACACATATTTGGGCTGAAGATCTTATACTGCTTTACAACTTTGGTTCTATTGTCACTTAGAATAAAATCAGGGGGAAAGACCTTGAGAGATAAGCTGCTTATTTATTTGTTCCTGAAGCTTTGATAGCATGTAGGTTACTGTGTGATCTTTATAAACTCAGAGGTGCTAAGCACAGCTTGTTTTTGAAAGTCAATGCCAGCAAGAGACAGACTTTTTGCAATAACACCCAGTGAGCTGTGGCACTCTTATACTCATATATTTGTCGTGCCTAGTCTATATTAACAGAGTTCTTTTGACTTCATGCTGGGGATTTGGCCCATTATCCATTTCTTGAATATGTATATCCAACTAGGACAGACATACTCAAGAAGATATTTCTCATCTTCACACTCACCAAAATCCAAACACCTTTAAACTAGAAATAAAGCCAGTAATCCTTTCCTTTTCCTAAATCTTACAGGATAGAGGCTGATCAGATGAGAAAACCCTTTTTTTTCTTTTTTTTAGGACCTAATGGAACAGGTAGATGGGTTTAAAAGAAAAAGGAATGAATTTGTCAATTGCTCTAATTCCACATGGAAACTGACCTCAGATAACCTGCAGTCTCAAAGAGGATACACTACTTTAAAATAAATCATGCAATAATCCTCATCAGCAACATACACAAAATCAGAGGACTTATTGAAAATGGGAATTTGGGGTAAACTTCTTCTTGCATTATCCTACACCATTGCAGATTTGTACTGTGTGTTTGTAAGTGATTCGGATGCAGAAGTATGAAAAGAATCCAAAACCTGTGCCTGTTTTCCCTATCCCAGCATGGGTCCCAGGACCTAGCAAGGGACCTCTCCCTTGATCCATGGCTTTGCCCTGCTAGAAGGTTATGACATAGTTTTAGAAGAATTTCACTCTCATAGAAGGTTGTTATCCTGCATGAAGGGGTGATTCCAAAATGCTGCGGCTTCTGCAGAGAAATAGAAACATCAGGATAAGGTGCTCATGTATGTGCATGTGACTTTCATGAGTCACTGGTATGATGAGCTGTGATGGCTGGGAAGGTTGGGAATACCACAGCCTAACATATGCCTTTTCCTTTTAATTTTTTAACTGACCCATTTTCTCACTTTTCTCCTAAATTTGACCATTCTTCCAGTCTGTGCATCACACTGCATTCCAGAAACATGATATTCATGCTTGAAGTCCCAACCAAGCAATAGATAAACTCGAGGGTAACACATTGTTTCCGTACTGAAGGGAGGTTGACATGCTACACTATGCAGGCTGTTAATCTTTTATTTTCTGTCCTATGAACCAAACAGTGATTTAGTTGTATAGTGGAGATGCAGTTACCCAGAAGGAAAGCACTTCTACTAATGACATCAAACACTGGCATAAACACACACCAGCCACTGTTTCTGCTTTAAAACTATTATTTTGCCTCAGAAGGGTAATATTGTCTCATTTTTCTCTTCTTTGCAATTCAGTGATAGATTTCATAAAAACAAAGCAGAACTCTGTAGCACTTTTATGTCCAATGAATTGAGGAAAATGGGAGGTCCTGTCCATTAATTCATTTTAAGTCCAGAGTACTGGCAGAATGGCACGTATAGGAAAAGGTATCAAAAACCCCACACTTCATAATGCAGAACGCCTTCTGTAACTCTCCATAATAAAGAAATTGAGCTGTCCACATAAATGTACAAGAATTTCTTACTGAAGAACAGCCGTAGTATGTGTCCATCCACTATGCCACCTCCCATATATGCTGAAGGATAGATTGAATATACAAATCTTACTGCTAGGAAAATTCCTCCGAAAACCAAGTTGTAAATTCTAGATTTTAAGTCCTGAAGTTTTTGCTTCCACTGTCTTCTATTATAAACTTGAGTTGTCTGTTGTACATGTACAACAACATTCCTTTGTTAGCAGTGGCAATGAATAGCAAAGCTCCATAATTTTCATTCATCTCTTTAACTAGCATTTTCCCCTATTTTAAATTTCCCACTGCTCATTTTAATTGAATAGTCCGTTCTTATTACGAAAGAAGATGTCCTAAAAAGAGTACACAACGCAAAGGATGGTCTAAAAGACACATGAACTTAAAAAAGTAGCTGTATTGTACATACCTTTATCATGTCTTTTCTAGATTTTTTTTTCTGTTTGCTGTTAACAACTCATGCATTTCACTCTTTCCCTATATAAGCATATTTCATCTAAACCTTAAGTTGTTTACTTGTATAAATCTCTCTGTTCTTATCAGTGTTGACACCAGACCCAAACTTCCAGATCTGAACATTGAAAGACAAATGAGACAGAGAGTCCATTTTTAGCAAGGATTTCTAACTTCTTTGGTCTACCCCATATTCTATTCCATCAACTCCCTAACAAGATGGAGGGGACTGACCAGTCCCCTCCAATCTTATCTGCTGTGTCAGCTGAACCAACAGTTGTGGTGGCCGGGGGGCCAGAGAGCCCAGGTACAGAGGGGGCCCGCTGGTGGGCAGGCTCCAAAGTGCAAGACTCCCCTTTACCTCAGTGAGAAAGGCCTCTCCCATTGACCCTATGGAGATTCTGGCTGGCTGGCTGGCCAACAGACAGACGCTCCTTGCATCCCTTAAGAGGATGTAATCCAGCCCCCACTCTGTCCCCTCCTTATCCCCAGTGGTTGTTCTTGTATTACCCCACCTCCCTCCTGTATCCCTTTATAAGGCTATCCCAAACGGAAGTGTGTCCCTTTGCTACTTCCCTTGCCCTTTTGTTGCGTCCCTTTGCTGCTTCCCCCCTTGCCTCGCCCTTTCTCCTGCTCCCTTGCCTCCTCACCTCCTTGGACTGCATTGAAACAGATAAGTAATAAACTTTGGTGCTCTAGCAAGGGCCACCTCCAACTCTTTGCCTCTAGTGCCGCCTGAGCTGGCTAGCTCAGTGTGAGTGGCTGCGTGTCTCCATCGCACTGGTGAGAGAGCTGGCCTACGAGGTGCCAAGCAGCACCGCCACGAGTTCCTTAGCCAAAGGTTCCCTTTGGGATAAGCAGCAGTTCCTCCACCAACACCCCACATGGCCATACTTATCCTATCTTCTGCATTGATACAATTAACCGGCATGTGCATGAGTAGTTCTTTTATCATCTCTTTAGAGAGGGTATTTGTTTGTGAGCAATATAGTCCATCTGATACATCAATGTCTACTCTTTTGTTATTTCTTTATCTCTCCAGTGAAATTCTCTGCAACAAAGTTTCTGGAAATAATTGACCAAAAGGATCTTGTATTATGCAACAAAATTTGACTTTAACAATTACTGCTTGTGTCTTTGTTTTACTCATTCTATCTTCCTATTTTTCCAGCTTATTAAAAAATATTAAATTTAATAGAAAAACTTGAGGCACCTCTTAAGCATTTTCTTAGCATGAAAACCTTTAGTTAATTGCTGATTGGTAACAATACTTTGTCTTTCTGCACAAATATTAGTTTCTTCTTCAACAAACTAACTTTGATCAACAACTCTAGAGAGTTCACTTAGCATTTCTGTAGGGCCAGATTTCATGTCTGTGAAATACCCTAGCTTGAGATTTGAATTTTCAAATGCTGGATAATGGAATGGCACAGTCTATAGGCTTACATTTTTATCTAGGCCTATGCCAGCACCTGGCAGTGTCTCGGAGAAAGGAGCCTACAGATTCACTGTCAATGTATCACTATTTGCCTCCATGTGTTGGGAGTGCTCAGCAGTGGCTATTCCCTCAGAACAAACTGTCACACAATTAAAAGAAAATAAGAAAATCAGGAAAAGGAAAAATGTTAATATTTCAAAATCTAATGTCAAAGAAAGTATGGCAAGCCAGCCTGTGCCTGCTTTTTGCAAACTGTTATTTAGAAATAATTATCCAAAGAGATTGTTTGAGTCTTTTCTTTTAGCCTTAAACTCAGCATGACCATGTGTGAAATGATCCATCAGATTTCATCAAAGTTAAGAGTCCCATATGGCTTGTATTGCCACAGTTAAAAACTTC
Organism: Cnemophilus loriae; assembly: GCA_013397755.1. Lineage (NCBI taxonomy): Eukaryota > Metazoa > Chordata > Aves > Passeriformes > Corvidae > Cnemophilus > Cnemophilus loriae. The sequence goes on along the minus strand of VZTF01007977.1, from coordinate 455,346 downwards.
CCATGATTCAAAATATGTCTCCACTGTTCATAAAGAAATACTTCAGTTAGATTTCAACTTGGTTGTTCAGTATAAATACCACCAGTCCTACCTGAGATGCTGGATGGAAGTTTAGGCTTTGTATCACAGGAGATGCTCTGTGTTGCCAGGCCCAGCAGGTCCTGAGCTGCTTCCTTTGAAACTGAGGCAGAGTCAATATATCCGAGCTGCTTGTTTGATGGTAACATCAGAATAACGTTTTTGGGCCCTAAGTGTAAATAGCAGTTAATTTACCAGAATAGCCCATAAATCTGAATTATTGCCTGTGTACATGTATATATACACGCTTTACAAACAAGCATTTCTAAAGATTTACCATGCTTCTTTTTTTGTATCCAAATGGGGTGTGAGGTTTGCATTGGGGTTATTTTCAGTGCCGTGACTATCGTTTTCAAAGGAAACCTGCTCTTAAAACCTTAAATTACTTCCAGTGTTTTCAGTTTAATATTGAGATCTTTAAACCTCCCTATCTGAAGGCCCTCAGGTGAGTTGCACTGGAAACCTAATTTTGAGGGGTTTTTTTCCATTTCTCTTCCATGCCAAAACTTCCAGAATTTGTATGAGAAAAGACACTCCTGAGTATGTTTTATTTCAACTTAGTTTTGTCAAAAAGAGCAATATTCTACAATACACTACAAGAACATGCATATTGTACAAGACAATGTGCAGCCCAGGCATTTGAGACCCAAGTCTTCCAAAGGTGGTGAAGGTACAGAATAAAGGACCTTAAAAATGCCAGTAAATAATTCGGGCATTACAGCGCAATATGTTACAAAACTTTCATTTATCTAGAGAGGAAAACTTTCACCTAGACTCAACTTCTACACCTCTTCTTCAAGGCTTAATGATATTTTCCAACAACACAAAAGCAATACTGCCATTTCTTAAACATATTACTTGCATTATGTAAGTAACTTAGACTCAAATTAGACGTAATTGAAATTACTGAATATTTCATCCACTAAAATGGCTGTGCTTTATACTGCTTATATCAGACTGACAATGCATATTTGTTCCCTTGAACTCTCTCAGTAATATTTATCATAAAAAAACATTTATTAGAACAAAGGAATATAATTTTGACTTTCTGATGTGCTGTCCAAAGTACAGAATAACATAAAGGAGAATTCAAGTGGGTTTTTTGGGACCATTTTTTGCAGGTTATGGAATAGTATCCCTTTTGTTTCAAAAAATTTCAACTACAATGAGCATGAGATGTTGAAAAAGAACACGTGAAAGATGCTGACATAAATGTCCTGCTCTGAATTGTGCATTTCTTCAGCAGACTACACTGAAATGTGATATGGACAAGTTACTTTAAGAAGAAAAGGCCTTGAAATAAATAATACACGTAAATTTCATGTTTTGCAGTAGTGGAAAACGCTGAAACATTTGCTTTTTTTTTTAATATAAGACAGAATAATTAAGAGCATTTTGATTCTGTACATAAAATTAATATAAAACTATTTTCTCTCCTTCTCTACCACTGGTATTTATCTCTTCATCGAAATTTAGAGGAATAAGGTGAGATATTAAATGGCTATTCTTCAGACAGAACAATGAATATGACACAATTAATTAATTAATCATTAGATTATGATATGATTACAGATGAACTAGAACAACAACAATCTTTAAGACCGCCTGTTGTAAATCAACTGTTTTCCAGGGGAAAAACATAAAAATCAAAAACCTTCAACAATAATTGCAAGAAGCATGGTTTAAATCTCTTTAAATTAGAAAAACTGAATGCCAAAGAAAACACAAATATAAAATGACAAGATTACCATTAACTTCAGATTATGTGGTATTTAAATACCTTTCAAATGTCATTTATTTACAATAATCTCTCTTATGTTATTACACTGAGTTAGGAGACCCAAGTCCTATTTTCCAGACTGTCTCACTTCTCTTGTGCCTCCATTTCTGGTTTCTTATCTGAAAATGAAGATGATACCCAAGTGCTACCTTTGGAAAGGTGTTATGAGGATTAGATAAGTACCATCTATAAGGGCCTTTGAGATCCTTAGATGAAAAGCTCTGTAGGACATAAGAAAAGCTCTCTGTAAGTGCAATATTTTTACTGTAGTTCTTACTATGTTTATTTGTTTACTCTCCTCTAGAGAACATAATTCTGAAGAGATTTACATTTGAACTTTGAAAGAATTCTGTTATCTGTCTTTCAAATTGCTCTTAAGGGCTCTGTAGAGGAAAGGCAAATGCTCACAAAAGCACACTCAAATCTTTCCAAAGATCCCATTCTGCAAGATATTCAGTGTTTCTTGAGCAGCACAGAGCACTCTCAGCTGACTGCACTCATCACATTGCAAAATTAGGCCTTGGATTTCAGGTGCCAACCTTCCTATGAACAGGAATCCCAGAAATGTAATTGCAGGATTACATTTATTACAAAATGTAATTCTAGAATTACATTTATTACAAAAAGAAACGTAATTCTACAATTGTTTCTCAGTTCCTTGTTAGCTGTTCACGGATCAGGTGGGCAGACAGTTATTGAGTCCACTGCCATGGTACTCAGCAAAGTACAAAGAGCAGGTCTTTTTACTGTCATTGATGCTGCAAAACAGAGTGTGCCCATGGGTCACTGCAGGTATTTTTATTGCATTGATGGATATTATGGACAGATTGAACATCCAGCTGCCTTATCATAATGTCGTTTCACCCTATGATTTCCGAAAAAAATAAACTTAAAGTGTATTCAAACAGTTCTATATGGAATTTTATGCTATTCCTATCCTGAAGAATGAGAGCATGGAAAGTGGCACATGGATGAGAAGGAAGGATGGATAAGTAGGAAAGGAAACTGGCAACAGCTTAAAAATAAGATTAAGAGAGTCAAAACTTTCCTAAAGTGATATACTATTTTAGAACCTGGTCTGGTAGCCTTTTCTGAGGTGGTGGTGAAGACAAAGGGCTTCCAAAAAACCTCAAAACTAAAACGAAAACCATGCGAAAATACCCCTATAATAACTGCATCAGTTATGGGAAAGGAAGCAAAATGTTGGTTTTAGTCTTCTGAGGGCATCTTAAAATACTTCGCGTGCTATGAATATCATTGCTTCAAGTTTTAAGACAAAGTTGCTCATTCCTGAGGTTTGGTAAACCAGCATAACTAAGAGGCATTATTTTCTCCTTCATTTCAATGCACCATGAAACTCTTTTGCAAAAATATTAATCATACCTATAACAGACTTACAATTTTACAGGAAAAAATGTAGATAATATTCTGAGTTTTCTTTTCAAAAATATCTTTTGGAAGAATGCTACACATCTTGGAAATATAGTTTCATTAGAAGGTATCTTTCATGCTAAGAGCAGAGTCACAGGACACAGTGAATGTCCATTGCCTCAAGGATCAGGGAAAATGAGTAGCATCCACAGTGGCTTTTTGGAGGGGTTTAGTGTTGGGGTTTTTTATCGGTTTTCCCTCCATTATCCACATTAGTAAGAGTATTTCTGTGTCTTAGGGCAGCTCAAAAAAATATAAAAAGGTTTCTTGCCAGACTTCAGCTGAGTTTTAGGCCTTGAGGGTACGCACCAATGAGGAAAATTCTTTCTAGAACAATCCCGGTTAAACAATGCTATTATTTCAGCTCTGTACATTATTATGCTTTGTTTAAGGTCTGATGGATCAAAGATGTTTGAGAAAGTGGAGTAAATGAAGCTTGCAAGACAGGCAGTAAAATTTAAAATTGTCATCATTTAAGATTATTAATACTAGAGAAGTGTTTAAAAGTTGTATTTTAAAAAAAAACCTTGTAAATTCATTATATTTAATATTTGCTTCAAGTTCCCCAACTTGCATCCTTAGATTCTCTCAGACTTATCTGAAAATCCACTACTTCGATGCAAGTTACTTTTTTTACACATTTCCATTGGTCATTTTTTCCACATATAATCTCATTTCACTGTGAGAAAGGATAAGAGAATTTGAAAGGAAACAAACTGGAAGAAGAAAAAATAAAGAAAAAGAAACCATATATTGGCTTTGTTTATTTCTTCGGGATATAGGTGCTGGTGAATAAGAAATGTGGACTGTGAAGTCACTCCAGTCAAAAGATACTATTCACTCAGTAAATCAGGCAGACATCATCCACCTGGCTGGGTATTTCATGAGTACAGAAACGAGACTTCTGCAGGGAAAACTGGAAATATTGTAAATTAGGTCCTTAAAATTAGAAACATCCATACTCATGGAGTTTATATGTGGTTAAAATCTCCGATTTCAGAAAAATATATAGTTGACAATAACAGAGTAATTACAGTCACTACTTCAATATTGCTGTATAAATCATCATGATTCAGCCTACAGTAGTAATAAAAATAAATAATGTTGGGTTTGGTGCATTACTGATGATCTAATAAAATATAATGAATTTTTAAAAATTCTGAGTGCAATAGTTTCATAAAAATAACAATTTACTAATGGCTTCTTAACAATTTATGTGAATGTAATACACAAGAATTTTTGATAAAAATAACATTCTGATGAGAAATGATAATTTTGCAGTCTCCCACTGACACCTAGTCAAGGATGAGGGAAAGATCAACAACAGAAAGGGGAATCAAATAAAGTGTTTAAGAGACCAGTGAGAAATCAGAGTCAATGTAACAGGCCAACCTGGGCAGAGCTCAGCAAAATCTGTCTCCTTGCCATCAGATGGGCAGGCAATTCCTGATACCCACTAGCACAAGAAGTAGTTTCATTCTACCTGCCATGGTAAATAGTATCTCATTTTGATTTCTGAAAGGACAGACAAGGCATGAAAACTCTCTGAATGTTCTATATGAGAAGGATACAAACATTCCATACTTACTGGAATATTCAAAGCTAGAATGACCTATACTACATTCAAATTGCCATTGCCATAAATGCTGTATATCACATATACCGTGTATGAAAAACCTTTGAATTGCGGTCAGCAAACAACAGAAGAAAAAGGGCAGAAAAATTTCTGAGAATAATTTCTTTTCACTAATGGTGGAGTAGTTACTCTCTGCAAACTCTAAATACCTTGATAGTGGTTGGTAAGGTTTTTAGAACATAAAGGAAGAAAGGGATGCTTGAGGAGTGAGTAACTGTCACTTAGTAGCATGTGTCTCATTTACACTTTTTCCTTAGGAAAAGATTATTAAGATATCAAAATTTATCAATGAAGTGCATCATTAAGTTGTGAAGGCTCATTCTCTCAAACACTGCTCTTAATGCAAACATGGACCAGGCATATACTGTAAAAAATATTTCTCTATTTAAGAATATGAATTTGCACACATTCAAAACTATTCATGTATCTTTGCCATAAACTACAAAAACCTTACAAAACTACAGCATAATCTGGGTATATGAGCACCTACTTTGCTGTTTAACAGAGATAACAGAAGAGTTGGAAGGAACAGGATCAAGGGAATTAGAGGAAATGCTCATTAAAACAAATTTAAAAGGTCTAATGATTAAAATATTGATTAATTAGCCAAACATTGATTAACAGTCACACGTTATCAACTACAAAGGTTCTAATTACTGCACCATTATTCCATAGATTGACCTGCTCTCTCTTGTCACTTACGATGAAGAACAATTTTTATTAAGTGGGTTTTGGATTTTTGACCTGTAAAATTTTAATAGGGAGTGCAAAGAGGGTGTCGTGTGTGGTTTGGCATTTTAGTCACTGAGGGACTCATAGTTACTGTCTCTACTTAACCAAAGGCACAGAAGTGCAAGAGGGATGTGAACACTCAGGGATTAAAGCCCTCCCACAACTTCCCAATCATAAGAGAGAGAGACATGCATTCAAACTGCTCTAAGACTTCAGTGAAAAGAGAAAATCTATGATCCTAACCTCCATCAATGAATAACAACATAGTGTTGTTATTAACCAGCCAAATCCTGATTGTAAAGATACACAATAATTTAATGGCGAAGTATAAAATTAAAATCTCTTCTAATTTCTGCACCTACTCCAAAGCAACCCAGCTTAGCCTGGAGATTTAACCGTTTCACCATTCACGGAAAAAAAATAAAACCAAACCAAACAAAAACTAACAGACAAAAAACCAGCAACAACAACAACAAAAAAACCTAAAAAAAAAACTAAAACAAAACCCACCAAAACCAAAAGAAAATCCAACAACAATAAATCAAAGAGTAGCTCTAGAAGTTCATCTACCCAAATAGTTCCTGCTTCAGCAACCTAGATCTCAGAGACTGCCTCACACTTGAAAAATATTTCCCAGAAAATTTATGGATGTCTCACATGAGACTATCTTGCTGATTTCAATAACTGTCCATTTAAATCTGTTGATGTAGCGTTTAAACCTTGCTTCACAAAAGAGAGAGGCTAATACACACACGGGGTTACACTCTCAATATAACTGTCTGAAAGTGATGGTCTGGATTTACTCCTGATGAGATCAGCTCTAAGGCCAGAAAGCAGATTTATAGTGTGAACATAAATGAGCATGGAGGAGGGGGACCTTTTTGATCATACATATGCTTGTCAGGCAAAAAGTGCTTAAGACCTCATTGCCGAATAAGCAAAAGCAAGTCCCTTACAGCCAGTGGAAAATGGCATGAGGAGGACAAGTCCAGATAGGATGCATCAGGCTGACAGCTTCAATAGCCGAACCCTGGTAAAAGACCAGGAAAAAAAATGGTATCCAGGTGCTAACACAGAGTTTGAGCTTTATTTCCTTCAGACTAAACTTACTGGTTCTCAGAACAGCAACAGTATAGAACTACGTGTATCATTCTTCAGCAGCTTAAAGGAAAAAGAGGAACTGCTGCCATGCCAAGGTCTGAAACTACCTCAGCTTCTGCATATTGAGGAAATAAGTGCTTCACCCAGTTAGCGGTACTCAAGAGCAAGTGAAGGAATTAATGCTGTAGTAAACAGGTAGATGTCCTTGGCCTTTCCACTTCATCTTCCTGTTACGCTGTCTATTTTAACCAAAACAATTCCTTTACTTCTACCCTCCACATCAACAAAATAAAAACTATTTCATTTCCATTATATACCATATGGTCTCTTGATCTGCCTTCTTGATTTTTTACACCAGAAAAGATGTTATATTTGTAATACAATTACAACTTAAATCCACAGAGACAGTTTACAGCATAATCAGACAGGTCTGCCTGAGTGTTAGTTTGCTATGCCAAGGTTTATGGATTTTCTCAGGTTATTCAATGAGAGGGAAAAAAAGAGGGGGCGGGGGAGGAGACTTTCTTGAGAATCCTTCTCCCTTCCTACTTTCATACACACTCAAAATCAATACAGTAAGAAACTCCATGTTAGGCCACCTAAAGGGTATTTTAGACTAAAAGTCAGAAAAGACATATCTCTCTTCTAGTTACATGACCTTGCTCTTCAGTCCCCCCAGAGGGATAGGAAGAGGCACAGTTTACTGCCTATCACAGTGCAAGTCAAATCTTGGACTTCCTTTCAGTTTCACACATGGGGACCAGGCTGCGACGATGACACCAGAGAGGAGAATGGTCCCAAGATGCCACAGAAGGTTCACCTCAGCAAGACTTGGCTTATTGCTGCTGGTCCACACAAATCTTCTCAACCCTTTTGACACCATGCTTGGGCCCTCTGAGGAAAACCAGCATCTTTGTGAGGTTCACAGCGCTACGCAACCACTCTTGACTTGTCTTTTTCCCTTCAGGATACAACTTCCCCAAGATTACTTGTAAGGGACAGTTTTTGTGTATGTTTTTGCTTTCGTACTTTGAGAAGGTACTATTTGACCTGCCCACGATGCAGTTCTTTGCACTAAGAACACAAGAATATTATCCTAACTGGAAAGAAACATAATAAAACAAGGGTTTAACAAACTGTCCCTTTGCCATTATGATGGGATTTGTAGTCCATAAGGTTGATTTTATTCTAACAAAAAAGTGCAACTATTGCTTCGGTGCCACAGTGAATCTCCAGATTCAAGAGTGTTCGAGATTAAAAACTTAAATCCCACATTTAATGAATTATTACCCACTACTTACAGGTAACTCCAATATACAAGCCTGTACAGAGCTTTTGCAAGAGGTAATAGCACACTGAATGCATACCAAATTTAAATAGTGCTAAGGCACCAGCAAAACACAGAAAAACATGTGAGCAATCAGCAAGACAACCTATCTGCCCAACAGTGCTTCTGAAAAGAAATAGTAGTTCTTGTTTGAGGGTAAAAGAGAGAGCTGTGAAAAGGTTGTCTTAAAAAGAAGGAGACTTTTGATCATCATTGGTAGTGAAAAAAGCCTGTAAGATTTAAATACATTTGTTTCGTCTAGAGATTCTTGACTGCTCACGGCTAAAATTTTACTGCCTTCACTATCCCCTTTCCCCAACAATAGATTCTTTTCACCCTTCACCTCATGATTTTGTACCCCCTATCATCTATTCTCCTCCTCTTCTACTTAGAAAGTACCTTCCTAATTAAATAAGTTCTCCTCCCCTTCACCCCAAAAGCATACTAACAATGAAATGCTAGTAAGTAATGCGTACGGTAAGTATTTAGGCAGAACCTTTTTTATGTTTGAACATGTAGTCTGAAAACATCCCATTCTTGTGTGATCCTTGGGTACTATTGTAATAGCGATGTCTTGACACGATCGATAGTGATGCTTCTACAAATGTATTAATTTTATATATTTAGATGTAACTCCCTATCCAACACCATTCAACTGTATCTGATCATGAACACTTGTCAGTGCCAATTCAGAAAAAAAGCACAAGCAATACCGATTTACGCAATCTAAAAAGTAACAAAAATCCTGCAAATATGCATATCTGGCCATGTTTCACAAGATATCAGAGTGATTTCAGACAAACTGTGCTTAAAAACTTAAATTGAGATATCTCTACTGGTTTGATTCAGAGCAATTATTTTACAGACAAGTAACAGAATCTGTGAATTGTTCAGCACAATTAGAAACTGTCTTTTAAGTTCAGGTTTGCATTTCAATCAGTGCTGTTTCCATCTCCTTTACAAAAGGGCTGCTAGGAAAAAAAACTACAGACAGAGGCAGTCTAAGTGGATACTGTATACCACAAGACTGCTACAGGGTCCGGGACTTGCCCTCCAACCCAACAGCTATGGCTACAGGCTCCTTTCCCACCTCCCAAAAATTGCTGCTTGGAGTGATAGATGGTCAGCTTATAGTTAAAAGCAAAATAGTTCCCTCTCATGTATTCTTTATCTAACTTCATTTCTTCTACTAACCAGTACATCAGATATGGAAAACTTTGTCAGGGGACATTTAAGACTACTTTAATACAAAAATGGCAATTTTTTTTCCTGTGTGCAGATGCACTATTTTAAATCAAAGATACTAACTTAGCAAAGAAAGCTTCTGTTCACATTCTAATTGTTTAAATATCTATGGTTATGTTTCTCTGAAATTTGGTTCAAGCATGCTATGCTATTCTTAATATAAATTTCCTTAATATTGTAGTCGCTTTCGGGTTTAGGAAATGTTTGTATCTCAGGCATGATTCGGTAGATTTAGTTGCTGGAAGGAAATAGTTCAACGCCTTCTTTCAAAAAATAAACGCGTGCATGCAAAAGCAGCATTTACACACATCTCTTCAAATAGACTCTGGTGAAACATAGTCAGAGAATGAAGTTGATTCTTGTGTGTAGTGAGAACATAAAGCTTATGTACCACTTACGTCTTTAAAATAGCGTTTACGTAGGAGTTGAGCATAATTTTTTTCAGGCACTCTTCATGGGGTAAAATTTACTAACAGAAGGCTTGAATAACTTGAGCAGAGGGCAGTAGGGGCCACACAAAAGGAAGGAGTAGGGAATCATGCCTCAACATGGTAACTGTTGGTAAAGGTCAGCTTCCTACCGACAATAAAGTGCAGTCGCTGTATTTATCTGGCAGATCCCTGTGACAATGGCTGGTAATCTACAGATAGCTTTTTAGAAAGGTTTGAGCAGTGGCCTTCACTCAGCATAACTATTATTCTCTAAAAAGTTTCTGTGTTCAGTTCTCATGTGCCCTGAACAATACAGCACAGAAGAAACATGAGGAGCCCATAAAATGATATGCAGTAAAAATATAAGCTCTAAAGTAAGTTTTTAAGACAATACACATTTTAATTTTCAAGTTCTGTGGCTGGTAGTGCCTAAAATCATATTTTCTACGTTGTCAGTGGGGAACTTTCCCTAGGGCCAAAATCGTATAATCACTCAGAAGAGACGCTGCAGTCATCTGCCCAAAAATATATGCAAGAACCAACAGAAAACAAACAACAAGAGGGGCAAAGAAAACACAGACTGATCAAACCATACCCTGGTGTAGACAAAAATGAGCAATAGTTAGGCTATTTGCCACCATAAGCTAAATGTCATCCATCCTTTGACTTATGCCATGGGTCTTTTTTGCTCACAGTTGACTTAAGACATCTTTAACTTTGAACCCTCTGGCTTTTATCTGTTTGCATTATAATCTCAGTGTTACTCAAGCTTATTTTTTTAGCACGTACATGCACCCACCCAACCAGATACACACATGGACAGAGAAAAATAAGGAAATTTTTATCCTCATAGTATTTTGGCAGCATAATGGGAATAGACAGCAACTACTTTGTGTTACAAATTTGAATGTGAAATTTCAGAAAACCTCCTTGCATTAAAAATGAATTAACTGTGTGATTATTAATTGTGCATATTCCAATCCCTTTGTGCTGTACTGCATGTTTCTTGAATCTCATTTGAATCCTTTGGCTAAGTAATGTGTCAAGGGGGGTACTAGCCTGAATGCCTGGGTTATTTAAAAAGCAGGACAGCACTTCCAGATTAGAATACCAATGAGTGGGGTTAAAAAGGCTCTACTGTAGTTGGAGGGCAGCTCTCAGTCTGAGTAGTACCTGAAAAGGACCTCTATGGACTAATTTTCAGAATCACATTGTAATGTGGGCTCATGTCAATCATCAGAACAGACAGCTTCATCCCATGATATAAACTAGTTATACATTCAAGAGCTGCCAGAGGATCTTCATTAAAAAGGGACTTAGCATTAAAAGAAGAAGGTTGTTTTATTATAATACTTCAAACACAGTTTTTTGTTTTATATGTTCTCAGAAATCTTTTTTGTTCTTCTTCACAATATCAAAAAAAGTGCCACAGAAGCAGCAAAAACATTAAATATTCCAATTTTTAATGGGAATCAAGGTAGCTTTCTGGTTTAAGGCATTAAAATCATATACATTTTTCTAAATATATTCATGTCTTTGAATAACAAAAAGAAGTCTCTAGATGTAATAGGAGGATGTTTTTAATCTTTTGTGAGAAGGGATTTGCAGAGCTGACTACTCAAGGTACAATATCTACTGGCAAAGTATATCAGTGAGAGCTTTATACATATAAATTTGTATAAAAGCTTTGGGCTATCCACAAGCTTCCAGATACCAGTTAGATATTACAATCCATGTCATTAAAATTTAATATGATTGTGTTAAGAAGAAAACATTAATAATATCCGTGTAAGTAAATCATTGACACAGTAATCTAGTATTTAAAGAAACCTTAACAGGGGTTTATCAAAAAATAAATAGATAAATGTATCTATTTACCTATATGCGTATCATTTCAAAGAAACTGATTTAAATATAATTTTACAAATCACGCAGCTTCTTCGAAGTAGCTGGGAGTATCTTGATCTCAAATTGCTGTTGCCTACCTGCTTCATACCAGGATAAATAGTTTATAGGAATCTAACTGAAATGAGGTGTTCCTTTTTGAGCAGAATATAGTGTCCAGTCTAATATGTTCTCTGCTGTCCTTTTGAGATATAGTACTCATACTCTGCATTATTTTCTGTTCTGAAAAATTATCTCCATTTACAGCCTTTTTCCTTTTTTTAAAATCAGCTCAAGAATCTTCAAAAATAATACACATTCTTAGTAATAGTAATTCTGAGCTTTTCATTGCACAGCTCTTTCCATTTTCTATTACCTTCACAATTATTAGCTAATTAATTATTAACAAGTTAATGACTTTTTCTATTGCCCTCATTACTATAATATCTAACACCTCTCAAAAATTTCAAAATTCCACTTCCAAACTGCCTGTGAAGCAGGAAATATTGTCTGTCCCGTTCCCCCCTTCCCCATTTTAGAGATGAGAGACAGAGGCACAAAGGATTTAATTCCTGTATTCACATTTTGTAAGGATGATAACATTAAAAGCTAATAGGAATGCTTTTAAAACAAAGTTATTTCAGTCATCGTTGGCAAGAAGATTAAGAAACGTAGCACAAAGAGACTTAGGTAAATTTAACAAGGTTACAGGGGAATCAAACTATTAATTAAAACTGAGGTGTTCTTGTCTCCTATTTCTCTGGACAGATTACTAGACTTTCCATATTTATTTTTCACATAAATCAGTTATGATGGGTTACAACAGTAACAGTGCATTATATGATAATACAATATATATTACATTTTTCAGTGATCCTCTTCAGATATTTCTCTGGAAGCAGTATCATTAAAAATGAGTTTCAAGAGCTTAGAAAACCCTCCCGGTGAGTGAGCTCTAGCAAACTCACATGAACCCAGGGATATCTTAATTAAAGTCTTTCTGATGCTTGAAGATAAAACAGACATAACAATTCTTGCTCTTTCGGGTTCTTAAAAGAACTCTTTTGAGGCCACCTTTTCTCTCTCTCTCTGCAATGCTGAAGCCTTGAATTACACATAAACACGCACAAAATATCCACCTCAAAAAAATCTCTACAGAATGAGAGCATGACAATTACTTTGAAGTGCTAGCACCTTTGCTAGCCCCTGTCCTTGGAGCAGTTAGCGGTTCAGTCTTTGATTTGGCCTTTATCACTGCCTAACAGGTAAATGGCATTCCAGTCTTAAGCCCAAAATACACACATTTGGAGGACTTGTACAGCATAGCTCAAATCACTGGCACAGGGCTCGTCATAGCACTATAGAACCAAGAAATTAAGGGAACAACAAAAGCCTGCGTTGCTGCAACAGATTATATATAAAGAAATACATGGTGGCAATGAACAGGTCCATAAAGGACTTGCATATAAAAAATACTCAGTAGCACTGCAGCTACTGCCAACCATCGGTTGGCCATCCATACCTCTTGCTAAACTTGTGGAATCTCCAAACATACTCTGTACCTCTCAAAATCAAGATTTAGATTCACATCATCTCATATTCAGTACGTTTCCAAACTAGTACAACAGCTGACAATATCACTACTGTTTACATTATTTGGCTCTACTAGCGAGGGTATTGCAAGATGCTTCATGTCTCAGAGCATGTAGAATTATTAAAAAAAAAAAGGCTCCTGCAGGGCTACTCCAACTTGTGGGGGTTTTTTTTAAAACAACTTGTTTTTTTTAAAATACAAACTACTATGAATTCTATAGTTTTATATTGCTTGCAGGGATTTCCAGAGCTTATTCTGGAAGATTACGCTTATTTATTACAAATTGAATTTTTATTTTTGGTAAACCATGCAGATGTGTGACAGATTCCCATCAAATTATATATCTGATTACCCTCGACACCTCATTTGAGGTGCAATATATTCTGTGCATTGTCTTCCTTTATACTCACACTCACCTTGTCCATCTCTTTGCCATTTTCAATATGCTGATTACACAAACTCAGAGGCTTCAGCACTTTTTAAAATATATAAATTATTTTACAGGTGACTTCCGAAGAGGCAGCAATACTAGTAAATTCAAGATCAAACACTATTCTTTTTAATTTATATTTTGTTTACATTTACACTATATTATATTTATCCTGAAGAGAAAACTTACAATGCCGTTCACCTGTTATCCATGAATCATGTGCTGCAGTCTCTCTTCTTATGGAAAGAGATGAGGTGCACGTATACAAGGCAACTATTTTGGACTCAGTGAACCATTCTGGAGACAAATGAATCAGTATCTTTTATACCACCAGATTATATGAAATTGTCTTCTAATTTTACTTGTCTGTGTCTTAACATTTTTGGGGTTATATTTAGAAGTTTGTATTTAAACCTGCAGTCAAAAACGTGCAAAAATATATCACAGAAAAAAAACCTATGCAAGCCATCCAGTCTCAGACTCCAAGTAGAGTGAACACCTAGAGAAACTTGAATGAAAGTAGGTTACCAGAATTCTTTGGAAGGGATTTATTGATGCCACTCAGAGTGAAACACTGGAAAAGGCCTACATGTTAATAAAAAAGAAAAATCCTCATCTGCTCCTCTGTGCAACATTAATTTACCTAAGGTTTGACTAAGCTGATGGGTTTCACAGACAGACTGTTATTTGACAGCCTAAAACCACAGGTTCCCTGGAGTGCATCAATGCCCAATAAGAAGTGCTTTGCTACAGAGAACAAAAACTTCTTTGAGAGGAAATAGAGGCAAAAAGTGAATCCAAAACAACCAAAAAAATCTGACAGGCTTGTTAGGTCATGCCAAGACTTAGTTAGCACTTTGTTCTGCCCAAAAAGTATTGAGAAAGGGATAAAGGTGCTATAACATCCATGTTATAGAAGCAGACATTAATCAATTTTACAATGGCAGCATTATTAAACTAAGCCACTTTTTATTACTTATTGAAAATAAAAATAGCTTTTGTCAAAACAGCCTCGAAGAAAGTGGCAAGTTGATCCATTCATGAAACGAGGGTTCTAGTTCTCAGGTAGCTGAAAATTCTTAACACCCTTCAACAACAGCTAAAAAAATACATATAATATTAAATGACTACTACTTAACCAGCATTTTGTATTGTAGAAAGTAGAATGATCCTCATTTCAGACATGAGATCAAGAGATTGCTGTTAGAATTATCTTCATATAACATGAAATTAGCAGAAAAAATATGAGTAAACCAGTAATATCCAATTATGCAAAAGTTCAAAATTAAAATATATTAATGTAGAATTGGTCTTAAATTTTTACTCTTGAGTTAAATTTTCATTAAGAAAACAAAACCTCAAATCATACATCTTCTCAGAAAGCCCACTGAAGTCCAAAGACATATACTTTCTAAAGAGTGATAGACACTTCAGTAGCTGCAAATCTTCAGGTAAGGAGCCCATTTTGTCTACAAATGGCTTAAAGGGTTTTTGAGAAACATTAGGAAATTAATCATCTGAATGAAGCTGTTTTAAGGAAAAAAAAAAAGGAGGGGGGAGGAGGGAAGATGTCCATATTTTTACATTGTTGTTCCACTTCAGACTATGTAGAGAATATTGAGTTTCTGCCATAACTCCCCATTTATTTGAATTTAATAAATTTTAGTGTTGATATTATGCTTTACTACTCTGAGCCTATTGATGCATTTTTACCAAACCCTTTTCTGTGTCCTCTTTTGGAAAAATCTTTAGAAAAGCTGTGACAGCAAATGGGTGGGGGGGTGGGAGAGAAGAGAGAAAAAAAAAAGAAAGAAAAAAAAAAGAAAAACCAGTCTTGCAGATCTTAGACTATTTTTTTTCAAAGGCCTGTAGCCATCACCACACCAGAGAACCTCACACAGATTTTTATTATTTTTTTTTCAGAAAATGTTTTAACACCAGGATTTGATGTCTAGTCTCTGCTTCACAGGCATATGTCTTTAAAGGAGACTTTCCTCTCTATCATTAATGTGTAAGTCAGTCAGTCAGACCTTTTTAATAAGCAGTTGAAGAGCCACTGTCTTTAGCACATGAAACCAACAAAAGCCTCATTAGTCAAATGAACAAAGAATAGTTTGAATATCAATGCACTATTTTAGAGGAAAGCCTCCAAGAGAATCTCAATGCAATTCCTTTTACTGGAGTTTCTCCTGTCCAAATTTTAATGTTCTGCACCTTACCTACAAAAAATTGATGAGCAAAGGAAGCTGTTAAAAACGACATCCACTGCATGTCATTTTTGCAATGTGCCACTGCACTTGACAATAATACAAGAAGTAGATAACAGGCCTTTGAGAAAAAAAGAAAACCTTGTCCAACACAACTGGTTTTTTCTGTTCTGTCAGTGATCTATTGCATAAATAACCTTGCATCAATTAACAAGGTTATTTAAGTGACCTCTTAGCAGAAGAACAGGGCATCAAAACTATACAAAATTTAATGAAAACCTCCTGTTCACGTCACAAGCAAAAGTAAAATCTCTACTGGGAATGTCTATAATTAATTTGGGAAAAAAGTCACAAATGTTCCATATAAAGATTTCATGAAACTAAATTCAGAGACAACTAAATTGAGAGTCAGATTCTTAATTACTTACTAAAAGAAAGGAGAAAAATCTGAACAATTATTCCACAGAGATAGTGCACAATGTGTTTTGTTTATACACTAGAAGGTATCATTTATCCACTTTTGTTGAGAAATGCTCACCAAACACACTGGAAGTTCCAAACAGCGTAAACACGCAGAAGGCTCCTACAGAAACAAACAATCTTGGTATCACAAGCTTTCCTTTCACACCTCCTAGACCTACCATGCAAATACAGACAACTCAATGATAAAACATTCTTTTTTATTGGAACGGCATAATTAAAATAGCTAGATGGATCCATCCTTTTTCCCAGCCAGAGATGGTACAATAATTGGTTCTTATCAATCTTGTAGTAAATCGCAGACATGTGGTACCTGGTATACCCGTCTATTAAAATCCTGCAGAATGTAATCAGCGTGTTTCTCTCAAAATGCAGCACTATTCTTCCAACACTATTCTGTCTCAAAACAGTGCTATGAATAACTTCATACAGAAAGTGAGGAGAAAAAATTGCAAATGGACATTAAATTTTATGTCAGATAATAATTATAACTAAACATTTAAAACACTTGGGGCAATGAATGCATGATAATTATTCATACAGACATTGTTAGGCACTAAAATCACAAGTGCTTTCAACCTCCAAATTGTGCCTTTAAGGCATATTAGCATAGGTTGAAGGTGTTTGTCTTGATGCTATGACATGGAACACCAAAGATTAGTACCAAACCTTGCAGGTACAGGCTGAAACTAGATGAAATCTGTTGCCATATCTGGCTCTTACAGCAATTCCATAGCAAGACTCAGATACAGAGACAAGACCAAGTGCAAAAAAAATTCTGAAGCGATTCTAGAAACAAATAGTAAGAATTGGAAATTACAGAGTTCTTTCTTAAAGTAACAAAAGTGTTGACTAGAGAACTTTCAGACAAAACACATTGGAATTAAGGAATACTTCTGATACAGAATTGCAGAAAAGCCTGCCCTATAAAGGTCAAGAAAATATAGCACTAGAGGTTGTTAGAGAACTAGCTTGGATATCTGACACAAAGGTTACTTGTGGGGATGTAGGGAGTTGATAAGTGGGATGCCGTGAGCATTAGAATTTACGCTGTTGGGTTTGTTTGGGGCTTTTTTCTTCTCCTTTCTGTATTGATGACCTGGCAGAAGAAATGTGAAGAAAGGTGAGACAGTTTTTGCTGACACAAAAATGGGCTGGGGGAGTCAGTCAATACAAAAGTGAAAAGCAATATAGGTCAGAAAGTCTTAGGACAAACTAGGAGTCTGAATGGATAAAACTGAGTTCCAAAAGTCATCCTAAAAATCATAAAATAATGAAGCAAGAGTAGAGAAACAGGAGATCAAAATTAATTTTCTTTTCACAGAACTCAATAGGGATATGATAATACAACATACCAGGTTCTATAGCATTAAATGCATTATTGGTCATGTTGTTGTGGTTCACCACAGTTAAAAGGCACAACAAATTCTGAAACTGTTAAGCAGCAGAGGTGAGTCAAGGAAAGCACTCCATAACAAGCAAGCAATTCAGCCACTGGGATAACACCGGTAAGTCATCGTGTCAGAAAAGAAAGAATAGTTTAGAGTTGCTGAGTATACAACAAAGGAGAGCAACTTTACATGGTAAGCCTGGGATGTGGAAAGCTTGATTATTTATAAAGCTAAGGGAAATTTTGTGACTTTTTTCAGAAGCGAAGGCGATTATGAAGAAACTCTATTAAGGTACACACAATCCTGAAGGGAACAGAAAGGAGAGATGCTGCAGGCTATCTGAGCTTGTGTTAAATAGAAGTACAAGGGGTTATGAACTTAAGCTGGGGGGAGAATTGGACACTAAAAGAATTTAGGTAGAGTTTTCTTGCACTGCTGCCCTTAGTGAAATAACCTACCAAGGCCAGTCGTTGTAATAAGCAGTATACAAAAAGAAATATTGGACAAGTATATTGTGGTGTGACTGTCCATTTAAAGCAGTATGGGAGCTCCATGAGGGTTTTCTGCCCTCAATTTGCCAGAAACTCTCCCAACTTTGCAAAAGTTTTAAGGCACTTAGTACCCTTTTGAGACAAATATAATTAAATGGGATAAAATGCTTGAATTCTGAGTATGCAATTCAAAAGCACGAGCATACAATAAAAATATTGCCATGCACCATGTAATACAAACCATAGAACAAATTACATTTTATATTAACTTAATTGCTGGTGGCAGGTATCTGGATGGAAAGTACTAGGGATTGAAAACTCCTCGTTCTTAGAAGGAGAACAACTTAGAGATTGACATGTTAAAAAAAATTTAAAAGTCTTTTACCTTCATATTCCCTAGGAAAAACAATTTTGAGGTTAGGAATACAACCCTCAGTTTCCTTATCCAAATTTTCCTAGGTATTCCTTCCATAATTACCAGGATTAAGACAGACAGAATCTATTCACACAGTGCTAACAAAACAGCACCTTTTGATTCCTAACAACACATAATTACCTTAAACCTAAGAGGAAATGCTAGCTGTTCTAAAACTAAATATTAGATCCTTGTCTAATCCTCCCTCCCAAAGATGAGTCTTTTTAACATGTCCATTTTATCCAAAGCTCCATAGAATCATACAATCATCTAGATTGTAAAAGACTTCTACGATCATCAAGCCCAACCAGTAATCTAACACTGCCAAGTCCACCACTAAACCATGGCCCCAAGTGCCACATCTACAAAGTCTTTTAAATACCTCTTGGGATGGTGAAAAACACTTTCCTGGACAGTCTGTTCCAATGCTTGACAAACATTTCCATGAAGAGGCTTTTCCTAACATCCAATTAAACCTTCCTTGGCACAACTTTGAGTCCATTTACTCTTGTCCTATTTCTTTTTACTTACAGGTGGTTGTAGGGAGCAGTAAGGTTCCTCCGAGCCTTCTTTTCTCCAGACGAAATGCCAGCTCCCTCATCCACTCCTTTAAGACCCTTCCCCCNATGGCCCCAAGTGCCACATCTACAAAGTCTTTTAAATACCTCTTGGGATGGTGAAAAACACTTTCCTGGACAGTCTGTTCCAATGCTTGACAAACATTTCCATGAAGAGGCTTTTCCTAACATCCAATTAAACCTTCCTTGGCACAACTTTGAGTCCATTTACTCTTGTCCTATTTCTTTTTACTTACAGGTGGTTGTAGGGAGCAGTAAGGTTCCTCCGAGCCTTCTTTTCTCCAGACGAAATGCCAGCTCCCTCATCCACTCCTTTAAGCCCCTTCCCCCGCTCCATTGCCCTTCTCTAGACACACTCCAGCACCACAGCGTCTTTCAGTGAGGTGCCCAGAACTGGACACAGCACTCGAGGCATGGCCTCACCAGTGCCCCCTCACCAGGAGGGCAACTACTGCCCTCCTCCTGCTGGCCACACTACTGCTGTTACAGGCCAGGATGCCATTGGCCTTCTTGGCCACCTGGGTGCAACTGGCTCATATTCAGCCACTGTCAACCAGTGGCTCCAGGTCCTTTTCCACCAGGCAGCTTTCCAGCTGCTTACCCTGAGATGCAAATAGAGTGTCCTCCAACACTGGCAGCTAGGCATTAATGTGGATTTCACACTTCCCTACTGCTAATGTTTGTGATATCCCCTTGTCTAAATATCCTAGCCAGCACTGGAGACTGATGAAAGATACTGAGGTACACAGATCTTTGGGGCTAACACAGTACAGCTGCTCCTATGTTCTCATATATGCCAGGGAATTCCTTTTGTTTTACTACAGAATTTAGAAATCAAACGCATTTTTAGCATTGCACTTCATGAACTTCTGACAGCATTATACAGGGATTGAATACAACATTGGTGGATTTTAAAATCAAAGAACTCGATCTGTTAAAGAGAGCATTTTTCAATTCAAAAAAGGACTAACAATTCAGAAACGTAATTTTAGACCAAAAGCCAGGTTAACAAGAAAGCACCTGTCCTTTATGGCCTTTATTTAATATAGAACTAGGTAATCCCAGAACACCACTGCCTGAAAAACATCTATGGTTGAAACTTTTTATAATCATTTTAAAAGGAAAATGACCATAAATTACCTTTGTGCCCATATGAAGCAACGTAGGCATTCAAATTAAAGCTTTGCTATTGACTTTAGTAAAACTATTGTTTGTTACAGGTGAAACCATCTGCTGTGAAATACCACATTTCAGGACCACCCACAAAATTGTGTGTTTAGAGAGTATTAAGCCTGAGTTTTACGATTTCTGTGCTCCAACTTCACATCAAAAGTTTAAGTTCTTACAATTGAACACCATTCGTTATCATTATAGTAATACCTTATTTGCTCCTAACAAATGACAAACTGGCAGGTTTGATACAATACAAAGCTGAAGAGAAGAAGTGACTATACTTTTCTCAACCACCAAATACAAAACAAACCCCACCAAGTTTTGAAATGGAAAATGCACTCCCTGAACATTTCAAAGCACTGAAAAATTGTCTTTGTCTATTATCTCATTGATTTTTCTGAATGGCAAAGCTGTCAAGAGACCACTGAAGAGGCTTGTTGAGTCTTCCAGCAGTTTACCCCCTTGATCACAAAATACTCTCATTTCCTAAGTCAATTTGGTTAGAAACTCAGCTTGCTAACAAGTCATTTGGAGAGAGGTCTTGTTTGAAAAGGGCTTAAAAATACGCTATGTAAACATATTCTGTCTCTTAAGTAAGAAAAACCCACACCACACACAGTTAAACTTATACCATGTCTGCTTTGTTGTCTGTTTAAAAAAATAAAAATTAAAATACTTGGACCGGTTTTAAGAGATCTCTCACGAAGGTGTTCAATTTTAAATGTAATTAACAAACTGGACTAGTCTTTCTATAACTTTGAGTCTTTAACTCCCTCCCCTTGATATACATCACCGCACTGATGATTATTTGCACTCTCCACTTCATGCTACCAAGAAGAAATTGCTTAAGAAGGTCTTAAAAAAAAAAAAAAATAAAATAAAATTAAAAACCCAAAACAAAAAAAACCATCACAAAACATCCGTTAGTTAGAACCTAGACTAAGATCTCGAATTCATTTCACACAGGCCACATCACAGATATACTTAATGGCTACTTTAGTTCTCTATAGACAGATTCAAACCTGTTCAGAAGGATTTCATATCTCATTATCATTTATCTAAGCACTCCTTTACCGGTGAATTTACCTCCGCCATATCAAGTAGAGCTCAGAATTAAAAAGGTTTAGTTACAAAAATGCCAAGAGCAGAAAGCTGACACATGCTTTGCATATTGTAATGAATGACCTACTTTAAAACATGCCTAAATGTTAGTTCCTACACCATTTCTGTGGTTATTCTCTACAGAAATTTGAGTCCTTAACTTATCAAGGAGGAAACCAAAAGGTGTGTGTTCATTTTCAAGGAAGTTGGAAATGGATGGCTGGTGCATATTTTTGTAAAACAGAGAGAAAAAAAGAACAGCTGAAGCAAATAGGAGAAGATTCATCTTTAAAAAAAGGTCTGTATTGCTACATTACAGCACCACAATTCTCCAACACTTGTATATGCCTAGGTGACAGTTGCAGTCTTTTTCTCCTGGGGGGGGGAGGGGGGGAAACAACAAGAAAATGCCCCAAGGCAAAACAAACAAAATATCCCAAACCAGCCCAACCAACCAACAAACCATCTAATGTACTTGTATTTCAGATGTCAAAAACTACTTATCTTCACAGTTCATGGAACTTCTGAGGTAGGTTTTGCTGTCCACTCAGAGTATACCTTCCAGAAACTGAGATTTTATTTTTATCAGATTTTTAAATAGATATCATCTAAATTATTACATTTTTTTAATGATGTAGTTTTTTGAGACAGTGTTTCAGACTGATGAGTCCATTATGCAATTGTGCAGCTTAGTAGCTACTATCAGGATGAACTTTGAAATGCAGTTAGAGTTTAAAACTTTACTTTCAAATTTATTTCACAGTTTAGCTTTGAGAGGAAGTGTTTTTCTCTACAGGAATTCTCAGACAGCTTTGCTGAGCAAACTAGGTACTTCTTCCTTTCAAGTTAAACCCTTTAGATTACTTTAACAGAGTTCTTTGTGGTTTAATTTATCATATGTCCTGGCACCATTTATCACTAAATGCAGAATGATGAAGAAATGGCTCTATTAAAATGGAATAACTACTGAATTAAAAAGCTGTTAAATGATTTGGAGTGCAGACTCCTGTTAACAATATGTGGGAAGAGTGTTTGGCTGAAATAAATTACTTTCACAGTAATAATTTGAGAAGTGCACCTTTGGAGAAACATGTTCAAAAATTCACATCTTGATTTCCTGACTAAAATCACATTCACCACTAATAATATTTTTAAATTAGCTTCATAGCTAAGGTGGAGAAAAAATTAGTCTCAAATACTTTGATTCCAAACCAAAATATTCTTTATTAAAAAAGCTATGAATGGCAGATTTAAAAATACACATGCAAAATAAAATAGCTGATTCCAATTAAGATATATTTCTCATGCTTACCCTTAACTTTAAAAAAAACCTTTTACAATCTTTCAATGTAGTCTGCTATGTAAACTTGTAAATAATATATAGCCCTGTAATTCAGAGTAGTCTGCATTGTAACTCTGAAAATTGTAAACAGTTGACTACCTAATGAGTCGAGATATACTTTCATTTTATTGATTGAAATAGAAAATGGAGGTAAGAGAAAGTACTGAATAGATACTCAGTAAGTTCATGATAATTGACATAAGATGTTTCAGACATAAAGCACTTTTTTCATATTCTAAAAAAATGTTGTTGGATTCAACAATTTATAGTTTGTTATTAACAAACAACAGCCCATTTCCAGACAAGTATTTAGTGCTGTAGATCACTGCATTCTTATTCTTGTGCTTAATCAACACATTTCTTGTGGTTAACAGCAGCATTTACTCAATCCTTATTAGGAAATTATTTAGCTCAATAAAAGGAAGTGTCCATCTATCATTCAGGGCCCTCTCATGCACTGATTGATTTCACTGGAAGCAAAAATAATTTCCCAGAACTCACGTGCATCATCTTGCGCCTTTGAAACGACCTCCTAAGGGATATCTTATAGTCACAGAGTGGCATCTTTACGGCTTTAAGAGCAGATTTTATTTCTATGAATTGTTACTAAAAAAGCTGCATCCTGACTCAGTCTGTTTTCAGGCTCTACTGTGGCAAGAAATACAAAAATAGTTATAACACGCATCTCTGTCAACTTTGCCAACACCATGTGTGGACAAATATCATGCATGAGATGCCAGTGCAGAGCATGTCATGATTACTCGCTCCCAGACATTCTGGAAAAAGCCAGCCATCTTACGTAAATCTCCATCAAACAAAAGAAAAAATCATAATGTCCAAAAAGGCCCCTGTATTTAGCACAAACCAGTAGATTTACACCGAAATGACAGAATATGTTACCTGAACATTAGACAGTTTTATAGATCAGACAGCAATTCGGTGACTGCAAGAAACGCCCAGCATTCCTAAAGGAAAGCCAAATGGAGGGCCTTTGCGCTTCTCCTCAAAAACTGAAAATGATGGTTAAGTTTACCTTAAACCATTGTGTATTTTATGTATCAGAAATACATGGGCCATAAAAAACACAAGGATTCTTTTTTCATTTCAGACTTGGTTGGCAGAAAAACTCATTTTTACCTCTACAGACTGTGTGATTGCCAGGCCTGTTGTGAAATCCAGGGCAGAACTATATACATTGACCTTTACACTTGCCCTCCATAGTCATCTGCATATATACCATCTTGCTTCCTTTTGCATGTACAAGAACAGAAGGAGTAAGAATAGTAGTGCAGTGACCCACTTTCATACATCCTTCTTTAGCCTTAATATACCGCAATTTTTCCCCCCCTACGCTAACTGAAGTCCCCTTCATGCTTGTATACATTCATCTTGTTCTCTCTGTTGTATACACACAATACTGTGTTCATCTGGTCCAGCACAGTAGCTAAGTCCACCTGCCCTTGCTCCTTTGCTGGCTTAAGCTCTATCAATCTGCCTAGGCTGGAATTAATACAGAGGGGGAAAAAAACCCCATAGTTTCTTTCATAGTTAACTGCAACAGTGTTGAAGTTAAAAGGGCCTTGAGACTTTGTGCTTTTTTAAGGGTATTTTTGTGTGTGGTTTTGTTGTTGTTGTTGGGTCAAGGTTTTTTTCAGAAAATTATTAAACTGGCAAGTTAAGAAGTGAATGTTACCTTTAGCTGAAAACTGTATTTAAGCATGAAACATATACTCCATACAGCCTTTTCTGCCATGTTACCATGGATAAATTGAAGTATGAATTTAATCTCAAGTGATTTTTCTCTTTTTAACAAATAATCAGCATAGAATTTATCTTATTTTCCTTTATAATAGTGAGAAGTTGCATAATAAAAAAATATTAATTATGAAATATATCTGATAAAATAATTGCTTCTTAGAGGTTTTACCACATTTGTAACACAGCAAATGTATCTTTATTGGTACTCAAGTTACACAATGCAGCATAGCCACTCTCAAAGATGCACAGGAAATTAAAGGGTTTATTACCTGGAACGATATTTTAAACAAATGTTGGAGACTCTCTGGTCCACAAGTAACAGAGTCACTGAATCATCAGGGTTGGAAGAGACCTTCAAGATCATCTAGTCCAGCCATCAACCCAGCACCACCATAATCATTCCTAACCAATATCCTCAAGTGCCGCATCCAGTACAAGCCAGTACTGGATGTTCAGCTCACCTCCTGAACACTTCCAGAGATGGTGATTCTACCTCCTCCCCAGGCAAGTTATTCCAATGTCTAACCACTTTTTCAGTGAAAAGGGAATTTCCTAATATCTAATCTGAACCTCCTCTGGGAAAAAAACTTCAGAAATTGTCAACTGATTATCATAAAATTTAATCTAGACACAGAGATTTCAAAGGAATTTAGTTTCCTATTTATAGGATGGGAAAAGGTGCCCAGGCAGAGAAGAAACCCCTCCTCAGCACACAGCTGAGGACCAAGTTGAGGGAGGATCCAAGATGCCAGTCTGGTTCCAATGCTCCAAGGGAGGACTGCCACCCCCTCTGCACCGTGCACAGCTGTGGGAGACCTTGGCCAGCCCTGAAATATAGATTAGGACCCACAAGTTCAGTGCTCATGCAGCCACACATCAAGTTCTGATGACCTTCACTTGAAATAAAGAACTATAAAATGAAATAAAATTAAATTTGCTGCTTTACCTGCTCTCTTATATGTGGATCTGGATACTCCTACAGATTCGAAATGGATTTAGGGAATAATTATAAAAATTTAAATGGCTGTCATTCATCAATACTGAAAACAGAACTCTCAGATCCTAAACCCTGTTTAGCACAGATGCTTTGAATGGAGGAGCTCTTACAAATGCTCTACTCGGCATGATCAAATGTCTTTACCAGGAATAAACAGACTAAGCTACTGAACTGAGGTAAGAGCAAAATGGGAAACTGCCCGATTTCAGGGCAGGCAATAATTTTAAGCTAAATTCATTAAAGAGCATAGTTTAATTAAAAAAAAAGAAACAACCCTGAGTATTTTATCAACTTTCTGTTTCTTTAAACATTCCCTTATAAATATTTCTTTTTAAATACATACAGAATTTCACCTGTGCTAATAATTTTGATTTCTTTTTTCAGTTTTCAGCCTTTTTTAATCTGAGTTTCTTTTTTTTCCATAGATTTAACCACATTTCTCGATGTTTGGGAAAAACCACCACAAACAATAATTTCCAAAGGAACACACAATTCACTGACTGAGAATCCAAACAAATCGAAATAGCTCAGAAAGAACACAGCTTTTCAATAGTTAATATTCCATCCATTTAATATCTCTAATTATTTTCCCTCTGCAGCTTTGATGGGTAGTTATAGCCTGGAATAAAAACACTGTGGTAAGGACGACTGCACAGCAAGGTTAAGTGCCTTCTTGTCTTAAGTACCAATAATTACCTTTTAAAAAAAAAAAAAAAAAAAAAGCTGTTTTCAGGTTTGACAGTTAATTTACTAATGAGTACATGGACTCAATTTATAATAAAGTAATATTGACCAG
This sequence comes from Cnemophilus loriae, assembly GCA_013397755.1. NCBI lineage: Eukaryota > Metazoa > Chordata > Aves > Passeriformes > Corvidae > Cnemophilus > Cnemophilus loriae. The sequence continues at coordinate 428,948 of VZTF01007977.1, read as the reverse complement.
AAATAATCCCGCATTGGTACTCATTCGAATTATTTTATTGTTCAAGTCTCCTATTAAATAAATTGGAAAAGATTAATTTTACAAGATGGATTGTCAGAAGCTGCTGCATAAACCAGATACATGTCAGCACTAAGTTTAATTATTGATCACAATACAATAGTGCTGAGTATTCCAATCCCCAAACAGCTTCCAGTAACTATCAGCAGATTCCAAATATAGAAACTGAAGGGAAAAAATTTGATTGCAGATGGCTACATTTTAAAATAAATAAATAATTCATTAGCACCCAATAAAAAATTAATTTTAAAGTACAATTCAGATCACTCACTAGAACATATAACAAGTAATCAGAAAATGAAAGTGCCTCCTTTCATGTGACAAACTAATGAAGTAGCATAATGTGCTTTTGATCAGGGGATTCCTGTGATTTGCTGGTTCTGCAAGAGAAATTATAGTTGGAAATGGAGGTTGGTTGGAGCAGAGTCCCTCATTACAACCTGTCTTGTTGCAAAACAAATGTAAATATTGCAGGAAGTACAGTAGAACACTGTACTTACAGAAACATGTAACAGGAAAGATGTGAGGATGCCTCTTTGGAAAGAAACCCATTTTCCAGCTCCAATTAAATTTCCTAACTGTAGAAAGCAGTCTAACAGGACAACCCCAATGCTTTCTTGGAGCAGTCAGTGGTGGATAGCTTTCCTTTTAATTTTAGAAACTCCAGCAATTGGACATAAGAAATGCCTAGCTGAGATTTTGCACCTATCCTTAAAAATCTCTCAGAAAAAACAAAGCAGGGTGAAGTTACAGCCTGATGAAACTCAGTCGAGTTACTTTGTGAAGAGTTCTAATTCCCGAATAGAAAGTGATGATAAGAGCTCTCTTAGATACAGGAATCAGCAGGTATAGGTGTGTATAAATGTACATAGAGATATATAGATATGTATGTATAGTAGCAGGAAAGATGGAAACAGCATACAATTTTTTTTTTTTAAACAATGACAGATATTAATATAATATTAGTATGGTCACTGCAAAGCAATTTTCACAGTTTAATTCTGTACAGTTACTGTTTAAATTTATAGATTTTATTAACTTTCATATAAATATTAATGAAACCACTGTTTTTCTAGTGAATTTTAGCATGCATCCTGAAAACTTCTCAACTTTCTCTGACCTTTTAGACAATACTTTCAGAGTATAACTCTGCTTCACTTACAGCAAAACTAATTTTCCAAGCCTGCATCCAATATCACAGAGAATCCAAGTCCACTTTAATATTACCATCATAAACATAGTAGAAACAACTCCGAGGTAATTTGAAGATTATTTACAAAAAAAAAATTAATCAAACCCTTCCAAGACTGTTTTAAAAGCAGCTACAAAGTTTTACATTTTACTCACTGTTACAAATATCGAGGTTAACTCATAAATCTGGGCTTCATCCAACACCTGCTGAAGTCAGTAAAATTGCCCCCTTGACTTAACCATGTGCTGGATCACGTCCTTTGTGACAATTATAACACACTTACCAAATGTTACATCCCCAGACCAGGAGATTTTTTAATTGAGCTTTAAAAGCTTTTATTAAACTCTTGCTATATTCCAAAAGACCAAACACAGCTTGCCACTGAGCCCTTCTCCTGGAGAGTCCCCCAGGAGCACTAAACTCTTCTGATGAGTCTAAAGGAATGCTTGGCACACTCACTGGTTTTCACAAGGTCTGTGACTGCCTTTGGCAGCCATTGAGCTCCTTTCAGCATAACCTGCTCTAACATTGCTATGCCAGTTTAGGAGTATTCCACTAGCTCAGAGAAATTAATTCCTTCCGAAAAAAAAAACAAAATTAAGCTATTATGAACTTCCTTAATATATGCCCTGAAGCCATGTGAAGTGTAAAAGCAACATTGTACTGGCTCTTACACCCACAGCCACTTTTATCTGGGGAAAGACATGGGTTCTCAGCCGTTGCTTATGCTGCTGAAGCCTGGATACAAGGTAGACAAAATTCTTTCAGTTGTGGGTTGTTAATAGCAGAAGATATTCCAGTCCATTCAATTCCCTTCTCCAGTTACAGCAGGTTGTAGGCACACGGGAAAATGTCAGCATTTTAAAAATTTAAAAAAAAAAAAAAACAACAAACCAAACAAAAAATACTCACGAAAACAACCCAACCACTTCAAAATCAGGTTACAGAAGATGAAGGCTACAGAGTTAAGAGAATCTTTTACATATGTCCAGGCATTCAGGAAAATTATTTTTAATTATAAATCATGTCGAATACAAAAAGTATTTCTTAACTTGCCTTCTTTAAAAAGCATGATTTCTCAGACTAGGTAGTCAGTTGAAATAGATTAAAGCATCCCTTCTGTCATGTCACCCCCAATGCTTCTATGAAGATCTAAGCACTTACTTAATTTTAAGCATGTATGAAGACCAGTGAGGAAAAAAAAAACGGGCCTTCACTTGCTTAAAGGTAGTGTATGAAACTTTGCTATATTAAAAACAAAGTGTTTTGAAGTCCCAGTAGCATTTTCCAAACACCACAAAACAACTTTTAGAGAAGCAGTTTTCACCTTAACTCAGTTCACTTAGCGCACACACAAAGGAAATCTGTTTACATCCCAAGAGATTCACAACACACAAAATAATTATTCACTGACAAGACTGGAATCTAAACCTCACAGATGAAGGCACATGTTTTCAGCAGGAACTATATGGGAAAAAAAAACAAAAAACCAGTCCACAATCAATATTAGTCTTTCATATTATTATTATCTCAATAATGCCTAGAGGCTGACAAATGTAAGGGAATTACCATGACAAGTCTGTGTTTACAAACCACACTATGATACTCTGGCCTGGAAAATCTCCATGGCAGTTGTGCCACCCAGCTCCTTATTCACCTACCTGCCTCTCTCTGATTGTGAATGGATGCCTCTAACACAGTAAAAACCCCTGGCTCTCCTCCACACTAGTCCCTTTGCGGGAACTGTATTTTCAGTTTTTGTCATCCCAGTAGGTCCTGTGAGATTTGATCCTGCAAATGAAGGAGCTTTGATTCATGCCACTTACTGCCTGCCCATTGGGCTGCAACATCAGGAAGGCTGGGAAACTTCTGACAGTCAGATAAATATTTTTGTTGTTGCAGATAAAAAAATGGACTGGTACTGCCCTCCAGCAGCCTGGCTGCCATGTCTGGGAAGCAATGTGCCATGGGCTGGAAAGTTATTTTTAACCTTCTTGATTAGGGTTAGAGAAAAAAAGATCTGAACTACAAATCAAGTAATGAGTGTTTAGCAACTATTGGACAATAACCTACTAATGAAGATTTGCCATCTCCCCAGAAAGGGGATTTTGCCATTTGCTGAGGTTCTGAGCCTTGTCACTGCCTTAGAGGCAAATGGAAAGGACTGCACCACTAAACATGGCAGCAACCCCAGGGTAAACTGGCAAAGGGGGAGACCTGCAGCTAATATTGCAGCATGTGGAGAGTCCCCAGCCTGCCTCGGGCAGTGCTGACAAGAAAGAGATATCATTGCTGATCATGAATTGCTAGTATGGAAGGTTATCAACCCTTTACTCCTGCAGTAAATACGGGAATTCAGGTTGTGTGAATACACAACTAATATTTATCAGAAATCAAATTCCAAAAGCAACTGCATGAATTTCATGCTTTAATCTGTAAATGTCAAATCTAAATTTGAAAATTTGTTCATTTGTAAAAGATGTAAAATATCAGCAGTTGTATAGAACAGATAAAAACAAGTCAATAAAACATAAATCAGTTCAAAATCAGATTAACATTATGAGAATTTACTTTTACATTAGGTTCAAATCTTATTTTAAACTCAGAAAGAAATAGCCAGATTTAAACTGCCTTTTACCTACAAGCCACCCGGAGATGCATACTATTAATGTGTGAAAAAATAATAGTAATTACTTGTAAATATCCTGTAAACATTTTATTCATCTCAGCCATGAAAAGCAAGAATTTCAAATACTCTCACATAAAATTAAATGGTCAAAATTTCAGCCCATACAGCTCAAACCTGAAAGCCAGTGTTGACTTTTATCATTGCTCTCACCCAAAACAAAGCACCTTTAAGGAAAAAGAATGAAAGTGGTCACTTTCACCTTTACCATAATCAAGGGCACCAAATGAATGGCTTTGCAGGGGCTCCAAGACTGGTAAAACTGGTCTTACCATGTTTTTTTTATTCTCTATACCTCTTTATTTTTTCCTTCAGATATGAACAAACTAAAAAATCCTACATGGAGGAAAACGATGAAATCAACCCAGAGAGAGTCATGGAGAGCAGCTTAGAGTTAAATAATGGAACAGCTTTGTGGTTACCATTCACACAGCTCTCGGAGTCGGGGCTATCAGGCAATGAAGTAGAATAATGAAGCTACTCCTTCAGATAAGAGATCGGCTTTATAAATATGATCTTTTGTACAGCAGCTGTAGAACTGTACACTTGAAAATAAGCTTGTCATATCTCTGACAGCAGGTGAAGTGGCTCAGGTTTGTGTATGCTTATGAGGTTCTGGGAATATTAGTAGGTTTACAGAAATAAAAACAGAACAAAGAAATTCTTCAGGAGAAAAAGCTTCCCGGTGCATACGAGCTGGTGGCTGAATGCATACATACATGGTCAGCAGCCAGTTATATGCATGTGGCTTGGAGAACAGGGTTCACAACCGTCATTTCTAAAAGCACAGGGCATCTTTTTGCTTACGTGGTAGAAACATCCCTTCTATAACAGCAGCATAGGAGTATATCCTCTTTCCAAGCTAGCACTAGGCTAACAGGGCAGTACCTAATGAAATACATAAATAGATCTGACATCCTGTCCGTGGGGGACCACTCGACAGCACCAAAGCCATAAAATAGCATATTATGTGCTCAAACACTGTGTGTATATGCAGCATTGAAACATTTGCCATGTGGTAATACCAGAACAATATTTGCACGCATACGGAGCAGTGTGTTTTTATTTCCAGTTGTCTCATAAATAAATTCCTAAGAAAAAGTGAGAAGCAGTTCTTGAAAATTTTAATGTGCATTAATATGTTGCTCTTTAAAATCTTATCACACAAAGTTAATTGAACAATTGTTTATTTCTTTTTTCAGGGCAAGGGAGTATTAATTTTCTGATTTGGTGGGTTAATTTTTCTAGTTAAGAAAAAAAAAATAGTACATTCCCCAAGTTTCTGATATACGTTCTTTGCTTTTCTTAAAAGAATACTGCAGTTCTTCTGTTGTTAATAGCCACAAAAAAAATAATAAACTTTTGCATTATTGTGTTAAAGAACAAAATAATGTTTTCTAGCCACTGCCAGTCAAGTAAGTTCATCTCAGTGATTCTCCGTTCATAGACTGAATATTCAGGTTTATCATAAGAAGATTTTGCTTCTTTTGTCACCACAGCTCTGAAATCAATGTTGTTGCTGCAGGTGGTGGAAGCAACGTGAACAGCAAAGCCACCAGCACTGTCTACACATAAGGTGGATGCTAGGGAGGCTTGAAGGAGCATCGACAGAAGTGGATGCTATGAGCAGAGGGCTCTAAAAAAGCTTTAAGAAATTAGGAATACAATAACCAATTTTGCAGACACAAAGAGGATAATGTTGTGGATCAAGTGTAAAAAATTTGCAGCTTCAGAGATGGGAAAACAACAGGCAGTTGGAAAAATACATGCCACGGCTGCATGGGAAGAATGGATGTGATCCAAGGGCTGGATATTAGTTCGAAGGAGACACAGATCATATGTCTTTTCCTCTACCATTCATCTACTGATGGATTTTTAGAAAAGAAACAGTCTATTCTTATGTGTACTCATTACTTCTCTTGTCTGCCTCACCAATTTGGATAATAAATTCTCTGTGTCAAAGATTGCTCTTTCTCAAGTATTTGTGCAAAACACAGCACAGTGAAATTTCAGTGTCTTCACAGAGTCTCTGAAGTACAACTATAATATAAATGATACAAAAAGTGAATTATACAAAGTTACATTTCTTATTATCTTTTTATTCTTCCCTAAGAGCCCCAAAATATTTTCCGACCAAGTAAATTTTAGATCTTAATACAATAAATAAGATCTACTCCACTGAATAAATAAATTTTAATTTCTATCAAAATATAAAACACAGACTATATTTTATACATACAGGGAGCAATTTCAAAGGCTCCCTTGACTTTCAATGGAAGACTCTTGTGCATCCCTTGAGTCTCTAAATGTGTTCTCTATCTAGTTTTGAAGAAAGAGAGAGAAATCATTGCTGAAGAAAACAACTGTAAAAACACCTCTACAATATGCCTGCATTTTCTGTTATTTTAGTGCTTCACCACACTCTCCAATATTTTGATCATATACTTCACAACATTTTAAATAAATTGATACAAAGCAACAAAACCTCAGAAGTAACTACAGTCACTGAATAATTATGAGATCATTGCACCATTCTGCAATTCTGAGAACAGTCAAATGACCTTTCAGAACCTAGAGATCTCCTCTAGCAGAGAGCAGAGAAAAAAAAGATAAATAAAGAGGAAAAAGAGCCAGACCAAAAAAAAAAAAAGAGCATGCCGAATGTGAGTGAGTCCCCTGCATATGCTTCCTCCCCCTGCCTCTGAGTTAATGTTAACCAGCAGAATCATAGAATAGCTTGGGTTGGGGGAACCCTCAAGGTCTTCTAGTTCAAACCTCCATGCCATGGGTAGGAACACCTTTCCCTGCACCAGGTTGCTCAGAGCCTCATTTTGCCTGGCCTTGAACACTTTTACCTATGGGCATCCACAACTCCTCTGGGCAACCTCTTCCAGTGCCTCAGACCCTCACAGTAAAGAATTTCTTCCTAACATCTCATCTAATCTACTCTCTTTCAGCTTAAAAGCCATTCACCCATGTTCTACTCCTATGTATCCCTGCAAAAATCTTTCCCCATCTCTCCTGTACGCTCCCTTCAGATATTAGAAGGCTGAAACTAGGACAAAAGAAGAGAGGAACAAAACTATGTAGTGGAATCTACAGCCCCTATCTTTTCTACCTTACTTTCTACTGGAAGGTTTTGTCTAACTGGATTTATCCTGGATTTTACCCTTTTCCCTATCCCCATTACCACTTCTTTTCTCTTTCCCTATAGTCACTCTGGATTTCCTCTCTCCTCCTCCCAAATATTCTTGCTTTCTTCATTCTTCTCTCTTTCCTTCCCTTCCCAGTCCTTTTAGGACATTTGACCCACAATCTTTTTCCTTACTCTTCTCTGCTCTTTCGTAGTCCCATTCAAAGTGAGCTGACACTACTGCATGGATGCTGAGCAGGTGTTCGGTGAGGCTCCCTTTCTCTCACCTATGCAAAAAGGTGCTCACAGCAATGAGAGGAAAGGAGACAAGAATAACAAAAGAAACAATAAAACCCCACAAATTAAAAAAAAAAAAATTAATAAAAGTTCAGATAAAAGGGAAACAAGTATGTGCAGGCCAGAGAAGGCAGAGCTGAAAAGAGAAGGAATTTAGACGAGGCCAAGAGGATTTAGAAACCAAGAAAAGAAAGCCAAAAGCCCTTGCTTACAATCATGTCAGAGGAAAACACAGAGAATTTGAAACAAAAGGAGACCAAACCAGAAAAATTACTCTAATTCTAGGCAAAAATAAATAAGTTAATTAAATAAAAACTAGCGCAATGACCAGAAACAGAAAGAACAGCAATGAGAAAAAGAAGAGATGACAGAAAATACTGGGAGTAAACAGAGATATTGTTAAACAGCTGAGCAAGAGTTTAAAAAAAAATAAAGGACAAAGAATAATTTTAAACTACATTAAGTGCAAATACTATTTTCCCACGTTTTTCTTCCTCTTACTTTTTCCATCTTGAAAGTCAAAGAAGGAGAAAGGAAGGAGTACAACAAGGATCTCAGAAAGAGATGTGGGAGCAGTCTTCTCTCATATCTCTGATCACCACTCTGACTCTGTATTGACCCATATGGTCACTACAAGGGCAAGGGTTGAGGAGAACAGATGGATTGGAAAGACAAGATTCCTAATGTGGTGATAAGGTATTTTTTCCTTTTAAATTTTGGAAAAAAGCTAAAGTTTGTAGTTTAGCATGCATCCCACACGCATCAAATTATCACGTCTTTTGTTGACAGAAATACTTTTCAGAAACAACTGGAGAACAAAATTTCTTTTCTACATTAAGTAGCTTTTTCTAGCTCTGAAATTTGACACAAGTTTGTCTTAAAGGTTAACCATATTTTAATTAATACTTGGGATTAATTCTGAAAGGAAAGGGGAAGCAACAATCTGTCTTTCCACTTATCAGTGGAAATGGTGACATAAAACTAGAAAGAAACTCACCCCCAAAATAGAACATGTTATAACAGGAAGAAGTTGAAAGAAAGCTGTTTTCTTATCCTGACAGAAATTTCAAGATTTTTTTTCCCCTATATCAGACTGTTTCTGATTCAATAATCAGAAATATAAAAAATACTTCTTTTCATAATATACAACAAAATGAATCATTTTCCTACTTGAAGCATTCCTTGTTTTAACAATCTGAAATATACAGCTTGGTTTTGCTTTTTTTTTTATGCTATAATTGGCTTGTCTTTTTAAATGATATACAAATTTTCACCCAAACTGAAATCATTCTTGACAAAAAAAAAAAACAAAAAACACTTTCTCCACACCAAAGCAAGACCAAGACATTACACCTGATCTTTTGTCAAAAATCAGTCTGAATTCAGCAAAATGCAAATCTCCCAACAAATTTTAAACACTATTTTTGGCCAAGAAATCTCTTTTTTTGATTACTAATTCACCTCATGTGAAAACTTCCAACAGTTACTTACTAGAGTAGATGAAGGTGCTCTAAGGAGGAGTGCCACACACTTCAGCACACAAGAGCTCATCCTGCAACAGGTCAGTTTACCTCTCTGCTAAGGGAGAGTGTGTTTGCAGAAAGTGCAGAACAGCCACCTTCCTTACATACCACAAAAATACGCTTCTGTTCCCGAAGGCTGCAGTGATGCAATCTGATATTAACTTAAACTGTCTACCTCACATACAGAAGCAGTTCAATATATTTCAACTCTAAGTAACACAGTTTTAACAAATTCATAATCCATCATTCATTTTCTGCCGTAGAGACACTGCATTCTCTAGCCTTTCTTTTACATTCTGTCCCTCATCCTTACTGGACTCCATTCTCTCAGTTTATCTTTTTATATTTACTATATGTGAGAAATATTCAAACAAGGAAAAAAGAAAGACACTTTTAGCAATGATCTCTATTCTTTACATAATGTTCTGAAAGGTTCCACATGACAATGCTGGCAGATGTTGATGCAGGCAACGTTTTAGCTAAGCCAATGATTGACAGGTACACCATTATTTCTGCAATCTGGACTGACTGCTACACAGAGTAAATGCTAATCCTTATCCATTCAGTTGTTTCTTCACATTATTCATTTTTTCCCTCCAGTGTAGAAATGGCTTGTTTGTTGCACTCCTAATCCTGTGCCTTTGTGCCAATGGACACCAGACTGCAATGCCCACACCTGGACAACTATTCTCTGATGAGGCTACAGAAATTGTAGCCACTATAGCAAATGCCTGCTAGTAAAAGCCACAATTTGTAACTCCTTGGGAGCCAAAGAACAATTCTCCTAGCTTCAATTAATTGAGATGTACCTAGAGATTTTGTGTGCTTGTGTAGGTATCTCATTCTATCAAGACTACTTTGCATGCAGAAAAGATGCCGGATAATATAAACCTATACCATAGCCTGTTTCAAATTAGGTCCTGCACAAAATGTATGCTCAGGAGGTGGAAGACTTTTACTGGATTTAATTGGATGCTAGCGTCTGAGTATTCCAAGGAGTGAATCGTGGGAGACTTTGATGCCACAGCACATCAGGTTGGATTAGCAAAGAAAGGAGAGCACATTCTGAGCAAACTATCCAAAAAATGCAATTGTAACAGGAAAATACCTTGGAACAATCAAAAGCAAGCCTAAAGTGGTTTTGATTTGAGAATATTTTTCATCTCAAGTTCTGCCCTGAACAAATCAGTTTCGTGTAGCACAACAGAGGAAAAGGTAAGTTTAACAAGTTGTATAAGACTAACCAAATTACAGAAGGCAAAAATTGTGACAAGAAATTTTCACTCTAAGTGTTGGCAGGACCTTTATGCAGAAGTCAGAGCAGTGCATTATAACCACTTCCAAACAGACAAAAAAAAGTGGTGAGTAGATGATCCCATTCCATTGCTCGTTTCTAAATTTTGGCATCTGAAAATGGTAAACTGGACAGACACAACACTGGTCATGGACCTGGGTAGTTTGCACCTCCCACTGTTACTCTTTGGAGCTTTGTTTTGTTGTGTTTTATTTTACAGGTAAAGAAGAATGTAACAAATTCAACAAACTGGAAACAAATCTATGAAGACATTTCTTGTGGTATTGTAGTCCAATCATTGCAACTGCAGCTCTAAGAAAAAGCTGTCCTTTTTACCTATCATGTAGGGAGCCCAATTTTCAGTTGTTTTAATGAATCAAGTACTTTACGTTTTCACCATATGACAATTATCATGGAAATAGAGGCTATTCCAACTTCTGTCAGACTTGCTTTAAACATTCAGTGTCTATGAGGTTAAGAGATATTGCAAAAGGAAATCAATGGCAGATTGCCAAAAAGTATTTGCAATATTAGGAGATACTTCCAAGTACTGGCAATCTGAACAACACAATTTTATAAAGTTCATTTGCTTACTAAACCATAAGAAAAATATCAGTGCATACTCCTTAGTGAAAATATTTCCAGTAGAAACGTTGCTGAGTTATTCTGTGACACTCCTTTACAGATTCTGATTTTGCTCCTCAATCCAAGAACATGTTATTTGTACACCAGTAAAGTGTGGTTGATGTTTAGAGTAGTATACCACTTAACAGGTTACAAAACTAGATAAACTGTATTACCACTTTTGATATGTTTTGAAATATCTCTTCAAAATATTTGTCTGTGACTAGAAATAATTGATAAAGAAAGCTTAAAAACTTCACATGGGGTATATTTAGCATGTGATTATATTTGCTCCCAAAGCATGGATCCAGCAAACTGTAAATTTAACAAGTGGATGAAATTTTGGACTGAGTAATTCATAAAAAAAGTTCCCAGCACAGTGTGTACAAAAAAATCACATAAACCCCAGATAAACAGACTTCAAAATGAGATGGTCTAGACATGATTCCGGAGCCTAATTGTAGTGCCATGAACCTGAAGTGGCCCTGAAGAGATTCTTTGACCAGCAGTTAAATCCGTAACAATCCTTTGAGAAACTTTGATTTGGTGGGGTATGAAAAGAGCAGCCTGGCAGATAGCAAGTTGATACTACTGCAAAGCAAATTTCTACATATGCTGAAGGACAACAAAAAGTACAGATTTAAAAATGGAAAGAATGTTTATTATTTGGAACCTGCATTTTAAATATCTGCCAGGCGTGAAGGGGTGTGATAACTGATATTATTAGAGCAGGCATCATCAATCCAGCAACTGCTTTAGAAGCTGAGATCAAGAATTGCGGTAGCACAAACTATATTGTTGGCTTGCCCCTGAAACACATGCAATTGTTACAGTTCTTGTTTCTCCTATCTTTAAAAGTAATACTGGCAGTAAGAAAAAAAACAGTGGCCAAAAAAAAAAAATTCATCTCTAAATGAGCCTTGAAGAGCTTGCCTAAAGATGAGAGTCTTTCAATAGATATGTCTTCTAGAACAATTTTTCTAGCAAAGTTCTCTGAAATAAAAATAAAAGCAACTCTGCATGATGAGTGACCATCTAAAGTTGCCAAGGAATGAAGCAATACATGACTGCTACAAAAAGCCATCACAGCTATGCTTATCTTGGTGGCACCATGCCCCAAGCAAAGGGATGCCTCTGTATTTATGAAATCCACAGATGAGACCCAACCCATCAATAATTCTATAGATTCGAAATAAATGAAAGTTAGTTTGAAAGCTTTCAGACAATCTCTTAATAGGGAGACAACTCTGCTCTGAAAGGATGTCTCCTGGGCTTTTAACGGAGCCAATATCTGCTAAATATTTCATATTCCAGACCTCTTTTAAGGGAGGAACAGAGCCAGGTACCTCTTTACCCTGTTTCTGAATTTCTCAGGTGTTGGTTCAAGGTGGTGAAATGAACTTTCCTAGAAGGGAAATCCCACTTCTTCACCTTTGAAATTTTGACATAAAAGCATTGCAGTATGTACAGCTGGTGACGAACTGTATTTGATACTACTGCTCTTAGCAGTTTCCTAATTGCTAGCTATGATTCAGGCAACTAAAACTGCAAGAAGGATGCATCTCAGTTCTGGAAATTAGCCCTCTTTTTGGGGCAGAGAACTGGGCTTGAATTTTTGCACAGGAACCACAGGTAATATATTTAAACCTTTTTATCAACATTAGATATACTGTCAGATTGTCAGGCAAAAGAGACAGAGCAGCCAAGGTCTGCCATAGTCCTTCACCATAAGCAAGTGTTATTTGACAGGTTTTTTGCAGAATGGGCAAAGCTTGAGAGCTCCCCTTCTGTAGGGAAAAGTATGGCAATGCCCAGAGCACCTGCAGACAGAGAAAGAGGACGTTTCCTGCTGAAGATGGTGATGCAGTCACCTTTGCTATCTCACGTGATTCTAGTTAAACACTCCTTATTCACAGTAATTCAGCATGACTGTCAACCAGTCACTAATATAACCCGCACATTCTGTGTTAGTTGTCCCTGGGTTTTCAGTCCAGGAAAGGAAATCAGATTTCAAATGAAGTTTAAAGTATGATGTGGAAAAAATAGAGTCCCCAGCATGAGCCTTATGGTGCATAACAACAGACCCCTTAATTCCTCACAGCTCTTAACCTTTTGATACCCTACTTTGAACTTCTGTAAAACTAGGATGCTGACCTGCTTCGTGGGTGGGTGATTATAACACTGAATTAATATTTGTAAACTACTGTGATACATTTGAATGAAAAATTTAGAACTGTAAAGAATTATGATTACGATGAACCTCCAATTCTTTTTTAAGTTGTCCATCTGTCATTATAAACCAACTTGAAGTAGGCTATTATTCAAAAAGCTTAAAATTAGTTGCATAATACTAGTTATCAAGACAGACCACTGTTTTAACTTAGCAAATAGTGAACGGGAAAAAAACCTTCACTTATATTTTAAAGACCTTTTCTATTTATATGGCTTTTACAACATGATAAATGGTACAGCTGTTCTGTAAGATACCCCTGTATTGTTATAGAGAAGAACTTCAGATTTAACCTGACCTACTCAGAATGGATATCTACACTATAGTATGTCATGAGACCTTTGTGATACTTCTTTGATAATTTTTTGCAGACCTCCATTAAAAACATGGAAAAGCTACTTCAAGAGTGCACACTTACAGCTTACTGTTTACCTATACACTCATAAGATCAAAACCCCAGGTCTTACTGTTTTTGTTAACAAGGAGCACTAAAAGTCTTCCCACATACTGAGTTTTGGTTTCCATTTTACAATCTGAGATGACAGACGGCACAAAAATGATGAGAAAACTGTGGGGAGGCTTCCAGAAGATTGATTCTCTCATCAGCTGATTCTTTTCTAGTTAGTCTTTTATTGACTACAAAGGTATAGCCAATGCAGAAAAGGAAAACCAGACTGCCCTGTTTAATCCTGAGGGCATTGGCAAAAGGTGATCACTTTCTGAGAAAACAGAGGCCTACAAGGAAATCAGCACACTGTATGAGCCGTTAAGCTGATTTAAACACACAGGGGATGCCTGGGGTTGAGCTCAAGATCTCTGAGGTGTGAGATGAGAGTGAAGCCATTGCACAGACTAATATTACTGAGCTTTAGTAGCAGGTGGCATAGCTGATCAGTCAGGAACCTGTCATTTGGAGAATAGACCAATAGATCTGAGAGATATGAAAAATCCTCCCTTTCTCCCCCCACTTCCTTGCCAAGAATAAAAATATTGCGATTATGAAGTCTAGCAATTACCATCTGAAACTTACCATAATTTACAGAGTTATGTGCAATAGGGAAAAACCAAAATATACAGAGCACACACGGGCAGAACATATTAAAAAAAAATTAAAAGCAATAGTAGGCATGATTGCAATAACACTATCTGCAATTCTGACACATTGGATTCCAACAAAAACCATGATCAGATGACCAAAAAGAAATATACAATGTCCCAGCACAGCAATATTTACTTTGCATTAATATCTGTACTTTATCATGAGAAACAGGTTCCGCAGCTCTCACACTACGTGCATGCTTATAGCAACTCTACGGAACTTGCAAGGGCTTCTGGTATGTGCTTCTCCAGCAAACGAGCCACCACTGAACGGATAAAGTTGAATGCAAAATTTTCTCTGTGCTTTCTGTGTACATCACATTATGCAAAACTCAAACTTTCTGCCCTTTTTCCCATTTTATCGTAACTCTCCTCCAGATTTCCAGATAAAAACCTATTACTGCTATTTGGAAAGCAATAAGGTACCTAAGCTAGGCAGGTAAAAAAAAAAATCTTTCCCATTCCATAGGCCCAGATTTCAGGTGTCTTCTGCACAAACAAGTCTGTAGATGCACTTCTGATAAACAAACTACTTGTTCATGGATTAGTTGGTTTTAAAATTTCAGTATACAAGCCCAGATAATGGTGTATCTTAACAAGTGGCTAATGTTAATAACCAAAATAATTGCAAATACTTTGTAGCTCATATTTCAGAGACCAGCATCTATATATACTAGGAAAATTTGTATAATTTGTGTTTCTCTTCCCATTAAAAAGCACAACATCATAAATCAAATGGGCAATAAGTACATAAAATCCAAGGTTAAATATTTTGAATACACATTTCTTTTTCTGGGGACACATAATTTAAATTCTCTCAAATAGAACGAATGTGGACACCATACATATATCTGGTACACCAGGTACAAATGCACAATAATTGCAGACTCACTTTTAACTCAGTAAGTTAGCGCGAGTGAAATAAAATTGCATGCAAGACAGATTATCCCATGAAAGAAAGTTGCTCTCTAGACAGGATTTAACAGAGTACATAAAGGACTATCTTTAAAACTGTCAAAATAAAATAAAAAAAAACCAACATAAAAAAAACACACACACACAAAACCAAAAAAAACCAAAAAAGCCCTATGGCATAGCTTTCTTGGATGATGATGTGGAACATTGTAATTCTACACAATAGAGGTATCCATACAGCAGCTACCACTAACCAACTGCTGACATGACATGGTTGCAAGAGCGAAAATTTTGTAAATGGTGAGATTTCTGTCGCTACTCTTGAATGTCAAGTTACCCAATTCCACAGCCAAACATGAAAGCAAAGTCATTTACTGTAACTTTAGTCAGCTTAAAAAATTAAGCACTGCTTTTACAACTAAAAATACACATATTTTATTCTGAACTGAATTTTGACTGCTTACATAATGGGCATTATTTTAAAAGTCTTCATACAGAAAGAACCAACCTTCTATCTTCAAAGTAAAGTGCCAAGCACACTTCCAGGCTGGGAGAAATACACTTATTTCAAATTATTATGAGCACAAAAATAAATAGCATTAACCATGAGTCTACAACACCTTTGACTTGATAGGAAATACCTTCACTCTTATGAAACTAGAATAAAATTTAGAAAATGAGAATGTAAGAACTACCAGAGAGAATACCCATGTTCTGAATCTATCTCCAAAGCTATTGTTTTTTGGGTCTTAGAATCAGCAGTAAAGCATTTTTTAGAAGCTGCTTATGGAATCACTAATTTCTGGAAGGATGTTAGTGTGGAGCCCTAACTAGATACAGTTTTGCACATATTGTACCAGAGCATCATACTACTAAATGCTTCAGATAAACCGAAAAACAGAACACATGTCACACAAGATGTCATTACCAACTTGCTAAAAGAAGGATTCATACGAAACTACATGCCATCAATATGCTGCTTCCCAAAAATAGTAATTTGTGGATACATAGTTGAGACCATGACTGAAGATTTTTCTTTTCGTACATTTAAATCTGAATCAAGGAAACAACAAAAATTTACATTAACAAAGGGATGGGAGTGGCTGACTTCTTTTTTTCATCTCACTTCTTCAAAATTAACTCAAATGACCATATGTTTGGACTCCATATTACACCATGACTAACTCGGTGCCAATGCAGCTTTTTAGACACAGACAAATATTTTCTGACAACAGTGTTAGAAACAGACTCTTCAAAAGATAAGGGATATAAAACTTAATTGCTTTCTAGCTATTATCTTCCTGACAAGATGCAATCTTTTTTTCTGCCATCCAGGCTAAACCATTCCAGAAACGTTCCAAAAGAATGAAGGTTTCATGAAATCTGCAAAGTTGAGAGATACACTTCGGTTTATCAGAGGCATAACGAAGTACAGGTACCCAAAATACCTTGGCAAATCTCTGCGATATTTCACACAAAATAATTTGATTTTGAGAGTGGAAAATTGTGATAAGACAACCAATGCAACCTTCATTGCTATTCTCCTTAACTTTCCCCTAGCTGGAAGTTTTCTTCCAATTGATTTCTATAGTTGGTAGTAAGCTAGCATGTTTACAATGAGCCTCATATTGTGATCAACCACCTAAGTGAACTTTGCAAAGAAAAAAGACACTATTATTGCTGAGATTGTAGCGTGTAAGTGCTACTTCATGGAGGAACAGGTTACTGATCCAGTCTGGTACACCGTGTGCTATGCATACCTCCTCCTTTATGGTGCATGTCATTTGCATTTGTTACAGACGGTTACTAGAGAACTTGGGGTTTTGTCTCATATCTTCACCACTAGATTCCCTTGCAGTCACTGACATGCAGCTCAGGATAGCATTCCTCTTACTGACACTGTGGAATAAACAATACATAAAGCACACAGATAACTTTAAAATTCACATTTCAGAAGTGGAACATAGTCCTTCAGTATCAGACCAGGAGAAACTTATCCTCCTCCTTTGAGGTTTTCCTTAGCCATCAACCATTTTCTTCTAACTCCGTCCATACAAAGAATTTACAGAAATTCTATGTTTGCAGATTCTGCCATTAGAGATCGCAGATTACTTGAGCATAGATAGATAGATAGATAAAGATATGATGGCAAACCTATATCTGCACATACTCTGGTTATTAAAGTGAAGTTGGAGGGTTACTTCCATTTCCACTGCTGCATTTTGGGCTTCATACTCATCCATTCTCTGGCGCATAATGCCCTTTTTAGAAGATTAAGAAAAACCCTTCCTGATCATTGCTCAGTCCTCAGAACAGAGGTGTTAGAACAAAATTCTCCACCCTCTAACCTTGATCTTAGTGTATGTTTTATCCTACCCCTTCATGGCAATGACACCAACATTAAAAGAGAACAAAAAAAGGAGCAGTAGCAACAAAAATGTTGAAGAAGTTAATGATATAAAGACTGTTAAAAGCGACAAAACAGACCACTTTTTTCCCCCAGGAAATATGACAATTATTTCAGCAGACTCCAGATGTTAACTTCATTTTATAACACTGAAGACAATGACAAAATACACATCTTCGACAACGAGAACGATACAGACAGACATATATATACAAAGTACTTATATTTTTGTAAAGCAAGATTTACCCCTAACTCAGTAAACTTCATGTTAACTTTGCTCCTCCTCCCAACACAAACGTATAAAAAACAGGTAAATGCCACATCCTTTTTTTGCCTTTATAAAAAAACAATACATCAATTTTGAGGGCTCAAATAACTTGTAGTTTTTTTAATGCTTTTTTAATTCTGTGTTTGTCTGGTCACTGATGACCCCATCTTGCCACAGCACAAGTTGCTGAGGCTGTGAAAGCGTGCAGGAGTAACGCCAATGACGTTATAGAACAATGAGAAGGTCAAAGTTGCATTGCATATTGCTGTCCTTCTTCCAGCACTGCACACAGCATCCAAACGGGAAAAATTAACCCTTTACTCATATTTCTTATTACTGGAGTAAAATAGAGCAGGATGTCCTGCTAAGCCAGAGCAAACAAAGTAGGGTAAAATACTTGGGGGAAAGCAGTTATAATTAGGGTACTGCTTTCCCCCTCATTCTGCCTTTTGTGTCAAAAAAAAAAAAAAAAAAGTTGCTAGTGAGGAGGACATGGAAGTGTCTTTTGTTATCTAAAGAAACGAACTATAGTTTTCATCCCACTAGGGGTTTCCACAGTAAATGGAGCTTTTCTTTCTTTCAGCCTTATTTTAACAGTTCTCAGACTGACAAGCTGTTATAAGCATCAAGTTATCTTCTATTGGAACTGCACTAAGGAAAAAGTCCTATCTTTATCCCTCAAGACAAAAAGAATTAATTTTAACGTAAAAGCAAAAAAAGATGCAAATATGGAAAAACATCAAATAGCGATTTTCAGTACAGGCATAGCAAGAGCTTATAAAAATGCAATGCTTAAAATATTTTCATATTCACGCATGAGAATACACATAGAGATATACATAAATAAATTGTATATCATATATGCATATGTTTGTGTATATTTCATAGGTTCAAATAAAGTGATTGCTGTGCTTTTCTACTTAAATTCCAGACATCTGATATTAGTTCCTTAAGTTAATGAGCCTTCACCTTATCTTGCTGCCCATATTGTATATGTTTTGCAAGCTGCCAGCTGTGCATCAGAGCTGCCTCAAAATGTTCGTTTGCTTATAAGAAAAAAAAATTGAACAAGAACTTCTTAAGAACCCTGAAATTTACAAAGTAATGAAAGAAATGCCCCTTATTTTCTCATACTTACTCTAGTCTCATTTTACATTTTTTTTTTTTTTAAATAAAAGAAAAATGCCCAGAATTATCTATGCTTTCACTGGAAGGGGAAAAATAAATCTTAGTCTCACAGATTCACAGGTCTGATGGAAAGATTTCCTCCTCCATGATATAAGCAACAGTGATTCAAGCCATGTAGGTGCTGACTGGCTGGTAGGGCACTACAGCTGAGGAAGTAATTCCATCTGAGAGCTCCCCAGCTGAATGGACTAGCCACCCAAGGACAGTGGGAGCCAGAAAAAGACAAATGGAGAAACATCAGACACATCCCATGGAAATGTCTTTTGTCAATTCTCCTTAGGCTTAGGCTCTTTTGTATTTTTCCTGACTACTAAGATCGGCACTATATATTTTTTTTTTCCAGATACCACAATATCAAGAAGAAAGCATAACTATTTGCATAGATTTAAAATGACGGCGCTCTTCCTATTGTTAACAGGGTTTACAGATTCAGAGGGTTTCCCACACAGCTAAATGGAAACTTTTGGCTCAATTCATATTTGAGTCAACAGTAGCTCTTCATTTCATCCAGATTTCTGTTTGAGACAGAGAATTCAATAATCATTGCCACTTCTCAAAATTTGACTTGCCTGGTAATGTATTTCATTTTTGATGGAAAGATAAAATATCACAAGTATTCCATCATTATAAATTCTTATGTCACAGGATGATAGAGTGGGTTTTATCCACAATCTATACTCTTTAGTAGTAGTTTTATGTGAATTGTTTATTCAAACATGGATAGGTTAAAGGGAGAATTGAAAGAAACCAGCAAGCCCTTGAGAAGGATATTAACAGTATGGTCAAATGCTCTAAGAATGAACAATAAACTTGTGAGCCTTCTTCCCAGATAAAAAAAAAAAAAAACCCAAAACAAAAAACAACAAGTCACACACAACCACCTCCTCTCCCCCCCCACCAAAAAAACCCCAAACCAAACAAAAACCCAACCAAACACATTAATAAAAACAGAGCTTGTCTATTATTTATAACAAATAAAATCACTCCTATATGTCAATTACCCATTGGGAAAAACGCTACCACTACCGCAGCTGCAGAAAAGGCCATATGCAAGGTATTTTGCTTTAGTTGTATGGGGTGGGGGGGAATCATCAGATATGAAGACAAAAGGATAATTAGGTAATGAAAAAATGCACTTGTCCTTTGTGCCCTAACTTTATTTCCTGCTCAGATATCTGTCATTGACTTCCAGTAAGAAGAAAATGGAGAACTCTGGTCCTTTGTTTTCACTGCTCTGAAGATACTAAGGATCAGAAGACCCACCAGACAGTTTGGATTATGCCATAAGTGCAGAATTTAATTTCTCATGGCTTTAGCTGTGGTATGCAGAATGAGAAAGAGATAATGGGATACACTTGCTTTTGCATGAAGTCCTCCTTGGTGCCTGCAATTTCATAAGTAAAGATGATTGTCCTTTATGTATTACAGTTCTTCAAGAAAAGCAGAAAATATTTTTAATTATGCTGGTGCCACTGGATAAACTTCTCTGAATGAGACTCTACACTGCTTGCTGAAGGATGAGACAGATGAGAAAGAGGCAGTAGCCCTTGTGGGTTGGTCCAGTGCCAGAGCTGGATGACATGGCTAAAACATAATAAAACAAAACCAAGGTTAACCTCCCATTAATTTTTGCAGTATTAGAGAGCCTTCAAGCAGAGGTGCAGTGATGCTAAGTGGAGGTGATCGCATTTTAATTTCTTTGTTTAATCAAATGTATCCAAATTCATCATTCCTGAACAGCAAAACGTATCAACAGCCAAATAGAAGATCATGCACAAAAGACAAAAGATCACATTCCTCAAAGTCTGAGAGGCTTTATGCATACTCGTGCCACATTCTTCAATCTTCAAAGGAGGTCATTCATATAAATTCAGTAAAGACAGTAATGTGTGAATCTGATGCTACCCTGACCCCTCTTCCACCTTCGAAAGCAACTCTAAAAGCTTAAACAGTAAAATTCAAGCAAAAAGGCACCTCCACTGCTGCCAAAGAGATAGATAGCCTATGCCTGAACTCAATTTACAAAACAGAGACATCACTGTATGTTAGCCACTTTAATAGATTCAAGTTTATTTTCAGAATATACATCTACCCCTTCAACGAACTGCAAAGCACAAACAGAATAAAAATGCTGACAGAGACAGCAACCTATAAGTAAAATAGGCAATGGAAAGAAAAACATTATCAAATAATAATAATTATTTTCATAGTAAATGAGGAGTTTTACCTTCAGAATTTGCCACAGCAGGAACAAAATTAATGCTTGTAAATCTACTAATCCAGAAGAAAAAAAAATATATTGGACCTGTTCATGCACAATATATTGCAGAAACCTGTCAGGGGCTCTGATATAGTCACCCTCAGGTCTAATCCCATTATATCAGATGAAACACTACAAGCATTCATACAAGACCAACCCTACCCAAGAAACATCAAGAAAAACCTACAGTAGCGTAGGTGTCTGGTCTCAAGCACTGCAAGAACACTAACAAGCTGCAAGCAATCTATGAATCTAGAAATGGCAGTAAATAGGATTGCTCTCAGTTTATGAGCCTTTCTCATAGAGCAGTTCCCAGTGACTGAGAGTTAAAACATTGGGTCATCCAGTAGTGCTTGTGCTACACGTCAAGAGGCAGGGGGCCATGAAGGCTGAGGAAACTAAAACACACCAAAAAAATAGTGACATTCATCACATGTAGCCACCTTTTAAGAAGATGAGCAAGAGTTGGGAAATAGTTCTAAGCCATAAGCACTGCTAGAAGGGGACATAGAACAAATGCAGGGAAAATCTTTCTGGCTGGTTACCAAAATTGTGCAAACAGTAGCAACAAATTGTTCTTGATACTAAACAATCCACTCCCCCTGCAAAATATTTTAAAAGTCTCAGACTGCTGGTTTTTTGCCTGGAATTGATTTTTCTTCTTTTTCCTTGGAATTAATTGTAAATTAAATTCAAGGTAGAGAATCATTTCAAGGAAAATCTTTTTGATGCTTCTTTGTGCCATAAAATAATCTGTTCAACATATACTAATCTGCTTAATTTTGAAGGTAGCTACTCAATATTCTTAGAGATAATTTCTCTAATAGAACAATAGAATAATGAATACAGAATTTAGAAAGATCATTTCTATTCTCCCTACTGACAGAAATAAGCAACGTGCAAAAGGATAGAATGGTGAGTCACATTTCCTTCCATTCACTCAATAAATCAAGGGCAGAGATGAAAACACACAAAAAATATTAAGACTAAACTTGAAAGAATATTGATGAAAATATCTCCAGAAAACAGAGAGGAAGCAAGTGCTTTATATTATAATAAATGGATGCTACCAGCAAACCTGGCTAGAAATATTTTATCAGTGTTGTATATAAATGGTAGTGGAACAAGACAGAATAGAAACACAATATTGGAAGAACAAAAATATCTACATATAGACTTAATGATTTTAATTCCAGCTATATTCTGCTTGCTAAAGAAACTCAAGAAAGAATGAACTGAGTTTATAATTTCTTAAGGTGAGTTACCAGTTTGGTATTGGTACATCATCATTTTAAGTTGCCTTAACATACACAAAAAATTTAAAGTACTATATTCCCAAGCAGCCTGCATATTCTTTGAGGAGGATTTAACCCCTACACGAAAGTCTAGTAAAAGCTTTCTCTCCCATTTTGGACCACCAAGTCAGGCACATATACAGAACAAATTTCATGTAAACTTGCTGCACAAATATAAATTTCTCCTACAGAATTTATGTCTATCTAGCACTTAGCAAAATATCATCTCTTTTTCATTCTTCTTACTTTCCCAAATTAGAAGAAATCGCTTTAGGAAAAGCTAGGAAGAGGCAAAAAGAGATACCAGTCAGAGAAAATTCCAGTCTAATGTGATGAAATCTTAGAAATCAAATTCAACTAAATTAGAATGAGCTCTAAGGCATAAGAGGTAAAACAGTTTATTCCCCTAAATTCAGGATGACAGGAAAAGAATCGTGAGGACAGACAAGATGAGTAGAATCATTTTTCTGTTGGAACACAGCACAAATGAAAGAACTCTTCAAAGAATTTTTTTTTTAACATTGTAGGTTTCTTCTTGGAAGTACTGGTTTTGCTTGGAAATGTATTCTTTTCTTTAGATTAATCAAGCTTCTCCAAATGAAGCCTTCGATGTACTAATATATTGGGTGGGTTGGCGGAGAGAAAAGGTTTTGCTGTTTTCCATCAGCAGTAAAACAAGATGAGCCATTAGATCTACTGTCTCTAGTGAGCCATTTCCTGCTTCTTTCATTTGCCAAGCAGTTTCCCAGACTTATAAGATGAGCATCCAAATCCTTGAAACACAATACCTCAACAATGCAGGATATATTTTAATTCTGGCATTCAATTGGGAACGTGTATCCAGAAAACAAGAATAAATCTGTCACTATCACATAAGGATCCCTCATGTTCCTACAGGTAGGATATTGGTTTGTTTAGAAGTTCTTTGTTGTACAGCATCATAGAAGTTTAGAAGGTGGAGAAAAGCAGTCTCTTTTGTTCTCAAATTCTATATAAATGCAGAATTTTTAGGAAAAAATGTAAGAATCTCCAAAATTAGATTTTACTATTTCTTTAAGAATGGACACTACACAATTGAGCTGCCTTACGTAAAAATATTGTTGGGGATATTTATTAAATAACTAACTGCAAATTATGTACATTTTAACCCTATTGTTGTGATGTACGAAGGCAATAACATCACACTGCATTCAAGATCTTAAAGAGCCTGAAGAAAAGTCTGATGACTAATAGAATGCTTTCTTGCAATTTTAACTAACAGGAAAGCCAGCTGCATGCAGCTAAGAAACAGTACTTGCAATGGAATTCTGTAAAAGTGGAAAAATTATTCATCCCTCAAAAAATGGAAAAGCTTATATCCCTCCCTATTACTCATTCTGCAGTTAATATAGTACTCCATCAAGGATTAGCAGCATCTATGGATACCAAAATCAGATGTTTACAGAAATGCTAAATTTTTAAAATAGAGACTTAGCAGACATAAACAAGAACAAACATCTTCTGCAAGTCAACAATGCAAAATTTTCATTTGGTTTGACTGAATTGCATCCCAATACCTGCAGACAGGCTCATTCACACCCAGGTATTCTATAAACAGAAATTACTAAATCCTAGGATTATATAATTCAAAATCTATTTCGTATGCTGTGTTACAAATATAATCATGTTTTTTGTTGCGTATTATTTAAAATCATTCTCTTGGATTTCACTAACATTTCAATACTCTTTTACTGATTATTTGAAGGTGAAATTATTGCTTACAGGTGTTGCTCAATACTTCCTAAAGGAGGAAAAAAAGGTAGATTTTTCTTTTCCATGAAAATTTCTCATTTTTCTTGTATCCTAATATTTCTAGTAATGGATCAGGTCAGCAGTCCAGTATTCTGCAGTAAGAGAGAGAGCAAGCATCATTTTCTGCTCTTGACAAGCTCCCCCTTAAATGTGCCTCTTAGATGTAATGCCCTATGTCACTGCCTAGCTCCGTGCAGTTTCTGTTTCCATGGCTGCTTTTAAAGGTTTTAAAGCCTCCTTTTCACCTGGAAATGTAAATTGGGAAATTCTATCAGGAGGATTGCCTAGTGAGTATTTTTAATCAAAAACTAAATTTTAGGGGATACATTTATAGCAAGCTTCCCTTAATACAACCCACAAAATTGCAAACACATCAGTTTTGCACACATAAAAACTACATTTGTGCAAATAAACAGGGCAGTTTGCAAACGATAACTTGACCGATCATCTGGTTTGTGTGTACAAATTCAGATTTGCCATGTGTGTAATGCCCAAGTTGGCAAATTTCCAGCCAGAAGTACAGTAACATCAGTAGTTCTGTAGTCAGATGGTTGAGTAAAAGCAAAAACATTTCAAAACCAGTCTAACGTTAAAGAACAAAAAAAAAATTCCACCAAAAAATGACATTTTAGGTTCAATAGGACTCCTATGTTCAACCATATCCTATTGTGAATCCATATCTTCCAGAACTTTCAGAAATTAAGATCTCAAGCGAGACTTGAAACAAACATATTCAAGAGCAAAAATAAATAATTCTGCACAAGACTGCCTATCATGTTGGCTGAAAAACATCATTGAACTCTGACACATTTAATGGATAATTGGTTTGTAGTGCAAGGCATAACAAAATTTTACAGACTATGGTATGAAACCAGCCCTGAAATCATTATGCCTCTGGAATACCAAAGTAGGAGAAAACCTGAATTGGTTTCTGGCTGAGCTGAAATAAAGAGGACTTATGATCTAGAAGTGGCGAATTGTGAGTGGCTTTCTAGATAGCTTTTAGAGGGCTGGTACAGACCTGCAAGGCCCTGTACAGCTTATGACAAAGCTACATCTTAAGAATCCCAAGTTTAAGCAACCACAAAAATCACACCTGTGTAAACAGTGTCCAGAGGCAGCTCCTCACATGCTGGCTTACACAGTGCCTTCAAGCACTTGCTCTCCAACCTGAGCTCCTTTTAACACCTAAATCAAACTGACAGGGCTAGATCACTACCATGACACTTGTCTTTTAGTAGTCATATGTGCACCACACACGTATCCAGCACCCACATGCTGATGTGTGAACAGGCACACAAAAAATAATTACAAAAAAAAAAAACAAAAAAAAGAAAAAGAAACAAAATATGAAAACCAACAACACTGCACAATAGCAAGATACAATCTTATGTAAGATTTCTTTAAGTGTCCAAAGAATCTGTGAACCCACACCAGTCTTCTGACCCTAATGGCCACAGCGATGCTGTTTGGGTAATAGCAGCAGTATGAGTTAGATACGAGTGATGTGGCATCTATTGGAAGAATCCGTTCAGGAGGAGAGCTGCAGCTTAGAAAGCTGATGGAACTTTTCATGCACTCACTGAGCATCGACTGTTCAAATACCCTCAAAGGATGTGCTCCTAAGTCTCATGGCATTTGGCCAAAAGCAGCAGGGTTCTAAATCAGCAGCAATAAAAGAGAGTAAACTTTTCTCCAACATGGGCACTGATGTCAAAAAACAGCCAGTCCTCTAGGATAAGACAGATAATTTCAGTGGCATATGTCTCAGCTAATTCTGATCTTTCGAGCACTGGCTAAAATTATGGGGCAATATCTGTGGAAATCTAACCTTTCAAGGACACATGCATAGGGAAACAGATGGCTTGCAACAGACTGTTTAATCCCAAATCAAATAACAGAATCAGCATTTCAGAACGACTGCTTATACAGACACTTCTGTTAGAGAGTGTGGCCTACAGACAGGCAGCTTATGCAACAAAATGCCCAGAGAAGCCTATGTGATATATTAATAAAACATAGAAATTCAGTATTTTAAAAAATAATTTTTCATAAGTTTGCTACGGTTATAAGCAAATCATCTGGTCTTTTCTAGGACAAATACCTTCATTTTAGACAACAAATTTTGTTAGTATAAATAATACTTAAAAATACGTAAAATATAAGCATTTTACTTATACATACCCCTTCCATAAAAAGCCATCATACCTCAAAACTAGTCTTTTTTATCATGTTCAGAAGCCAGTAAAAAGAAAAAAATCAGTTGATAGAAAGTGATCAAAGAATAAAGCAAAAAAATGGGTTTGCTCAACATTTAAAAGAATTTCATGTCACAACATGGCGCACTGGGAAGTGTGAGCATCTAAATAGCTCAAGAAACAATATACTCAAGAAAAACAACGTCTTCATTATCACGTGAAACTCAGTATCTCTTACATCACTGAATGTAATCTTAGAAACACACCAAGAGAATTAGCTGCTTGCTCACATGAATATCAGGAGGAGAAAAGTGTTCTTTTAACATCCTAATGCTTGATATTCATATTGAAATGTTCAGAAATATTTTCTTTCTTTGACTGCTAAAAAAATGATGAAATTGTCAAAGACCCCCAGGTCACCTGCTCTGCTGTATAACTGCTCACCAGTGAAGCCAGCTCACCAGTGAAGCCAGCTCACCCTGCGAGGTGTAAGCACCTCACCAGCTGCACACAATAGCACTAGGCTCTGTACCTGCCTTTACTCCATACACCTTCAGCTCTAAATATTCACCATTATGAGAAGCATCTCGTGCTCTAAATATTACCATTATAAGCACAACTCATATCTTCAATGTGATGTCAGCCTGTTGCCTAGTACAAATTTTGAGAAGCTAAGAGTCATTTTAAAAGCTGGCAAATAGAACCTACAACTATGTTATGCTGCTTGCTGATGAATTTCAACTTGCTTATTGTTGAACACAATAAAGGAATGGATCTTATCCCCAAAACCCTATGCCTTCAATTTAAGGGGCAGGGAACTGCTCTGTCTATCTCAAGATCAAATCCATAACTTACTGTGTCAGAATTCAATGAAGGCACAAAGTAGAAGTATGTGTGATACATGCCTGGGATGACCTTTTTAGTCAGCTGGAAGACATAATCTAAATATCTTTAAAATAGCTTAGTGCACAAGGAATCCAGTGTCTAGCAGCCACCAAGTGACAGAATTCCCATCCTTCTAAATAAGCATTGAACCAATTTGTCCAGCTGCAGCGATTCCATGATGCCAACAAAATATTGTAGCATACCATGTATAAAACAGACATCCATTCTTAATTTCTGGAGATTGTATCATTACTGGCAAGAAGAAGGTCTAATTCCTGAATTGTGGAAACATTTCATCGATCAAAACCTCCCCTTTTAAGGGTTACATTTTCTTCTCCCAGTTCCTTCCTGAAAACTATTGCATGGTGTTATTGAGTCATCTCAAAAGCAGGAACACAGCAGCAGTGAACAAGTCATATATAAATAATGTAGATCAATAGTTTTCAACATGTGGTCTGCAGACTCTTTGAGTTCACACGACCTTGCTGTGAAAAGGAAGCCTACTGCAGTAAGTTAACTTGTGCTGCACGGAGATACATGCCTCTGCTGAAAAGTACTTGGGGATCAACAAATCAAAAAGGTTATAAGCCAATGATGTAAGTAATCTGTTAGCGTTTTTTATACTTTGTGGATTTTAAATGCCATTTCCATTTACTATTTAAACAAAATGTAGTAATTTAGGACCTGGCTAATTTATACAACAGAGATATTGAAAAATCAGAGTATGTTTGCACCAAACTCCCAACGGGGGAAACATCAAGTGAGTTAGCTAAATAATGTTTTGATGAAGTAAAAACCCAAAATTTTGTACCTGTTCTAGTTTGGAAGAGCCCTTCATACCTCAGCTCCCTTGGTATATTGGTTTTTCATTCTTGTTTACTGACAAAAAAAGCAGCAGAGCAAAAAAAAAGAAATAGTTTAGCGCAGCTAGGAATATGATATTATCTTTGAAGAAATCAGTAGAATTAATCTCCAACAAAAAGCATACAGAATCAGTGAGGCTGTTAAATAGAGACAACACTGACAAATAAGCAGGCTATATTTGTTTGAAGAGCTTATGGGCTCCCCCCCCACATCCCCACTGCTGCCTACAACTATTGAAAAGATGTCCTTATCTCAAGTACTTTTCACATATCAGAGAAGTGGTAAATTTCACAAAGCCTGCACTAATGCTTTGCATTTCCATTCCAAGTGAAATGCACTTCAGTAAGTAAACATGAGTATTCAAATAAAATTGTTGCTAGAGACAATGAAAAACAACCAACCAAAAAACAATGCCATTTCAAAACACATTGATAAGTAAATCATTCTAAAAGCATTGGATAATGCTGCAGAACATTGAAGAGCCAAGGCATGCAACGCTGAGAATAGGGTTAGCCCCCTTTTAGAGCTGATTTGGGTTTTGCTTTTGTGGGTTCCCTGCCCCCCTAAATCCTCATGGTGCTTGACAAACATAAAACAAGATATTTGTATTGTAATATTTTGTAATTCTGTAGATAATTAAGTGAATCAATGGAGAATAACCACATGCCTCTTACAGTCTGAGAGCACACTAAACAGCATGCACATATTCCTTTTCAAATGGTTCACACAGCTGAGGGATGGGGGCGGTGGGGGGTGACTTTCTTAAGAAATGTTTTGCCTTATTTCGCAAGCCCTGAAATTCATAGTGTGTTGGGTTTGAGCACCTCAGGATTTCTATTCTCAGAACTTATTAGAAATTCATAGACAAAGTAACTTCTTTTACTGGAGTACAGCACAGGGGGTCACCATCAAGAACCACAGCCTCTGTATTCTAGTCACTAATTTAAAAATATGTCTTGACTTCGCAAATGATGTATGCACATGCCTAACTCCTCATGCTGACAGATAGTCACACTAGATTCAGCAGGGCCATCTACAGCAAGCTAAAGCTAGCAAGCTTTTAAGGCTTGGTGCTGTAAAGATCTGCATATTGTCTAAGATGATGCAACTATATATTCTCTAAGGTGATGCAAGTGAAAAAAACAAACAACATGATTAGTGTTAATTCATTCATTAGAATATTAATTTGTGCCCTAACCTATATCTACCCATTCTTCACCAGGACTTATCTACTGTCAAAAAACTTAGACAATGAATATTTTAAAATGAAATTATTTGAAAATCTCTGCAAAATC
Source organism: Cnemophilus loriae (assembly GCA_013397755.1). Classification (NCBI taxonomy): domain Eukaryota; kingdom Metazoa; phylum Chordata; class Aves; order Passeriformes; family Corvidae; genus Cnemophilus; species Cnemophilus loriae. Next base: position 399,448 of record VZTF01007977.1, on the reverse strand, counting down.
CTTCTGTAGAGTGGGGGAAAAGCTTCTAGTGGCAGTGTCTTACCAGAGACCGAGAGACCAAGAACAGTCTGGGCTCATTCAGTGATTGCGTGCTGTTTTCCGGAAAAAGCACCTTAGATCCTATGTTTCATTTCTGATCCCTCCCTCTGAATGGGACTCTTATTACTGACCTTTTCACTGTAAAGTTCCTGATAAATTATGTGTGATCAGTAGGCAGGAAAGAACAGCCTTTAGAGTAAGATTAATTTTAAGCATATTAAAAAAAAAAATCTACCGAAGGAGATGACAAATGCAGTTTTCTGAGCACAAACCTGTGTTGTTCTCTCACGTGGTCATGTCCTGCATCACACTCCTGCATGCTGCCTCAGCTACTTCTTCTGACACCCCACCATATTCAGCCCTTGGCAAGACAATGCACTGCAGTTGTCTGTATTTGTGCCTTAGCAAGGTCCTCAACTGTAAAATTACTTGTTAATCAAAGATGACAAAAACAAGATGTAATGTGTGTCCTAGGGTAGAGAGAAGTCAGGCAGAATACCATTGTATCACACTATCTTAAAATCCAGTGGTCAGATGGCCTGAAACAAGGCAGAAGTCAGTCTTCCAGCAAGTCTGAATTTTTTAATCTTCTCTCTCAAATTTTTAATTTCTCCTGTCTTCTTGATTCCAAGTTTCAGCCAGTTTTTCACTCTTACGCTTACTTTTGCGAGACAATCTATATTTTAACAGACTATTTCAAGTATAATCACTTGTATGCTTATTAACAAAACCTTCTAAATACACCAGCTGGTCATCTACACTATGGTCTGTCAGTCAGATTCAGATTCTCAAAAATCACTTTAATCAGATTTTTCCTTTTCTTTTCAGTCTTTCATCAAATTATATCTGAATGGACTCTACAGGTCGTATGGATTAAGTTGAGCTATATGTGAGAAGCAAGAAAATGACATGTAATTCGTCTAATGTCACTCTTTCTGCTAAAGTAGGAGTAGACTTGAGAAAAGTCCAGCAATCTACAACTGTTGGGAATGTCCTTATTCTATAAAAAACTTAAAAATATTTACAAATTACAACAAAATTCTAACAGCTACTCTTATTTCACCAAATCAATGAGACTCTCACCAACCTAGGTAGATTATAAATGCTTCCAAATAACTTGTTCCCTTGTTTCTTAGGTCTGAGAAACCAGGGGAAATGACTCAGAGAACATGTAAAACAAAAAACTATGGACTGAGCTACTTAATCCTACAAATACTTGTAATAGCATAAGAGTTCTCATCCTAAAAGTACTTGTGTAATATTGAATTTTAAAAAAAAATATACTTTCTATAAAATTTCTTTTCAAATCTTAACTTACATATAACTGAGCTTCGGTTGGTTGGCAAAATTCTCTATGGTCATACTGCTCCTGCCTGTAGCATAGTTTCTATAATTCAGCCTGTTCTAGATTTTTTTTTTTCAATAAGTTTACTTTTGGCATTGACGAATCCAGCTGCTGTGTACTATTCTCAGTTGCCTGGAATTATGAGTACCATTGACTTTCAGCTTCCTCAGATAACAAGTTCTCCTTCTTCAGCCCCTAACATAGTAACATTTTTCTGGTTACCATTAGGTCTTAAAACAGTAATTAAAATTAAATTAAAATATCTCTATCTTTTTAAATAGCAATGTGTTTTGGGGGGGGCAGAAATATAATAGGAGTAACACAGGAATGTTTGGCATTCAGGTTGCTGATTTTTTCTAAAATTGTTTATTTAATGCTTCTCCCCCACCCCCTGGGTATTGTTCTTGACAAGACATATGCATTTCTATTCACATTATTTTCCAGTGGAACTTCTACAAAGCTAACACGTACAGTATGCACTAAGAGCCACTTCTAAGCTGCAGGCAGAATAAAACAAATCCAAAAAGTAAATGTACCTTTGCAGAAAATTGTTGAGTAGATTTAACTTACAACAACAAACAATAAATAATAAAGTCTTTCTGAAAGCTAGAGAAGCACATGTGTCCTCTTCATTGATTTTATCACTTCATCACACAAAACAAATCTGTGTCAACATGAGTGGCAAGTCTCTGAGGTAAAAGATGTACAAGTCAAGGCCATAAAAGCAGACCACATGCTTAGGAATTTGTCTATTGTAACCATAATGAGGTGGCCTGCTGTCTCTAAGGAGACAATTCATGATACAGCATATACCTAGAGAGAACTGAAAGACTGTTTTATGAATCCAATACAGTCAGCTGTAAGTCAATGAAGATTCAATTTCTTAAAGAGACAGAGGACGAAAGAATTCATGTGAAAAGTAGTGTCACAAATAACCTGATCATATGCAGCTGGATATTGCCATGGACCAATACTATAACCTACTGGAATCAGCACAGCTACTCATGTAAGTAAAGATTAATCATGTGCTCCTTCAAGAAGAGGCCTTTGATGTATAACATGATCTATCTTATTTACATCAATAGCATTTTTCAGTACTCTATTAATCCTGACAGTACTTCAGAGAGGTTGCTAGTATTAAAACCCATTTTCTAGAATATTCTGAGAAACAAAAAGGCAAAGCAATATCTTCATATTTCTACTGTGCCTTACTACTACCCCACAATACAAAACCCACTTTAGATGACCAAGCCATGCTACGACCACTGTAGAAAGCATATAGCATTAAACTTCAAAAGGAAGCTGCAGCCTAAAACCAACTGAAAATTAGGGTAACTGCCTGCTGTCTAAATTGTTATTTACAGAAGCCTGCTCAGAGAGGCATAAACTCCCCATTTCATTGCAATGATTGCTAATAAAGAAGAAAAAAATCTTTACGGAGAATTTCCAGTAACTTGAAATGATACATTGTGTGCTTGATGGAGCAGGAAGGGGACAGAGAACTGAAATTAGTGTTTTAACAAACCTTTTACTTTGGACACAAGAAAACAAGAAGGGAAGAAGAGCTGTTTATCAAAGAACTGCAGAATAAAGAATAGATAAGTGTAGGGTGTTTGGCTATCCAGTGGGAAGGGAACACATAGAAAATAACATAGTTTCTTGCTTTCTACCACAGAAAAAAAGGACTCTTTCTTAAAAGAAAGACAATACTGAAAGGGTTTTTTAATCATTCTTTTTTATACAGGAAGTTATGCAGTAATAAAAGAGTTTTGTACACACGTTTGGAGATTTTGTTTCAAACCCTGTGAATAGGGTGCAGGGCACGGGACTCTCACTAAAGTTTACACGAAGTATCCGATAACTTTAGTTAGCCCCCTATCTTCTTTTTTCTGCCCATTGGAAGAGTGTTACATGAAACAACATTTCAGGCTCTTTAGTAGTCATTCATATAAGCACATTTAGTCATAAAGGTTCTTTCCAAATGCTTTCTTTCACATATGCAGCCGAGAGAAGTAATGCCAATATCAACAGAGTAGTTGATTATGGATTTATAGCCTATAAATGTGAGGGCATATGGTGAGACTCTAAAATGAATATCAAATGTTCACAGAGCCTCACACAGATCATGAAGTGAAGTGTAAAATAGGACACAAGTGACTTAGATACAGTCATTTAGCATCTGCTCCAGCTGTAGTAATTCAGGTTGGACATTATACAGTAGCATGATACAGACACAGACAAGCAACTGCACACATAAGACAGCTTGATTATGTCCTAGCCAAAAATGAACTATCATGCAGCAGACCTGGGTTACCAGACAGACATTCCCTCTCCATTACGCTAGTATTAGGTGAAACAAAAATGGGTCTTTAGTTATATCACTCCTGGATGTTATCCATAGTCCTCTCCTTCCTCCCTTATAAGTAGGAGAAAAGTTGTTTTCTAGGCATCACGCCTAGCGTAATGTATGCATCAACAGTAACTCAATGTACTTTCTCTTGAGAGATACAGTTGATCATAAAATGAAAAGCAAAGCAGCCAAGAGAAGGCACCTTAAATCCCTGGAATTTTATCCATTTCACCTAGACACTAAAACTGTGTCTTTGACAAGCACAATCACTTTCTTGGAAAAGGACACATTGACAGCAAATCCAATTTGAAGATCTAGAGCCTTCACATCAGAAACAATCATCACTCAAAATATACAGGAGAGGGAGAGGGTGCTTTCTGATGTGGTTTCACCTTAAGGCTCATTACAAAGGGACAAGAAGCAAAGGCAAAATTGATTTCATGATGCAAAGGTAGCACTATTAGTACTGGTCTTGACAGAGAGTGGACTGTAATCATTAACATAATTTACATGAACTGTCTAAGGGTCTGTCTTTCCATAGCTTACAAAACTGGATGGCACACAATAATGCTAAACAGAAGTGCTGGTTCTTGAGGTGACCATTTAGTATGCTGCATGTTTAGTCACATTAGTCTCTGTAGTCCAAGCAGATGGATGTCAGTCTGTCTCTCTCACACACAAACCCCCACATTAGCAAGGCAGAAAAAAAAAATTAATTTAATGCTAAAAGTTTACTCTTGCCACCTGTTTTTACCATTACCAATTAAAATAAATTGTTTTCATATTACAGGTAGCTAATAACTTGGTTGCTTTGGATCTGCTCTCTCAAATCACCTAAATTCAGGGACTGAGTAATTCATCAAGTCAAAATGAGTATAAATAAAAATGTAGAGAAGAATTTATGGAACTCCAAAATGCAGGACCAGTACTGCTAGGGTTGACTAAAGAAATTCTCTTTGTCTTGCAATAACCAGCTTTTTGCTTTCTTTCTCCAGCCTCTTTTAATCTTCTATTCTTCTGTTTCGGTGTTCTCCAATTTTCTCCGTTTTGGTTCTATTCCTTTAGTTTTTGAATAGTTGTCTAGTTCCCACTCTTGTTTCTTCATCCAGCACAAGTTAAATAGTTCCATTTTTCAGCACTAAACGAGCTGATAAAAAGTCAGTCCAGAGTATAGTCACAATTTAAGGGATTAGTAACAAAACAAACAAGAGAAGACTCGTCACAAGTGCTGCTGCCTAGCCCTGTGGATATCTGGCAGCCCCTTGTGAACATCACAGTCATCGTTAAAACCCAAAGAACCACTGTTAATCTGAAACACAAGAACACACTTTCCCCAGTGAACGAAATGCTGTCTTCACCAATTTTTGTCCACCTGCTCTCCAGGCTTTGACTAATATTGGCCAGGTTGCAGATACACAAAACACCATCTTCTGTAGATTCCAGATACAAGGTTATCGTAATTCTTGGCTATAATCTAATCATAGAACTCAATCCTCAGATATCTCCAGCCTTTAACAGAGGCTTTCAAAGAGCCATCAGAACAAAGTAACTTAAATGACGGTGTCAGGGACAAATGCAATTTTTCATTGAATATTAATGAAAATAGTAAATACTCTTCCCATAAGAATTGGCAATATCAGTAGATTTTCTAGTATCTTCCAGGTTGTTTTTGAATAGTTGATCTATATTAATGAAGGATATTAATGAAAAAATTTAAATTGCAGAAGTTTCATGACTCTCGTGAATTAAATTTTATTCTCTTAAATACTAGAATTTTTATTTGTTAAACTGATGTTCAAGCATTTCAAACTAGGTCATTACAGAGCAGAAAAAGTATCACATAACTTCAATGAAGAATCATGCAATATCAAAGAGAGCATAAGGCTCAAGTGAACAACTTATAAAAAACCAGACAAATTTGTTCACAGCCACTTTTTTCCTGCTCTCCTGTGTGTCTGTGTTTGTAAATTTATTTATTGCAGACTATAGTATTGAATAGTATAATGTCAGTATAGAATACTTCTATTAACTTAATCATCTTAATAGATTAACATTTATCTATGAAAAGTAATATTTCTCTATATACAGAAATTTCATTTAAAAAATAAGTAGAGTTGTAGGATTAGAGTGCCATGGATTTTACATTACAGAATTATGAAGATGTTGAAAGCTTCACTGTTGTTTGCTCAGCAGTGCATCTTCATTTTATCCAATACTGTTAAAAGCAAATTCTGCTCTCTAATTAAGTTCCATCCTTGGCTGTCCCATTGCTTTTGCTCATGGCTAACAACCAATTTGTATATTATAAAGAATCTTCTATTGATTCTACGAAGTTGACAATTTGCCTAATGGAGGGCAGGAATAATTTGCGACTGACTTCCCTTCCTTTCCAAAGTGTGCCTTTACAGAATTTGCAGATGACGTATGAGCAGTGCACATTAGGTTCAGAATGAAAACATTTGTCAGCCAGATATCTAATGGCCCATTTCACAGTGAATAGATGATGTTCGAAATATGCCAATTTTCATGGGTCTTTTAATTACAGGTTTGATGGGTATGGTTTAGTTTACCTCATATATTTACCTAACAGGTACAAAAGGCCTGAAATCTTCTTTACTCTCATATTCGCCTTGCAAAGCTTAAATTTGTGGAAGCTAATCAAATGTATTTCCTTTCCAATGAGACTGTGAACTAAAAGGTTGTAACTGCAATACCTAAAATTTGAAATATTATACTAAATTGAATAATTAAAATCAAAGGACTGGATTAAATCCAGAAAAAAGAAACAAATTTTCTTTCACCTGTTTAGAAAGGCAGACTCACTCATCAGCTACCTGATGCAAATATAAGTCAGCACCCATTTAGTTTTCAGCGTTACTGAGTACCATATTAAAACATCCACACCTTTATTCTAGTTACTTTTTTCCCCCCACATTTTTATACATAAAGAGGATTTTAAATTAATTCAACACTATTGTAGAATTTCCTAGATTGGATATTATTTATTAATTTCTGAAAGCAGCATGCTAAAAAAATGTTTTTAGAGATATAAGAAAGGAATTCACAGCTCTTGCCCAAATGAGCACAATTAAGCTGCTTTATTGCTTAAGCAAATTTAAAATCTCAGCATTTGTTTCATTATCTATGAAGTATCTTCACAAATATTCAACTATTTGTGTTTCTCTCTGCCTTACAAAAAACGTTTCAAAAATGGAAACACAGAGGCAGAGATTTCATGTTGTGTTAGATGCTGTCAAAGAGGTTTCTTTTTCTCTCCCTTTCTCTGTTGTTTCCAGCCATCCTTCTCTCCATTCTCCTTTGTTTGCTAAAGTAGCTTACCGACTGTAATAAAGGAAGCCCAAGTGTCAGCTTGAGACTGCCATGAAAACTAACATTCACATAAACCATTTTTTCCACTTTTGTTAAGCTCCTTATCAAAAGAACTCTCCATCTCTCCCGCTCTCTTTTACTCTCGTCTTCTGTCCTTTTTAGGATATCTTTCTAATTTTATTGAGACTCCTCTGTTAAGGTACAGCACTATAGTTCAGTAACTATAGGAAAGTGAACCCAAAAGAGCCAGCTTGAGACTACCACAAACCATTTTCACTTCTTATGTTAACATTTCATCTCAAAGGACTCTTTTCTCTCTCTGTCAGTTGCAAGGCATCTCTTTGTCTCTATTGTGCTTACTGCGCTAAGGTGCCTCATTGACTGGAGTGAAGTGAACTCAAGCGTGCCAACTTAAGGCTGGCACACATTTTTTAATTTGGTTGAAGTTGACAGCCTAAAGGACTCCGTTTCGGAGCAGCAACGCTCCTCTCCTCCCCCACCTTATGCCCACTCCACTAAGGTAACTCCAAGATATATTTGCTATATTAATATTTTCTATATTATATATCGAATCTGACAGAATTTAATCGATCATAATTCTGCAGATCATTCAAAGATACTCCTTTTATTCCTCACCACCTTGTACAGAACGTGGGATATTGAAATATGAACACCAAATTGCCAAACACACACAGCACGCTACCTGCCAAAAATCTTTGGAAAACTTAGAAGTAAGGCCCGCTTGAAAAAGAAATACCTCTGAAAATTAGAGACTGGGAAAAATTTAAAAAACCAAACATCCAAACTCCCCACTTTAGCCTGTGAAGTTTCATGCCAACTGAAATAATAAGTACAGATTTCTAAACTAAGCCTGATCACTTTGGTTTGACCTTTTTATAATATCTCTCATTCCCTTGAAGATATACTTTTGGTGACAATCTAATGATTAAATATAAAAAAACCTATGATTAAATGAATTATGGCAACCAAACTCATATCCTAGAGTGGAAGGATGCAAGTTGAAAGACAAGAACCAAAACTGACTAGACTGCAAATTCCCAGGACAGAATTTAAGTCAGCTGCTGTTGGCACTTAGAACTAGCAAGCCTTCGGTACCTAAAGGTTTCACTGGAATAAAAAACACAGAAGAAAGAATCCAGTGTGCAATATTTTCCACCTTGTTTTTTGTTTGTTTTCAGTGATGTCCTTCACTCACTTTCTATGTCTTTCACAATTCCTGACAATATTCAGCTAGCTCAATTTGGCATTGTTATCTCTCTTCTGTATTGCTTAAATTAAGTCATGTAGTTTTGAACTGGAAAACAAAAATGGTCATTTTTCATAACATTCAGTATATCCTTCAGTTTGTCATAGTCAAACCCTACACTTTGCAGCAAGGAAAATCTATAGGTCTTAAATTCAAAATGTAGTAAAAAAAAAAAGTTTGTTTATTTTTGCACAAATCAGAGATTAATAATGAAGTTACCCATAAAAATCTGCACTACTTATTTTCAATTTTTCTTTTTTATATACCTGTGGATCACACTAGAATTTCAGGAACTTGCCTAACGTTGACAAAACCTGCTTCAAGTAACAAATGATCTTAAAAACATGCCCATTAATTGTGAACACAGCAGAAATCTTACACAGATGTTTTACAACCTTTCATATACAGTTTGTCTTCAAAACTAAAAAAAAAAAGCAAAACAAAACCCCAAACAAACAAACAAAAACCCACAAAAACCCCACAAACATCCAGAAAAAAAACCCCAAACAAACAAAAAACCCAACCAACACCTTTTCAAAAAACCCTTAACTGCTGAAGAAAATACAAAAATGTTGTGATTTCAGGGCACACAAAATTTAATACCACATCCTGTCCATTATGCCAAAAGGCAGCATTGAGTACAGAAGTCATTTCACTCCTAACATCGCCAGTAAAAGCCTTAATCTTGGTTGATACACTTGGGGTCTTTCCAGGTCCCGAATATACTACCGTGCAACAGTGCCAGATTCACTGAACATCACCCCAAGACAGCAGCATTTAAAAAGGTAGGTCCTTCCATATCAAAAGGGCTTTGTTTTTCCATAGTACATTTGGGATTCATTCTATTTCTCTTCTTGTTTCTGAAACCTTAGAATTCAGTCAAGTCTCTACTTTTAGTTTTACATTGTCACAGCTAAGAGATGGAAAATATGCAATTTACCCTACAGAAAAAGAATCAGGAAAAAAGGTGTAAGTTTCGAGCACAGAAGCTAAAAATTAATAAGAGAAGGGAATAAATATGGATTGTAAACTTTCAGAAAGCTCGATTTTCACACCACGCTCTAATTGAAAACAGTCTTTGACACATCAGTGCTTATTAACGAAATGAAGTACTACAAGTTCCTGAATAGCCAAGGTCAGAGATGCACAGAAAAGCAAATAAAACCAAGAACACCCACACCCAGCCATGACCAGGTAGTGAATAACAACAGGGCTGGTGATGATTTTGTAGAAAACCTAATATGAACCAGGGTACATAAAAACATATGTTTTAGCACGGAATTTCAAGAATGTAGTTAATGTTGCAAAGAACCGCTTGCAAATAGTAAATGAACGGTAAAAAACTCACATCACCTAATCGTAAACATAATAGGCATTTTATCTCAATATTCCATTAATTTCAATAATTGGTTTAAGTCTATTTCTTACACGATTACCAAAATACCCAAAGTCACTAGTCTGCAGGAAATTCTTAAAAATGAATAAATCAATAAAAGTCACAATTTCTGTAAGGTCCATGGGCATTCTGCCATTGCTCTTAGTAGAATTACCTTTTCATTAGTGCTTTGGGAGACTGTTAGAAGCAGAGACAGGTGTTCTCTGATTTTGGAGTAAAGGAATGTTTAATTCACATTGCACCAGCAAAAAAGCCAAGTTTCACAAGCTGTGACCAGCTAAATTAACTATGGATATTCCTTGTGACAAAGGAAATCAGTCTCCTGGGTGAAATGATTTGATGTGCTGTAAGCAATATCTTGCATAGATTCATAGGACACAAGAAGCTTTCTGAGAACTTTCTGGGCCCCCTTTCCTCTTAAAATCAGTTAATAATATATTATTTGCCAGCAGGAAACAAACAAAAAAAAAAAGTTAAAATGTTCTAAGCCTGCAAACCTTTCTCCAGCAAACAGCAAAATAAATACAACTAGCCAATTTCAATCAGATTTCTTTGGCAATTTTTCAAAGATGGGAAGAAGCGTGACATGAGTACTTTGCCAGGCCTCATGTGTCTCTGAATATTCTGTAAACAAAAGCACTTCAGCGCATCCCCAATCAAAGTCAGACCAGCTGTTGTTCTTCCTGCACTTATTCTCTGCAGTGGAAAAGAAGACAAAAATTGTACTGCCTGGACAAGAAAGGAAAAAAAAAGAAAAAAAAAACAGGCAAAACAACACACATCAGGAAAAGAAAGGGATATTAATGGCTATTTCAAGAAGAAAAATTTTCTTTTCAGCAGGCATTTTGATACTCTCGTAAAAAAGGGCCATGATGATGATGACTCCATAAAAAATAAAACTGTATCAAGCTAGGACTTTCATTTCCTTTTGACTCATGCAATTTTACCAGATTTGTGTAAAGTTCACAGCACTTCAAGAAACAACAGAAAGAAACATTAACTCTGCAGTAGTTCATAGAAACTTTCTATGAGATCGAAAATGTATTCATGTTGAAAATATTGAGTCACTAAGCCCTCAGACTGCATTCCAAAAGTCTACCAGAAACATTTCAATCAAGGTGTGAGTATGTGACAGCCAGGCCATTTGAGCTAAAAAGCATTGTGCAGAATTATGTTGGGTGAATCTAGTGCCCTCTAAATGACCTCGTATTATGGCCATGGTATTAAGTCATGGAGAAACCTGTAAGTAAGTTGAATAATTTTTCTTCCTGTAAAAATAAAATTTAAAATAAAAAAGGAAAAGGAAAACTCTCGAGTTCCCAGTAAGAATGCTAAATTACCCCCTCTCCCAGTGGAATGCTTCACTTTCATTTCCAAGTAGCAGTAAGCCTATTGACCCCCACGGTGTTATCCTTTTCACTGCTCTTACAGTACTTTCTTTAATCTCTTGGATCAAAGATTGGTCAATAAAAATCATCTCTGCTTTTGTGGGGAGCAAACAAACTGCACCGAGACCTATGATAATTTTAAATCTTCACTAAAATCCCTGAGAAACTAAACATAACAAAATAAAAAAACTAAAAAACCACCACACCACATATATGTTGATGTTAACTTTGCAACTGGAAATTCTTTTGTTCTTTTTGTTCTATATTAAACATTTAGAAGGATTTTATTTTGAATAAAATGTTATTGTTTTCTACTTTTTCATACATGTTGCATTAAGTAGTTTTAGGCCTTGAAAAACTAAAGCTAAATTATATTAACACACCACTATACGCTATTTCCAGTCAACTGGTTTAAGACTTAATTGTAGAAAAACCTCAGGGTCCTCCACAAAGATTAAGAGATTGCACAGTGTTTTCACAACAGAAATACTTGGTGAGACAGTTTTCAACAAACAGCTTCCAGAATATAGAGCATCCAAAGGTTTTGTGTTACACCTTAGGTATCAAATCTAACAATCTGAGCCAGGGAAAAAAAGAAAAAAAAACAAAAACAAAACAAAAAAAAACCCACACACACACAAATGTCCCAGTAGAATTTTTTACTGCGGGAAAAAAAAGGCTAAAAAGAAAATCCAAACAATCAGAGGTATCAGAGGTATTATCTCCATGCTACTTTACCTTATAACTTAACTCATTTTTTAATTCTTTTTCAACTTTAACCTATGCCTCCTGTGTACAGCATACATACCCTGACCTTGTTATTCAGAGTATTTCTAATATCCATCAGCTTCTTTGCCATCTAAACTGAAAGGAAGTGATTTCTGTTTAGCTGAAACTCCTTGAAGTCACTCATAATCACTGATCACTGCATCTTCATCTACTCTGGACTCCCTGATGAATGTCGAGCATTTCCCTCTTCCCAAGTCTCAAAAAAACCAGATGGTAGATGGTGCCTTTGATCTGGCTGTGACACAGGTACAACTTTGAATGTTTTCACCAGGTCCCCCAAGACAGTGCTTGAAGGTCTTGACATTACAGCATGCCTTGTAGACAATCTCTTGCTATCACAATTTTATTGTCACCTCCAAACTGCCCTCTTCCTTCCCTTAGGAGTTGTTCAAACCCACATTGCTACCAAGAAGTCTCTCTATTTCACCCACTGTATTTGCCTGGCCCTCAGGACAGGTTGTCTGCAAAGCTGCTGAGAGATTCTTGGTCAAGCATCCTCATAGAATCACCAGTAACTCTAGTTAAAAACAACATATGTATGTGCCCAGAACATTTTTGTCATAACAGAGAATTTCTATCATTCCGAGCTACATCTTTTCAAAGCAGAGATCTCAGACTTGGAGCTTGAGTTCAGGCAGGCTCAAACCAAGTCTTAACTGTGCTATAAATAACATTCTTGTTTAGTAACAATTTCCTACTTTATTTTAGAGCTCAATGCCATTTTTTAGGTCATATTGAAAATGGATCATAAGATTCAAAGGTGAAGGGGAATGTTTTCTTATTTTTTCTATATGGCACCTTGTATGCACTCTGAAGTGATGTAAAATAACACATCAGGCTAAATACCACCCATAATTACTGAACTATAATTATTTTCTCGCACATTTATTGCGAGGTCAGGAGTTATTCTACTAGAGATTTTGAAAAAAAATAGACCCTCGCTTCCAAATCCAGATCACTCAATTGCTGATGCCAAGGCTGAGAGAACAGTTTGTGTCCCCACATGCTAACGGCACGTTAAAGATTATGGAGATGCACTTGGCATATCAGGTTTGGTCGCTCAAGTCCCGGGGAGAGCCAAAGATGTTTGGAAGACAGATAAAGCTTAGGTGAATCTAGAGTAGCCTAAAACGTAAAAGGCAACCCTGCATTTGCTGCATCAACAAATTCCCCATGATTTTACTTAAAACTTTGAGCACACAAGCAACAGACATTCTAAAGCCTGAACAGTCATGTCTGTCCCCACTGCCCCTGCCACCACCCCCCATCAGGGAAAACATCTTTTCATTTAGAATATAGATGAAAAAAGTAGTTTTTAAAAAACTTAGGAGTTAACAGGTTGTTACTGAAGAAATAACCTTTTTTTTCCTATGATGTAGAAAGGGAGCCTGCTGGATGTTTCCACAGTAGTGTCAGTGATATCAGTGCACAGAGAGGCTAACAAAAGGCAGCCATGCTGTCTGCTGCAGCACTAAAAATGGAGAAAAATACAGTAAGGTGAAGGGAAAATAAGGCAGAACAAGCTAATTTCAACATCAATTTTAACAGCAGATTTAGAAATATGAAAGTAGAAGTTGATGCTTTTATGAGAGCCTAAGCTGACATTGATTCAGTTATATTGTTATAGTAACCTCAGGAAAATATTTCTTTGTTTAAAGGGACTTCATCATGACAAAAAAAATACAATAGATATATAGATAGTTTATATATCGTTTTTGCTAAATCTCAGTGCATCTGATACATACATCAAATGCAGCATCTATTGATACATTCTTACTGTTACACCATTTTTAAGATTTCCCATACATGATAATAGTAATTCATTTAAAATATCATGGTTTTAGTTTGTTTTTTTTTAAATAAAACACTCTCACACTAAAAATGGATGCTTCATATAGAAAATAGGGTGCTGTTCTCTAAAATTGACTCTGTTAGTTGGATATTAATAAAATCCATAAACCATTAGTACATTATAGCTGCTTTGTTCTGAATTACATAGACCTTTTATGTTTATTCCTCAGTGAAAATGCATTAAAAAAAATGAAATCCTCTCTAATTGTGCTCTCTGAAGATAGCTGGTAAAATAATTTCTAGCAGCAATAAATCAATTGTAGTATTAAAATGACCTGCCAGGTGCATCTTCTGGGTATCAGACTAATTAAGGGAATGTATTAATTGCAACTATTCATCAACACCACCAATGTTAGATAACCCTTACAATGAATCTTTTTACCATATTATCCAGCAATGAAACTGCAGTTTGACAAAATACAGGGGATTGAACAACAACAACAACAAAAAAGCTTAAAAAAAAATCTATGCACAGCTTTGTTCATTACTTTATTCCCAACTCCTTGCTGGTAAATTAACCAAACACAAGCAATCATAACTATATGGACATATGTAGTTTGTACTTAGACATATCTCCATCTCAGGAGAGAGTTTTACAAGGTTTCAGATACTAATGTGGGTTTTTTCCCCTCTCCCTAAATCTAATTCAGATATAAGTTCATACGTATTTCCTGTGGCTATGAGCAAAATGTGACCCAAATTTGGATCACCAGGCCTTCACCAGAAACAATCATTTACTTCTGAAAATAAGCTTAATGATATCTTCATTATTTTTCCACCAGGACATATTTATCTCTTTATACATTCTTATAAATGCAAATAACAAAATTCCAGTCTACTGGTTTGTATGGTTTGCTAATTCCCCCAGTCTTATTTCCTGGGTTAAAAATAAAAACTGTTCTTCAAATGTTCTGAGGTTTTTTTTATCACGACCTTCTACAAACAAAAATTCTTGATTGCACAATACCTTCATACATTTCAGGTAAGGCACTGAAAGTTTCAGGATGAAGTAAAACTCCTAAAATACCAATTTCTTTGCCATGCTTTATGTTATAGAAGAAGACAAGGAAAGGGCTGCAATTGTAGGCGGGGAGGGGGGGGAAACCTACATGTATGAATTCAATTAGTAAAATACACAGAGAATAGTAAATACACAGACCAAATCCAAAAGACATGAGGAAAAATTTGGCTCACAATACCAAAGTTCACATTCCTCTCCTCAGTGTGCTGCAAGTGCTCCTGTCTAAGAAACTGGTTCTTGTTGACTCAGTCTATTTAGACCTTGTAGGTATTTCTAAGTGACCTTGGTGTCTAAGCACTAAAAATAATTAGACATAACTGTGGCTTTTCCATCGCCAATCCTCAGGATTATCACCATCATTCCGTCCCAGGTGAACCAGAGACTATAAGAAGCACCTGTAGATTCATAGAAAGACATTCTTGTACCTGGATAAAATTTACCTTCTCTTCCAGCTGTATATCCATAGATGAGCAGTGAGATAAGGAAACTCGTCATACTTATTATGTCTTGGTTTTACTCAAAAGAAGAGGAGCTGGGGGAAACTTTATAACTCTGGGGCCACTGTTGGGGCTTTTTTAAAATTACTCTAAGTCGTACTTCTGCAGAAAACAGAGAATTATGCACCTTGTCTCGAAGGTCAGCACTAGATACTGGGGAGGGTAGCAAGCGAGGCTCAGACGTCAGCATTACGGTGCAGATGCACTGGTAGCAGCTTCCCAGATGACTATAACACGAGTTACCATAGCAGGCACTGGGGCTCACGGCAGACAGCCTGTTCAGCACCCACAGCCACGCACACCACAGTCAGGATGCTTCTCTTAACATGCATCTCTACGAACACGCTGC
Source organism: Cnemophilus loriae (assembly GCA_013397755.1). Classification (NCBI taxonomy): domain Eukaryota; kingdom Metazoa; phylum Chordata; class Aves; order Passeriformes; family Corvidae; genus Cnemophilus; species Cnemophilus loriae. The sequence continues at coordinate 383,826 of VZTF01007977.1, read as the reverse complement.
AGTCCTGACCTCCAACACTGCTTATTGTGGGTTTGAATGTTTCTTGAACAGCTACTGCCAAGAATTGTCAAAATGAATGAAATTGAAAGGAAATAGTCCCACAGTGAAAAACACTTGATTCATTTTTATTTATGACTCACAATAAGAATATACACCTTCCTACTTTTAAAGACTGTCAAATACAGAAATCTTAAAATTATATAGACGCTTCGCAATCAGCAATGAATTTTAAAGCCAGTCACCCGTCTCCAGCTTGTGTCAATATGTCTGAAGAAATGCTCTCGATTGCCTTTGGTATTCAAAGAGTTAGAAATAGAAGTTCACAAGTAAGATATTGTTCCTGTCTCTCCGTTCACTACCCAGACTGCTTTCTGATCTTCCTTTTGTCCTCAATCCTTTCCTTATCCCTTTCACCTCTCTTTCTCACTCTCACTCCGTCCCCTTGATCCATCAGACACAGCCAAGCTATCTGACACCAATGCCTTAAAGTAATTTTGGACAGAGGCAAAATGCCCTAGAATCCTTAGTAATCCTCCTCAGATCCATGTACTGAGCCCCAGGTTGGCTCTTTTATAGCCACAAACAGTCTTTCAGCTAGGTAGCCTGGAAACTGAAAGCTGTTTCAGCAACAGAGGAAGGACAACAAGTCCTGAAAGAAAATTAGCCTTCTCAGGAAGAAGGAGAGAAAAAAAATCCACATTTTTTTGAGTGCTAACATTAATATAAGCTAGGATGAATGAACTGATCAATAAACAAAGAAACTCTCTAACTGTAGTAGGTAAATGGGGGACAGTCAGTCATGAAGGCAGGATCTGTCCTTTCATTGCAGTTGAATACACTCCGTATCCTGGTACAAGACAATGGTTTATAATAACCAGTGGTTTTGTGAATTATTGAAACAGCTACAGTGTTCTGTAGGCCTGTAGAAAAATGTCTTTCACCCTTTACCTTATCATTCCCTACTGAGTCAAAGTATAGTTTTTGACATACCGGAGAGTGGGATTTTTCTTTGTCCTTTTCCAGTACAACTAAATCGAAAGCCATATGGAATTCAGAGAAGTAAATAAAAAATAAAACACAAAAATCAATAAACTACTGCCAAAACCCTGTGGATCATACTAAAGTCAGTGTTAAGTTACCTTTCGTGACTAAGCAAGAATACAGAAAAACTGAAAAGACTGCTTGTTACCACAAGAGCTGCTTTCCCCCAGGCTCGGTGTGTACCAGCACTCACACTCCCCTGGTACAAAAGGTAGATCGCAGTGACAGACTGTGGCTCCTAAAGCTATCTCACCTTTGAGAGGAAAAAAATATTGACAAAATTATTCTTCTCAGTGTGGGAACATAACAGATCCTACTCTTTGCAGCCAAATATAAGCCCCTGTCGTGTCAGTACTTTCTACTCTTTTCATAGAATAAGAGAATCATTTATGTTGGAATATGCAGATACACTACATGAGCCAACCCTTCCCAGCAAAAAAAAAACAAACAGTTAGGGAAAATAACACATGATCAAAAGCAATTAAGGATTATCTCTAATTTGCGAGCATTTTTACTGAAAGAATGTGGAGATTTTCAGAAAGGAAGATGAAGGAGGAAGTAGAAGGAAAAAGGAAGAAACTCGGGATCCAAAAGATGCTTCTTTCTTCCAAGACCCATCAGACTTGGCAAGTAGCAAGACACGGAGCCAGCTATCATGCACTCAGTATTTTAGGGTAAGGGCTTAATTCTTCTTCAGCTGTACCTTGTTGTTCTCGTGGTAAATCCCCAGGGACAATGGATGTCAGAAGACTTGGATTAGACTTACTCTAGCAGAATGAGGAGCAGAACCCAACACTGAATTGCAGCAAATACAGTCAAGGCGAACTAACTCACCTATCTGCCAATGATATTAGATTAGATTTTTCCAAGTTAAAAAACAAAAGCTCAGACAGCCTCTGCTGTTAAAGTTACCAGTCATTTCTAAACCTATTAATTGGTATTTCTCTGCAACAAAACAAACTAAAAAAGATACTCTATCAGACTTCTTTTTAAGAAAAGAGAAAAGACAAATCATCACTGAAGGAAGCATAACATACCTGTTACTAAGAGCTACAAATACAGACTTGGCCAGCCCCTCTCCTTCCCCCAAAGAAGCAATTTACAACAGTGAGAGAAGGTAAGTCAGGGGATCAAACACTAGAGAAGTTTAAAAGCAGGTTTTGGCTGCAGTACTGATGCAACCTAATGGGGGCAAGAACAACTTAATGCCACACAAATCCATTTTTCTGGTAGGGCCATAAGGCTCTGAGACAGCCTGACAGCTGATTCCACCTCTCTGGGATGTCAGTAGGCAATGCTCTTTAGAAAAGCACAGCCCAGACTTAAGAAGCTTTACTCACTCTTGCTTCCTCGTGATGAATTACAGTATGTGCCACATCAAGAGGCAAAGACTTTCAGCATTGCCACGTCCAGTGCTCCTAACATTAAGCTCTTAAAACTGATCGGGTTTTTTTTATTATAAAACTCCTGCTCCTACATTCCGTTTTTGCTTAAAAATTAAAAAAGAAGAAAAAAAGATAAAAAGACTGGACAATATAAGCTCAGCTCACACTACCACAAAAGCCATGAGATTAGACAAGTTCATGATTTTGGAAATAACTGATTTTTGACATCTTTTGTCTGGCCATAACAGCTATTTGAGAACTTAACATGAGGGAGATAATTTTCTATTCATGTCTGTATGCCTCCTCATAATTAATGGAAAAAAATCATGAAGAACATATGAGTTTCAGTTTTGCTTTATTTTGCCAAAATGGAAATTGTCAAGAAAAAACATGACCTTAACTTTTGTGGATAACTGACTACAAAACACATTTGCTTAGTCTGCTTTAACATCAGTCATTAGCTTCTTTCTCCAGTACTGCAATATCGAGGCAAAATTTTACTCATAACCACTCCAGACATCTGCCAATATAAATGGCAGATAAGTACTTGATTTCCAAGGGTCAATGCTTTGTGATAGGCTAAAAATTAGGTATCACCATTTTAACTCTCGACTACAGTCTGTTCAGTGAAGATACACATAAGAAGACACATCTATAATCTTTTGCACACACCAATATATTCTATACTCTGTTTTCTTAAGAAGGCATTTGGCCTTATACACTTTGTCTACAGCAGCAGCAGATGCTCTAAAAAACAGTATCAAAATCCATATCCATAATCTGCGATTTTTCTGATTGTATTGGTACACCAGCTTCCAGCCATTAGCCTCTACCTTAGCTGGAAAAGAAAAAAAGCATCCCTCTAAAAACCTAACGATTCTAAAAACATCTCCTCCTAACCATGTTTGTTCCAAAAGATTGTTGTTCTCTTTACTCTACTATTCTTCTATACAGTTGTACTTTCAAAGGAGCAGATGCTTTCCTCCAAGGTTTATATTCAGTTTTCACTTTTACTTACGGCAGTGCTTTATTCTTAATACAGTTGTAAAATATACCACATTTTGCCCTGTTTTCACATTTTTATTCTGTAGTTGCTCTTTTTGTCTCGAAAGTGTCTCCTTCATGGCAATTTTTTAAACAAATGCATGAAGCCTTACAAACTTTTAATTCATTAAAAATTGTAATTTTCAGATCTCACAAATACAATTACAAGACAACTGTTCATCTGGGGAAAAAAAAAATCTGTTGTTAATAATGAACCATAATTTAATGCTATTACATAGATGAAATTTTCTTTAAAAAACGTTTTATTTAAGCACATTTAGGATGGCTCAACCCATTTAGCAAAACAGCTATCTGTCTTCCACTGCACATGTAGTTGTGGAAAACTACTGCTCAGGACTTCAGCGGCCTTGCCCAGTGCATGAGTCAAGCTGATTTTTGCTGAATCAGGGTCTTAGTTCTAAATTACACCAATTTTTCTTTTTGCACTTCAGATTTCCTCTTTAAAAAAATAGGAGGGGGTGGTTGTGGTGTTAAGGCAGTTTGTTCACCTGTTCAGAAACACTGGAATATTAGAACCTCTGTCATTTAATTTTAAAAAAAAAGAAAAAAAAGGAAAGAAAAAGGATGAGATCTACATTTATCAGAAATTTTCAGTAGAGTTGCTCTTGTTAAGAGTAATTAGTCTTATAAATAAAATGGAAATGTACAATTTACATGATGAAGAATAATAAGCCAACTAATAGATTAGCAGCATACTTACTTCTATATGCTAGAAAACATTTACAGCATCATCCTGTATTGTTAATTTTCACTGCTATGATAATAGAAAATTATCTGCAAAATGGCTCAGTACAAATCCATTCATATTGTTTGTCACTTTGGAGAAAAGTACATCAGAATAATCATGTCAGACAACTAAGAGTTTCTATAATGACAAATGTAATTTCGAAATATTCTGGGCCAGAGGTGCTAAGAGATTATGGCAATTTTGAATATTCTATATTTTTTTATTAAATCCCAAAAGACTTTTGGTATTTATATTTCCCAATTCCTACAAAAATACCTTTTTATTATGAAAAAATTAATATTTTACTAAAGAAAATGCGTTCAATGATAATGGTATTACTCCATTTTAGAAACTCCGCTTAACCCAGTATATTCTACTACTAAACCAATATATTGCCAGTGAAGTAAATTATCATTCTCTCAGTACTTTTTAGTTGACACGACACTGTCATTAACAACCTAGCTTCCACGTTAAGGTATCACTAGAGACACAGGTGTCTCTTCAGTTGTATGTACCCATATACCCATACATTTCATTCAAACTACAATTAAACATGACTAGGTTTTGTATTCTGGCCCTTCATCCTTTTCTTCCTCATTTTTCTCAGTAGACTAAACAATCAAGAACTGCATATTTCATCTGTTGCAGTGCCTCAATAATTATGATGGAGCTATAAAGGAAATTATACACTCTGCGGATGATTAAATCAGCCTAAACATTCTACTCTCATGATTCATCGTCGCGTGAATGAAGACACCATATTCTTAGCCTTATATCTGTCCTGCTAATTTTCCTTAGCTTCATTATTTTTTTGCCTGGTACTTTTGACCCTTCTTTTGCTCCCGCCTACCCTACCCCCTATCATCGGTCTCTCTCCTTTTTTCTTCTAATTAGGCCACTTCTGGGTTTTTCTCTTTTTTCCTGTCCTTCTTGCTCCAGGTATACTTCTGTCCCTGCTCTCACCTCTTTTCCACATTATCTCTGTCTAAGTACAATACCAACGCCACAATTTTTTCCCTTTCTGATTTGTGAAACTCATTCTTTCCTCTGTCCCTGCCCAGGCTTCCTACCCCCTATGGGGAAAAGCCTATGCTTTTACTTTCTCCTCTATTATGAGGTATGGTCTCTCTTGTATTTCAAGCTCTAAAGTTCACTGAGCTTTTGGGAAGAGAAAACTACAGCTGTGGTGAAACAACATAGGTTAGTCCAGAACTGCTGCCGTCAATTCAATTCCGTTGGAACCTTTATCCTGAAGTAATAATAAAATTGCCCTAATTACTGGAAAATTATAAACCAAATAAAATAAAAACACTGTAACAAAAAAGCACCCAAAAATCCCCCAAACCAAAACAAAAACCAACCAAAAACCCCAAACCAAAACAAAAACCACAAAAGGACAATCTCCCGGGGAAATGCACTAAGAGAAATCCTTTTGCCAGAAATTTCACCGACTGCTTATGCTAGGTGGTTGCTTTTTAGAGGATTATAGCACAGTACAGCTCAACAGAAATTGCTAGACTTAAGTGATCTATACTGAAGCATCTCTGCTAACAACAAAACTGCACTAACATAATCCAAGTGAAGAGCTTGTTCTTCAAGTATATAGTTGTATGGTGTAACCCTCTTGTGTAACATACACCCTCTACATCTCTTCAGTTCAGCTTTTCTGACACCTAATGTTCCAAATCTAGAAGAATTTCATTATATTATTTTGTTTGCAGTACTCCATAAAGCGTAAGAAGACTAAATAAAGTGGTGATCAATTGGCAGTCATTTGCCAAGACCTTAGATAAAAGCACAGCAAGGAAGAAATGCGATAATTGTATATTCTGTCTCATACTTGCTCTGTCTTGAAGTACGCTGCATTAAGGTTCTTGTAACATTATCAGTACTTATATTCTTTTGTAAGACAAAATTACACACGTGTTCAATGCACCTTACTAAACACCTTCTTTTCCTTGCAATTAAATGTAGGCACTTCTATAAATCTTTCCTGATTTGGGTTCTACATTTTAATTTTCTTGTAGCCTTCCCATTTATATTTTATAAAGCCATTCCTATTTCTATTCCCCTATTAAGCATATTATCTTCTCTCTATACATCTTTTCTGCAGAACATCCATTGCTACAAAACCCTCTATTTCCTTATATCTTGCTACAAAAAAAAAAAAAAGGACAAGAAGATTTCTCTAGAAAATTAAGTTATCATAAATCACTATTAGATTAATGAAATCTTTTAAATGTTGCCTTTAGGCAAAACAAAAAGAAAGCTAAGGGAGAAAGTTTAGAAATAGGCTTTTGCAAAAAACCTGTAAAGGCAAACAGAGTTTTGTTGGATTAATAACACCACAATTTGGTATTTTTCTTCTTTAGTTCACTAAAAATACATTACTGTGCAATATTAGGTAGGCATTCACATATTCAAACATAAGTGGCGAGTTCTCAAAACTGTTAAACATCTTAAGAAGTCATAACTATCACATGGAATACTTTAGAAAGAGGCTACCCATTGCCAAGGTATAAAAGGCTAATTTGAGCATTTAACTTTAGGCATGCAGTGTTAGAAGTTTTGAAGTGTGGAAATTATGGTAAACTTCACAGGAAAGACATACATGTGTATAAATATATTAATGACTACACAGAAAACATTGCAGTCAGTATAGGTTTGCCACTCTTCATATTCAGTCGAAACACAGCTGAAAGCAATTCAGAAGAGTTAAACTGCAAAATGTGAGAAAGAATGAAGACTCCAGGCTTTGCTAACAAATGGCTTAAGCCAGCATAGCATGAATCAAGAAACAATATCTAACACACAATTTCTGGAAGCTTTTTATCAAAGACTGAGAATTAAACGTTTGACTGCTTCTGAATGGTATGAACTGGATGAATTTTTGCAATCACGTGTAAATGAGAAGCAGAATTTGAAATCTTGCATCGCAGTGGTCAGGTTGATGCAATTCTACTGCCCAGTTTAGAAAAAATCCTTAGGAAGCACAAACTCTACAAAAAAATTATATTCCATTCACTGCCACTATATTTTTTAGAGTCACTTTAAGATAAATAGTGCTGTGATAAGAGGAAAAAAAGCATTAGCACTAGCATTTCAGTAAAACTATTTTAGTCTGAGAAGTTTTGCAGAAATCACACTATGCCAGTGATATTTAATTGTAACATAAAAATTAAACACCATTTACTTGGTATAAAATTGGGATAGTATGTAAATTAAGTAAGTTTCAATTCATGTCTTCTTACTCACATCTGTTGGCAGTTTAAATAGTTTTAGTGTCATTAATTGTTATAAAAGTGCAAGATTTGCTGTACGCTTGCCACTTAGGACCAAAGGCACAAAAGTCTAATTGAACTAAGTAATTAGTAATTTGTCATTTCCTATTGTCAGCAATTACTTTCCATTAGAAATCCTCACTGAAAATTCTAATTTGAAGTGAGGTTTGCATTTTATTGCTGTCCATCCAAATTAGTTTAAAATTGACAGCTACATTTTCATTTAAAAATTTAAAGATATTAAATATGCTTGAAGACACTGAGGCATATTGTACCCCTAGCGTAGCTGTGCTAACGTATCTGGACTCAGAAGGAGAAGCAAAATCCAAAACATTGCTTTCTTTTCTTCAACTACAAAGTAAATATCAGCATTATGTAGTAGGCCACATCAAACTCTTGCTCATGTGAGTAGTGCCCTTAATTGGCAGTTTAAATGAGTAACACAAACAGAGTATGACACACGAAATTCTGTAAGGATTCATTGGATTTCTTACTCACTTTTATACAAGGAACCAGAAATACATATTGAAAATGCATATAAGAGCAGTGCAAGTGAGTATTTTCAAGCTTTGTCCTAGAGGCTTTTCCCCGTGGTTTTATTGCAAAAGAATTTTTCGTTTGTTATTTTGCAGGCTTGTTAAAGCAGTCAGCAGTGTTCAGCTGTGAATGCTCATCATGCAGCACGGGGCAGTGCTTGGTATGGCAGGAGTGCTGCAGGTTCCTTGGAAATGCACAGGGCTGATTAGCCACGAGGAGGTAGAGATTTATAATTAAGACGTGTCAAATGAGTATGCACCATCATTTCAGGGCTCATAACACAGAACTGCCTCGCTAGCAGCAACTTGGTGCCTGGTGAAATGCTTCTGCTGCCCAGTACAACCCAGTCTTAAACTAGAGGATGACTTGATGTGCCAAGAGGCAAACTGGTTCAACTTTCTTGGCAGAAAGTCAGAAGTAATAACAGCATAAATTCATCACTGTCCCAGAGATCTTTTGTAAGCAAGTTACAAACCTGAACACAAAGAGCACAGAGGTTTATTTTTTTAATGTGAAAAATGCTCAGACCCTGAAATAAGATCATGCTTAGTTCCAGCTGACAAGCATTTCAACATAAAGCTAACAGTTTAGCAGAGGTTCATACTGAACGTGCTCAGAAGATACCAGCTGGACATCGGCTGCTATCCACTTGTAAGTAAGCCTCTCAAAGTCACATACAGAACATAAGATTCTACGATAAGTTTTCACCATAAAATGGAGGTGGGAATTTGACGTTTAAGGAGTCATACTAATTTACAGATTTTTAAAACTATTAGGACCAGAAGACAACAGAACTGCACAATTTTTGGTCTAATAATGGTACAGTTATTAAAGGTATTATCTGCACTCCAACTGCAGTACCACGGTATACTGCCGTCTTTCTTTACTTAGTTTATGTGATACAATAATTTACCTTTAAATCTTGCAATGGTGATTAATTTCCCTTAAATAGTTATTCTACATTCATATTTCCTGAAAGCATACATCTGTTACTGAAACTCTCTCTGATAAGTGGTTAATACACATCGGAGATAACTAGCACTCTAGATTAGGCGCACATTAATTATGGTTAATTTGGAACATAATTCCAATGAAGACACATACCCACATGCTTACACAAAGTTCATCACAATTAATGCTGTGATAGACAAAAGTGAAGATTTCTAATGATTTGTCACCAATAAATAACGGGCATTGTCTGCAATACTTTCATAGCTGGAGTAGACCGTACCAGGAAATCTCAAACAGACAGTATCCTAGGACTCTTTTCTTAAACTGATTGAATAGATTTGTTACCTCTTCAGGGAAGAAAAATGTTAGGGAAAAAACAAAAAAACAAAACACAAAAAACCCCCACAAAAAAACCCCAAAACACACACACACACACACACATACAAAACCACAAACAAACAAACAAAAAAGAAAACCCAACAAAACCAAAAAACCACACCAGAAGGGGAAAATGGCACCTGGACCCTCAACGCAAGTCCTCTGGACTAGCAGAAACCTTAGTCCAAAATCCTCCCTACTTCACTGCAATCAGTTTTACTTCACACTATATTGGTAGGAGCTGATAATAATTAGATATTTGATATACATTTAAAAAAAACCTTGATCTCCAAATGCATAGATTGTTTCCTAATTATGTGATTCCTAATTCCATAGGGTGTTCAAAGCTAGGGTTTAGAGATATTTTCAGAATAATAAAGATAGTGGATATATTGCAAACCATTATTCTGCCATTTCTGCAGCTGTGTTTAATTGCCAATAAGGCACTGGACAAAACAGAGAATTAAATTAAAAGTTCAATAAACACAGATCAATATTCTTGTAAATACCAAGTCTATAAAATGATCTCTTTAAATGTAGTTATACTACAGGTACCATGTAGATAATCTGCATTTGAATTTTGTGTGTTGCTTAAAATCTAGTTAAATTTCTTCCCAGTAAAAGCATTTTTTAATCTAGGAATGCTATAAAAAAAGAAAAAATTATTATAAACCTATCTTTATTCTTAAACTGTTGCTGTGCTCTGATTTCACATTAGCTCACAATCAGCTGAATAAAGAAGTCATCTTCTGTCTAACATGTAAATAAATCATCAGCTTCAGTTACTTTACCACTAGCTGTTTGTCATTCAGAAAAATAATGGTTAATCAATGACTAATCAATGAAGATGTGTAACGTATTAGTTTGCAGTCCTTCATCATCCTATTTTCCTCAATTGCCTGGGGGTTTGTGTTCAGTACTTACAGAATCGATTACAATTGTGAGTGATCATTCAGCTCATGTTGAGAGCTGTCAGCTGGGCTTTCTGCTAGGAGTTTTCACCCTCCTGTTTAATACGAGATGCTAATATTTAGCTGCATCTGACAAGCCAGATACTGTCGTAGAAAATTTTATAAGAAGTGCTTAAGTAACTAATTGCAACACTACATGTCACTTGATGAAACTAAACTTTTCCTGACTTCACAATAATCATAAGCATTACTGCCTTGCTGTGGAAAATTAAAGGAAAATAGCTGTCTGCTTGAGTCTGATCATGCCTGCAGGGAAGGCCTAAGAAAGGCAACTGACAATGATGCCTTTGTGCATAACTGCAGGGGAAACACCGATAATTCTTCAATTTTCATATAAACTCACATTCTTCACCATATGACATTCATACGTGCACTCAATTTCCTAGGAGAGACACTAGAAAAGTTGGACCCTCAGACTTTTGATACACAACAAAATAAATGAATAGCAAAGGTTTCTATAACTAAAGTCATGTTTCACTGCTTGACAAGACTATTTGCTTTGAAGCAGATTTAAGCCTGTCACCAACATAAGGAGAAAAGATTGGGTGTTGTTCCCACACACACACCAAATATATTACTGCCAATGTATAGGTTTATTCACTTTAATTATTGTTTTCATACTTCTCTCAAAAAATGCATGTCAGTGGTAGTCAGAGAGTGTGATGGTGGAAACTAATAATTGTTAATGTATTTCATTAAATATTTAGAACCAAGCGGTATCGATTAAAACGGCAATACGAAGGTGCGCAGTTCTAGCAGTTTGAGCTCCAACAGCTCCCTCTTGTGACTGAAGTGTCAAAGCTCACTTGCTTAAACTGAGCAACATTTGGGTGTCAGGCTAAGTTTTACCGGCACTCTTTCTAAACACAATACTAAGAAAAAGAGAGAAAGAGATGTTGCCTTAGCAGCAAATCCTGCTAAAGTATGTTTTTTACACAAAACATTACACTTTAGTTCAATAACCAAGCTTATTATACAAATTTAATCAAGAAAAGTAAAGAGTAATTTCTCCATTAATTTAAGGAATATAACTCACTCAAGAATTCTTTAATAGTGTAGGGGTTTGTTAAGTTACCTTATTTTTATAGCTGATTTGATAGACTGGGAAGATAGCGATTGATTTCAGGAAACAAGCACGTTCCTACCAAAGAGACTAAAAGCTGCACTTATACCCATAGAACTGAAAATAATCAGTGCCTGGTTTCTACACAGTGCATAAAAACAGTCCTAAATACATCTTCTAATTCAAAACAATCAGTGACCCACTAAAAATAGCTACAAAGCAACATTGTTACCTTGCTACAGAAAAGAACATTGCCAGCATTAAATCTTATTTTGTTTCTATGCTTTTGTCCCTGATCTGTATTGAGAATAAAATTATCTTTTGCAGATGAATAGATATTCCACAACTTTTTTGGTTTATAAACAGATTGATAGAAAACACCGGTTTCTAGCATGATCAGAGAAATGGCTGATGTATTGCCTATTAGTTTATCCAGCAAAAATAAACCAAATTTGCTATTACTTACAAGACTAGTACTAAACCAATAAAAATATAAGGGCTACAAATTATGTTTAGCAAGAATCTCCCTACAATCAACTAACAAGTAAACACAGTAAAGGACTAAATACAATACTTGTAAAAACATGACACTCATTAAATTCAGTAGACAGTTGGAAGAAAGGGTGTTTTAATTTAAGATCACTCGAGCAAGTTGCCCCCAAGGATCTGAATAAAATAGAATATTGTAACTTGGTTGTTTCTCCCCTAAAGCTTCCTATAAGTACACAGAAATATTTAGATATGGTCAATTCATCTTAGCAACATCTTGAACACCCAGCCCAGCTCCCACCCCTTCAGAATGACAACATAAATAATTGCTCTGAAATCTCAAAGTGAAGGAAACAACACTTTAAACCATGGATGGTATTGCTAGCTCACAGTTCTTTTTGTTTCTCATTTAAGTTCCTGTAGAGATTCAAAAAACACAAATAGGTAAAATAGATCCATTCCCTCTTAGTTATTTGGTGTCTACAGAATAGCCCCATCTTGTTAGGCTGTTGAAGACTAGAAAAAAAAAGAGTACTTGTCTGCTTATATCGAATTCATACTCTGAATTACCTTGTTTGGTCACCTGACATTTTTTCCTTTGGTCTGGAAGCCCCCAGGTCGCTGCACTACTACTAACAATAACAGCCAGAGTATGGTGGCTGTGTGTGAATAAGTACCATCATTAATGACTTTGCAAGCCAAACCGACATTTCATTAAAATGCATTTCTAACAAACTTTTCTTGAGCAAAATTGCTAATCCTTGTCTTTAAAATTAAACCTTTACACCAAAACATCTAAGCAATCATATTACATAAGACAACAAATGCTAATTTTATCCAAAAAATTGATAAGCCTTATGAACTATGATATGATTCCTGATGCACAGAACATTTTTCTTTTTTTTTCCTAAGATATAATCATCAAAACAATGACAAATGAAAGACTCAGAAAAGGTTATGACTTGACAAAGTAACATTTTTAAAACTTGGACACCAATCAAATTGATATAAGCATCAGTGATGCAACACTTTCTGACACTAAAGTCTTTACCACTGTCTAAAACATATAGAATAGCCTATTGTGATTGCTTAATGTCAACTTTTGTTCATAAACTCTTTCATAAAAGTGAAACAGGGAAAAATGATTTAAAGCAGTTCAATTTGTCTATTTACCTTAATCTCTAACTATTCCCATATGTCTTAGATACATGATGTATGACATGCCATAAACCAATTTTTCAAAGATCTACAAGACAGAAAAAAGTCAGGCTCCTAACATTTTATGCACTGAACTTTCATAGACAGCTGGCAAAACAAAACACTTCTAGGCTTCAGAAAAAGCTGAAAGGTTTTATTTGCATCTCTTAAATAAGATACGGTTAAAATATTTCATCATACACACAACCTCAAGGGAGGAAGGTCTTCTTAAAAATCCGAATTAAACCAAAAAGTTGATGGATGATATTTTAATAGGACAAGTAGACTTTTACTTGGGAGGCAAATGCTAGAGCTGTGTGCTCATTTTTGAAAGCCAGTCTGTGACACTGTACATTAAAAATCGCAAGTGGTGTAATCTCACTTTATGGTCATATGCATAACTCAAGGCACTAAGTGCAATGACTTTTTCCAAGTATTTATTAGCAACGCTCACTTTAATATGCATCAGTCTGAAGCACGGAGCAAGGCAGCACACATTTAGCAAGATTTTCACTGGCAATTTAGAAAACAAGAAACACACTGCACAATAAAAGCGTTTGGCTTACCTAGAATAGGCAGACTGGAGCAAGGTGATGCGCCAATTAGCAGAAAGTTTTTATTCCATCCAAGTTGCACTATAGGATCCATTTGGGCATAGGGAGTAGGCAGGGTCCCAGGTGGGATTATTAAGAAAATTAATACTGTCACTCTAAAAAAAAATACAATAAAATAAAAACAGAGAATAAAAACTTGCAGAGATTGAAACAAGTTTAGTTTTATATAAGAAAATTAATTTATAATCCTGTGTAAGAAATATAATCTTCAATTTGTATTCTTAAAATTTCATTCACACTTTTTGTTTCAATTTGAAATATTTAAATAACCTTCCGTGTTAAAAGGCAGAATTGTTTCTCATATCAAGACAGTTTCTCATATCAACAGGAGCTAAAGCTTTTCAGTAAGTCTAGAAACACATGTTTTCTATAATTTGATATCATTATGCATTTCAAAAACATTTGGTATCAGGTAGAGATATCTGACAATGAAGAGGAGTATGTATAAATTTTCTAAGACTGTAGTTTCAGAAACTTCACTGTCATGAAATATGTTTATGCTAAAAAAGACCAAGAAAGCTGTATATAGAAAGAGAGGAAAAAACAAACATGAATACCTCAAACTTACAGCTATAGACAAAGAAAAATAAAGAATATATTCTTTATATAACACAAACAAAATAAAATCTAGAATATAAATCTGTGCATATATTTTGAATCCTAGGATTAAAATGGCTGGGTTTTAAACTTCAAATAAGATTGAGAAACAGACTGCAGATCATGTATAAAATGTAGGGTCAATGTCGTATTGAATTTCTAGACCATTTTCAGACTACCTTCTGGCAATGGAAGCATTTTGACCACTGACACTTCCTATGGGTATATCTGACTATCCTGGTACAATGCACCATTCCCCATTATTGAACCTACTACAAACTGCTGTAGGTTATTCATTGATTGAGTGTTTAAGTGTATTCTTTGGGAGCAAATGGAGAACGAAATCTGTAAACAACCACACACACAAAATCAGCAGAATTCTTCAATTGGACATGGTTTTCAGTTTCAGCACTTAATTATATGTATTATTTGATAAAAGCTCTGTCACTTTAAATAAAGATGCATAGGAATTTTGCACCTAAAAGTTACACCAAGCTACAATGTGGAGCTGCACATTTTATCTCAAAGAAAGATTAAGCTATCACCGGCCAATATGACTACATGGAGACATAAGGTTTTAGCACATCTGCCTACTTTAGACTAACATCTTTATCTAGATCAATTACAATGTGCACTATCACTGTTAAATAACCAATATAGATTCAGACTGCAGATCTATAATATTCCTAATGGAGGTTAGAACAGATATTAAGAGCTCCATTTTCATAAGCTCAAGCAATAATCATGTGTGCTTGTACGCCTGTGCATATCTTCAATCAAGCTGTATTTTGATATCACAGGAAAATGTTCCTTTTTCTCCTTTAACCTGTGCAAAACACTCTCATATATATATTTAGCTCCGAGTTCATTTGTACAGTTTGTCTGCCACTATGTATTTATAGCTATCGCCCAAATGAGCTGTTCATACAGTACTAGGGAGCTAAAAACACAGGAAAGACATTAGAAGCTTATTTCATCATAATTTCCACCTTTGATTTAACAAACAAACAAGCAGAAAAAGGGATCATCCTGAAAATATATACAAGTTATATGATTTCACCTTGAGAAAAATGTACGTGTCACTGCAATACAAAAGCATAGTAGAAAATTTACATTTCTTACAATTAAAAATTTAAGGTTAATTTTACTATAAATCTACAAAGAAGCTTTATTATTCCCTCCCATTCTCACTGGAAAACTACAACTACAATATCCCCTCTTCTTTCGAACTAGCTCCCAAATACCAGGAACACAGGAGTCTTATCCATGTAAAGTCCTTTCCATACAGATAGTAGAGGTTTGACTGTCCTCCAAAGAGCTCAGAGTTGAGCAATTCAGAGCAAAACACACAATATGTTGAAAATAACATTCTATTCCATGAACAGAACTTCATTATGATTCAGTTACACTAAATCATTGAAGAAGGATGAAAACCTGCACCCCTGCTCACAAAGATATTGTAGTGTAAAGTGAGCACAGACCATGTTAAAAGAATCTGATCTTTCTGCAAACCACATAGGTATGGATATTCACACACAAAAATATCTGTGGGTGAAGCATAGCAGGACTTCATAAGTATTCAAGCATTTTGGCTGCTCATATACTCCAAATCACAGAACTGGAATACTCTGAGTTGGAGAGGACCCATAAGGATCATCGAATGGCCTACACAGTGATCAAGCCTTAACCTTGGCGTTATCAGCACCATGCTGTAACCAAGTGAGACAATCTCAGTCCATCAATGATCTCCTTCTCCTACTGGAACCCAGACACATGTAGCTGTATTCTGTTGCAGGTTGGAGGGAGGTCTTCAGCAGAGTTCCCTTGGAGAGAATCTAAAGTGCACAGTAAATCCAGAAGGATTCCATTGACATTCAGGGAATAAGACTGCAAGTTGCACCATGGAGAGCATCCACTCTGCAACTCGGACACTCACAATAGGAGCTTTTGAGCAGACGCTCAAGTGTGTTATCAAATTGTGTCGAGGTATTAATTTCCTCTTCTGTCTGACAAGGTTTAAATTCATACCTCTTACCTCCCCAGGGGACAGCTCAGCCATCTGCCAGTAAGCCCAGCCTATCCNGGGGCCAGCCAGGCAGGCCCAAAGGCCTACCCTGGCAAAACCCCCGCCCCAGGTCCCCTGTTACCTGTTGGAACACCGGAAGCCAAAGAGGAAGTTCCCAGTGTCCAGCTCCTTAAATACTGTATCTCGCAGAGGGCGTACCTTAAATGTCATTGGCCCACGACACCCTGCCACTCCACAGGACCTGGCAGGGTGAAATTCACCTAGAAACCTGTCAACCCACGACAAGTGTGAAGTGAGCACAGACCATGTTAAAAGAATCTGATGTCTGCAAACCACATAGGTATGGATATTCACACACAAAAATATCTGTGGGTGAAGCATAGCAGGACTTCATAAGTATTCAGTATTTTGGCTGCTCATATACTCCAAATCACAGAATTGGAATATTCTGAGTTGGAGCGGACCCATAAGGATCATCGAATGGCCTACACAGTGATCAAGCCTTAACCTTGGCGTTATCAGCACCATGCTGTAACCAAGTGAGACAATCTCAGTCCATCAATGATCTCCTTCTCCTACTGGAACCCAGACACATGTAGCTGTATTCTGTTGCCAGTTGGAGGGAGGTCTTCATCAGAGTTCCCTTGGAGAGAATCTAAAGTGCACAGTAAATCCAGAAGGATTCCATTGACATTCAGGTAATAAGACTGCAAGTTGCACCATGGAGAGCATCCACTCTGCAACTCGGACACTCACAATAGGAGCCTTTGAGCAGACGCTCAAGTGTGTTATCAAATTGTGTCAAGGTATTAATTTCCTCTTCTGTCTGACAAGGTTTAAATTCATACCTCTTACCTCCCCAGGGGACAGCTCAGCCATCTGCCAGTAAGCCCAGCCTATCCTTTCCCTTCCATTTCAGTAAATCACACTCACATACTTGATGGTTGGTGTGGGACAGGACAGATTGATGTTCAGAAATCCGGCAGTACCAACCTTTAGATGTTTGCTTAATTCCATAGGTGTCCAAAACTCACCCAGGAATAGGATTTAGTTGCATTCCATTACAGGTATTTTTGTAGGAATCCTAGAATATTTTATCTGATCTCCGGCTGTCACTTCAGAAACATGTAGATTTCCCTTGGTGTATCTTATGGTCAGATGCAGATATGTTGAAGACTCCAAGACTGAAACAGCATCAAGTATCTACATTTTGATATAGCCTACACTTAAACTGGCAACAGCCCATAATCCCAGGGCATCTCAAATATTAGAAGCAATCTGATCATATTAGCTTTCTTGAGATGTGATGATTAGTACAGCCAGAGTAGCCACAGATATGGTTTCATTTTTTTAGCCTGCAGTTCAGGTATTTCTTCACAACATTCATTGGACTATGGAGACTTGGACACTTGCTCGGCTTCTAAATACACCCAGAAGCATCTCATTCATGAGCACTGAACAACCATGTATTCACACAGCTCACTGGGAAGCTGCATTTATGGATGAGATTTCATGTACCTTGTATGAAACCGTTAATGGGTAAAACACAAGCAGTCCCTGGAACAAGAAGTAGAGCACAGATTTCCTGTTCCTAGCAGAATACCCCATCAGGAATCTTGCTTATTCCCTTCAGGCTAGCACATTTTTTTTCTGCAAAGAGGAAGGGAAGAGCAACCTAGATATAGTATAACAGTGAGGCCTCTCTCTGAAAAAGGAGACACAGGACCTGGTACAGGTTCAAGTCTCTGGCAGCCAGACTGGTGTTCCTTCTGCTGAACACCTCACACCAACGGAAAGAAATTCCTTTCAAGAAAAGAATATCACGTTTTGCTTTTTGTAAAGAAACGGCTCCCAAGATCAAACACCAAGAGAAAACTTAAGGCTATAAATATCACATAAAGGTATATGTTCAAGGTCTGAAAAATTAATGCGGTGCTTCAATACTGCTTGTAATCAGGATTTCTTATTGACTGATTTAGATGGTCGCCTCATAGGTGTCTTTAAATAAAAGAAATCAGTAGATCTGATGGTTCATGCTATCAGTAAATCTCTATCAGTCAGATGTCAAAGTAGAGGTTTCATGTCACAAATGAGACCCCTAAATGTCAGATATTTCCACATCCAGTGTCATAACATCTGTACTGTGCCCTTTAAGGGCGTATATACCTGCAGGTCCAAACACACAATTGTGTGGACTATAAAGAAGACTTGGAAGCACTTTAAATCTCACCTCAGATCCCTTGTGACTGACTAATGTCATGTTAATTCTGTTATGTCACAGGGCTTCCTTTGGGAGCCTTTGGAAAAGAGGACTTATGTCATGCAAATTTTCGTAATACTTCAAAGTAAGGCAATCACAAAAACAATTATAACAAGAAAAAAACATGGGCTTTCTTTTGTTTTTATAGGTTTTTTTGTCATCCATAAAATCCTACAGCACTGGTACCTATGCTTTCTTTATAAGCTCATCTTGTAAGGTTGGGTAAATCTAACAACAGTATTTTTTTTCTTAAAGTCGCTCTAGAGTTTTGTATTCTTGTATTTTAGCTGTTAGGTGAAAAAGTTAATTTATTCCTCTGCATATTAAGCACATACAACAAAGCAAACTACCTTTTTATAAGGATTTTTTCCTTTGGGACAGAGGTCTGCACATCCTAGCTCTAAATTATATTAACAATAAAAACTAGGATACTCAGCATCTTTCTTCACAAAAACCTATTATGTTCTATTTCCTATCCTGAGGAAGACATCAAGACAGCACGTAATCACCTTGTCACTGTTCCAGTTTAAATGTGGTCAAAACTCATCCAGAAGTGGGACTTAGTCATTTGACATTTCATTCCCCAAGTCAAGAGGCTGATTTGTTTAAAGAAAGTGGCTCTGCTGCAATATTAATTTTAAAGTTGTTTTGTTTTAAAAATAGGGATCATAGGGATCGCCTTATACGAAATTACATCAAAAAGGCCACATGAAAGATGTCTCAGCATATTTGGATAAGCAAGTTGAAAACTTGCAGGGATGCAGCCCTTGCCATTACAGCTGTGCTGGAAAGAGCTCACAATCAGGAAGTGGAAAGGCTTGAAACTGCACACACTACATGAGCTCTGCATCCTGATGCATATTTATTACAGCACAGTTTTGAAATATATGGTCCCTTTCTTTTCCAGTCATAATATGTACTTTCTATAAGCAAACAAATGTAGCAACTTATGCTATATATTGCAGGCAAAGAAAGTCTTCTAGATCATCCTAAATGTACATGTAAAATATGAAATGTCATCTTAGAAAACAGATAAACAAGTGCAACAACTCTTATATGCTTTCATTCTACCAAATGCCTATTTACCTGCTCCCACTTGTTTTGTTGTGTCTAAGGGAGCCCTCACTGACAGCTGAAAAGAAATTTGTAACATAGTTGCTACTTCAGTCCATACGCTTGCCAGGGCACAGAAAGACTTACACCTTCAGGGAATACCATTGTCAAAAATATGTTACCGGGATCATGCCAGGCTCTATCAAATGTGTTAGTAGGCACAGCTTTAGGAGTTATGGGGTAAAGGAAAAGTTTGCTTTTCAGAAATAGTTTTTGTCAAGAGTAAGAACAACTATTTCACTTCCATTTTTTGGGACAAGAAAATGCATGAAATAGAAAAAATTCTTTGAAGATTATTTAGGTCCAGCTTAAATTCCATAGTACCAGAAAATTATTAACCACCACCTTCTTAGCAAAGAAAAGTTTTCAGTTCCAATTATCCTGACTTAGAATTTTGTCCATTCTGTAAAATTCTGTAGAATTCCGTAATAAGAAATGCTGAAGGAAAATTTTTTTTTATCAACACAAGGTTACTGCTTCTAAGAAGCAATTTCAGGAGTAATGGCAGAAGCAGGCAGGATGTGGTAGAATCCTGATGAATCACAGACTCATTTAGAAGATCGAGATGATTTTTCAGGTCTCTTCCCACCCAAGCCATCCTATGATTTAGGTTGGAAAAAACATTTAAGAACATAGAGTTCAACTGTTAACCTAACACTGTCAAGTCCACCACTAAAAATGATGATATACACAGTCTGGTTCTCTTTGAACAACTGTTGAAGTCTAGTATTTATGACATAAGACCTGAGAATTTAGTAATACCAAAAATAACGTCAGAGTCTTATACCAGGAAACCTAAAGAGAAAAACCCCTCAGAAACAGCCTTTTGAATGGACTGAGCTCTCATCCACCCCAACCACAATAAGAACAACTTCCTCCTCAAAAAACATTTGAAGGGAAAAGCTGACACTCAAAAGGAAATATTTCTATATTTTTGAAGCTTTATTATTTGCAATTAGATTTTCTGAGCACAAGATAGTCTCTTAATTTAAGACCCCTTTCCACATGAAAAGTTTGTTAGTCCTGCATCATGATAGATTCAAAAGGCCCAAAACAGAAGAAACATAACCATATATCTCTAAGTGGTACTCAAGGAGAAAAGTAATGTTAGCAACTAGGTTATTATACCTGAATGCAATTAAGTGATTTCTGAAGATGCTACATTTCTTTTCTATAGAGTATAAATGAGGTGAGTTCATTTTTTTTTTTTTACACCACAGCTCAGAAAATAACTGTCGATCTAGAACAGCTGGAAAAATTAGTTATTGACATATCAGTATAAAAAAGGCTTAATACAGAAGGACAAGGAAAGGGTTGCATATTTAACATTAGCATAACAGAGTGACATTTATTGCAAATTTAATTACCTAATATGCATATTTGAAAGTTGTCTGAAAATAATCACTGACGACTTATTGTAGTGACTGAAAAATTAGCAGCTGCAATTGCTAAGGATGCCAGAGGCTGGCAGAGGCAATGCTTGCTGCTGTCAGAACGAAGGAGGAAGCTGGTATTAATACTGGCACATTTTGGCTAACTAGGGTAGTATTATTGCTAAGGTAACTGGTGCAGATGGTAGATAAATATTTCTGATAGAACACAACACCTACAAATAGTAGGAGGTAGACCTTGACGAAATTTCTCTTCTTCCTTCTTCTAATAATCCTGCTACTTCCCAGTTAAAAAGAAAAAGCCAAGCATGCCTAATGTAGTGGGAAATCCAAAAAAGAAATATAAAGCCAGCTGTTTGCTGCTCACAAAATTGACCCTTTACTAACCTACGAGAAACTAGTAAAAATAAATTGACTTTGCCTGGAGCCACCTAAATGCATGAGGTGAACAGGAATGTTTGTGGTTGATAAAAGATACAACACTTGGAAACCTTGGAGCAACGAGACTAATCCATGAAATACAAACCAGAAAAAGTTAAAAAAAAAAAGCATCCCAGACCAGACTGCAAGTTCCTCCCAATGATAGGAGCTGTTCAAATTTTCTCCCATGCATTTTTATGAGAAATGGCCCTAATAAAGACATCTATATTGTTGTCACAGAGGTATGTGCCACATAAGCACCACCAGTCACCAAATTAGCTTAGTCCAGACTAAAAGGCAATACGAGACTTAGCAATAGATATTTTGTTCTCTCCCCAAAAGTACTTGAGTGCTTTTGCACTGATGTCAGCTAAAAATCACTTAAAATTAAACATAAACATAAAATTATATACATACTACTAAGTAGCAGAAGTCAAATTTAATTATGCTTGGCCTCCAGGTTCAAATATTGCTTCCAGACATCAGATAATACAATTCAGAAATTAGGAAGTCTAGACTGTGATTATATTTACCCCAAATATATAGTTGCAAGTATTTCTCTAGAACTGTTTACATAGAAGTGCAATTGCTGTCATAATAATTTATTCTTATCTATTGATTTCATTGCCAAGATAATCTCCAAAAGTGAAGGCATAAGATGACACCCACAATCCTACAACAGAGCCGTCTTGCCCTCCTTTGCACTGACTAGGATATGCAGTTATCCGTACTAGGATCACAGAAATGAAGAGTTGCATGACACAATCTCTCCTTGCCTTACTTTATTTTCAGCTGTAGCATAAATGACGTCATCTCCTCTCTAAGACAAAGACTAGACATGAAGAAGAGTCCGTTTCAGAGTTTTCCTTAATTCAGGAAATTAAATTAAGGTCCTTTATATCCCACCACCCTCCAGCAAAAGGGAGCCCATAAGAAATGAACAGTAAATTTGTAAATCAGGAGTGTGTTTGATTCCTTAGGAATCTGAGCTAGCCACTGTCACTGAGAAGAAAAGAAAAATGCTTATGAGTGGTCTACTGCACAGCAGGACTCTGGTTGTAGTTACTTACAACCTGCTCCCTGAGAGTTACCCATCCCTTCTGTGCTCAGGGAGCCTCAGAGCAGAAGGAAACACTGTCCTGAGTACTTACTGTTAAAATTAAACAGCTCCTTAACAAATGAGGGGACATCAAGCATCCAATCCACTCAAAACTTGCAGGGGAGTCACTTCAAAAGCTGTTTAAAGCACACTGAATTTCTGATCAACAGACTGTTTTTCTCCATATAGGCACAACTGCAAAGGGAGCATTTGTTTGAAATTGATCCCCCAGTGCAAGTTTTAATGTGCTGTTAAACTCAGCCATTTAAACCAGAACCAGTGAAATAAAACTCTGATGACTCTTAAAGATTTTAAGATTAATGCAGGAGGAAATTACCTTGCCTAGTCATGCCTACTTTTATTAGTACCCTGCAGTTGTGTTTCATTTTGGATGTGGCAAAAGTATGATTTGAAAGTCAAGAAGGCAACTCCTTGCATTTTGTATTTAATTATTGAACACAGAACAATGCTAAAGCTGCATTTCCAAATTTTGTGGTATTGTGATTTGCAAGTTTTACTTAACAAAACTGCAACCTGGCAGTAAAACATTATGTCTTATCACAATAAGACTGAAAAATGTCATGTGTCTTTTACATTAGGTATGTGTAGCAATCATTACACCAGCATTGTAGAACTTGACAACTTACTTTTTGTTTTCTTATTTCTAGATAGCATTTAATTTTAATACAGTGAAACACATTTCAGTAGGCTCTACTGATTACAGGCATGGGGTACAAACTTTAGTTTACTCTTGGTGTATTACATTTAATTTTTATTATAGTATGTGGTTTTAAGGAGAAAGCTAGTTTCAGCTTATAGTGAAGTTGGTTTTATTTATAAGGCTACAGTGTGCAGGGAATTCATCAGCAAAACGGCAAAACAAACTAGACCAAATGGGTTAGAGAAGTTCTAAAACATTTATCAAGTTCTTCAGACAAACTGTACTCCCTTGGCACACCCCAGCACACCACACGAACTTCTGCCCAACTCTGCTCACAAGCACTACACAGCTACACACTTGTGCAAATGTTTCAGTGCCTAATCATTAGCTACACAGCTCAAAAGATATTCAATATATAAATTTAACTTGGAATTAATATAATCTGCTGTTTACTCAGGCCTGCCTTTAAATGCAAAGCTGTGCTGAATGAAGCAATTTTATCACCTCCCATATATTCTTATCCTTTCCCTACCCACAAATGGAAGCCTCTAGAAAATTTCTTATCAAAATACATGTGTACTAAATGGCAACATGCTGATGGAAGGCAGCACACCACCTGAAGAAATGAACATTGAAGAATTTTTATTTTAGCATTATTGAATAGAAGGATCACACAAGAAAGGCATTTGCTGCTCCATGGTTATCTTTTGATGGTTGTTCACAAGAAAAAGGACTGGAGGAAACACACAGAGCAGCAGCAGAAAATATCTAAATATTTCCTGAACATTTTTTCTTCCTTTTATGGCAATAATGAAGGGGAAAAAAAACTTACAGTAAACAGTAGCAAACATTTTTTAAAGTACTTTGAACTCTTCTTAAAGAGGCATGAAACAAATAGCAAAAATCCTCCAAGATATGAAATGTTTTCATCATGAAGCAATACACACTGAGATTCAAACTTGAACTATGAATTACGTAGAACTCCTTTCAGCTATTTGTGTCTGTGCACGTTTAGCACAAGGTGGACAGCTCTATAGAGAGAAGTAAGAAGTTTCTGCCTGAGTCTATGCTTAACCCTCTCTGGTCCATGCTGGACATTTTTATAGTACTCAGCATCACCAAGCAGTAGTTTTGGGAAGAATATAAAGCACAGATTTTCCATGTGTAAACAGCAAAGATACTTTTAGGAAGAGGAAGTGTAATTACTGAAGCTGGCATCCAGCCAGGGCATTGGCCTTAACTTTCTTCCTCTTGCAAAGAGCTCCACGAAGACTTTAATGACCACAGGTGGTCAAGGACCTTGATTGTGCATCCTGTCTCAAAGACCTAAAGTGTGTTATGCAAGTATATATGAAAAAAAGAAAGCCTTGCACTGTCAAAGGGGTAATTCTCCTAGTTAAATTTAAATGTTAAGGCAGACTTTGAAAAAAATCTCACACAATCTGATCCCTGGACTCAAAGTCAATGAGCACTTTTCATTAAGTCACTAAAACATAACAATTTTAGATGTTTTAATTTTATGCTACAGAAATTTTACATGTCTTCACTGCAGATTGGACTTTTGTCTGGATAAAGTAAGAAAACCAGCAATTTATTAAATCCAGAATTTTGGGGTGGCAGAAGAAACAGGGATGTAGAAAGAAATACAGAACATGCTGCAACACTAGTATGTACACTTGAGCATATACTATGAGGGCCAAAGAGGAAGGCAGAGGATGGTACTGATAAAAATTTATGTTTATATTCAGACCTTTTCCCTTGAAAAGAGAACAGAGAAAAGCTGTGGGATTTTTTAGCTGCTTTATTCAATAAATCACATTCACTGAGCACAACACACTGTTGCAATGCCCAGTCAACCTCTAAATGATAAACCAGTCCACCCTGCTGACCAATGGGCACTTGCCCCAGGACATGGAAAGAGGATTCTTGTTCCAACCAAGAGAAAGGACAGAAAAGACATTGAAGTCTTCACTTCAAGGAGCAGCTGTCAAGCAATTGCTGACCCAAAACTCTAGTAGTAGTCACAAGAAAAGTTTTCTGTCAGCTCCCTTTGGGATCAACCCTTCCTCTCCCTGTAATCAGATACAACACTGTACATCTTCTCAGCAGTACAGACGGGTGCCAGAGCTAATACTTACAGAGACAAAGTAGGAGTGGAAGCAAGCACGTGCCTAATGCAGAATTAATACACATTCTGAGAAAATGGTGAGGGATAGACATATTCGGATATCCTGGGAAGGCGAAAGTGCAGAATAAAACCTGTTCCCCCAACAACTGTATCCATCTCAGAACATCCAAATCAGCTCTTTCCCCCTTCTCATTCTTCAAATCCTGTCCCCCAGCAAAATTATTTAAATTCTTCTTAAACCATAAAGAAGTGTTATGTCAGCTGAAAATACAATCAGTCTTCAGGAAGTCCTAAAAATTGTGCATACTCATGCAACTTCAGCCTTATCGTGGAACACTTTCATAAACATTTATTGCAATCCATTTTCCTAATTTCAGCCTTTTGTAAACATTGAAGGTTCCACTTCTCTCTTGCTGCTTGCTTTTATATCCTTGCCATGTCTAATATTTCATTGTGCTTAACAAACTGGTAAAACAGTTAATTTTCTTAACTCATCTTCAAAAGTCAGTTTCTCCCACACATATATCCCCAAGATTTCTTTCTTCAGATAAAGTCCTCTTGATTTGTTACTGTAAGTAACTAGGATTGGATGGGGAGAAAGGCTAGACTTTAGCACTGCTTTAGTCTGAGTTAAGTTCTTGAAGATAAAGGTTTTACTTCTCTAAGTATTTCTCTTTTTTTCGTAGAAGCCATTAGACTTATTACACAAAACACAATCCCATCTATTTGAATACAATAGAAGGAAATCAGACAAGGAAAGTTTATATCTTCATAGAGAAAGTCCTAGCCACATCTAAACAAAAAGAAGTTGTCCCCGTTTCGCTAATAGAAACAGGCTATGTTGTTGCATTTGTAGGTTTGGGGGTTTCCCCTTCTATAATTACATACTAATGTATATAGCTGAAATTAAACACTGTTTATCTCTTGGCACGAGAAAACCTCTCTACACCACGCTTCATGTGCGGTCCTGGACAGCAACAGACATGGTCAATTGTTACATCTCCATTCACACATCATTAAAAAAGCAGTCAATCATTCCCTCCTGTAGCCTGGCATAAGGCTCTCCCCAATAACTCTGGGGAGATGCTGCGATTGTACTGCCAGTGGTTGGGCAACACTTATTGATGTGAAGCTGTGCTAAACTTTGCTGTATTTTGCTTTTCTGTGTGACAGGTAAGTATTTCTAGGATTCTTGCCATTGCAGTGTGTAAGCGTACACTTAAAAGCTTCTCTCTGTACTCCAAAAATTATGTTCACTCTAAAATGAGAAGAAAACAGAAGAAAGCACTGAAAGGATATTATAACAAGGTTGGGGATATCAAAAGAAGCAGGACTTGTGTCACCAGCCAGGTTAGCAGACCCAACAGAGAAGCTGCATAGAAGATAGAGGACATTAGATGTAATAAATTTCAAGTTTTTAAAAGTACAGACAGAAAAAATACGGTTTGAGCAAAAACTAAAAAATAAATTTAAAAAAGCCAAACACTTTCAAATATACCAGAGAGGGGAGACAGGTATTTCAGAAGAAGAAAACAAGGAGAGTTAAACAGTGAAGGCTATGGTGAAAAAAATCACAAACACAAAGAAACAAAGCCAACCCACTAAAAAGCAAATTGCACATAGCAATTCTTCAGGCACACTAACAGTGTGAAAGCATTACCAGTTACAGCCAGGATGTCCAGAAGCAAAATTTCCCTGAGCATATGCACAAGAATAAAAACTCAAGAGAAGATCTGCGTGTCCAAACATATTTATACAACTCTGCTCACTGACGGTGATGTTTCTGTACTCATGACGTTCCACAGTTGTAAGTAGAAGAGATGACCCTTCCTTGGAAACCTCACTTGAATCAAACTACATAGAATTGGATTTTAACAAAGGTGAGAAGACAGAAACAAATCAAAACACATGAAGAAGGATTTCTGTTCTCGGAAACTTCAAAGCTGAGACCTATCTCTGTAAGTTTCATTTGATTAATTTGGAAGGGGAGATGATCTAATCCCTCTAACAGTTTCTAAAACAATAGCACCAAAAAGACAATCTACCCAAGCTCCAAAAACACTAAAAGACCCTGTGGATCTACTCCGCCAAAGCCCCACGCCTTCAAACACATCAAAAATGTGGACAAAGAGGCTCTCACACACTGCCTCACTTTCAGAACACCTCGAGGAAACTAAGGCCACCTTGCAGATATTCCTTTCTCACACACTCTTGGGACTTTCCTAACTCTTCTAGGAGACACGTGGCTTCTCCAAAAATGTACTATGTACATACTCAGGATTAAGGGGTGCCCAGTACATCTATATCCTAAATTGTCATCTACCAGTTTCTTCGAATTTCATTAAGACGTTACAACTTACACTAGGAGAAGATCACATGTCAAGAAATTCACTCTCAGTGAAAGATTCTGCTTTTAAAGTAAAACCCATCCCTGGAATCAAATATCCCACAAGTCATCCTCTACCCAATGGAAGCCAGCAATCATTAAGCAGTCAAGACAGAAGATGGCCATTAATTGCCATAACTACACCTGGAACTACTTGCTAAAATTATTTATGCCTCTAAAAAAGCTATCCACACGTTCAGCTAATTCCTAACCACCCCTGTGAACCGAGAACTTATAAAAGGGATACAAATACTGCTAATTACTGCAGAGTATTTTTTCCACGAAAGAACCATTCTATATGTAACTTCTCAGTGCTGAATTGAGAAGGAGCTGAAGAAAGAAGAGACAAGACCAGAACTAACATTCATAGCTCTACAGTGACAATAGTGTTTTGGGAATATTACTGTTTATTCACTAACCCTCTACCCCCAAATATTGCCTTAATGTTTCACAAATGCTAATTATCTGTCTCTCTCTCTGTGCCATGAAGGTTGGTGACCTTGTCACTCCTCTCCTTGTTAATATTTCCCCTTTGCTCCACAGGTCCAATCACCTTTTCTTTCAAATTGCCTAATTGATGAACATAATCAAGTCAAGCTCAGAGCAATTGTTCTCTACCTATATTTAATTTTGAAGGGTTTTTCCTTCTATTTCAGGCACTGAGATTGGCTTTGTGTTCAAAAGATTGTTTGTCCCTCCCCTCGGAGCCTGATAAGAAATAAGCTGATACAGAGGCAGTCTTATCAAAGAGTTTGAGACGGGGAATAATTTTTTTTAAAATGAACCAAAAAGCTGATCATCATACCGTTATTACCATACTTAGCCTTCAGATACGTGGAAAATTTACCTCAAGAGTCAATTTATATTTGTAACCTGAAGTTCTGTAAGAAGACATAGGAGAGCACCACAGTTTTCTGTAATTATTTTCTCTAGATAAACAAAGAACATGAGCTAAGAACAAGATGAATCTCAGGCAATGATAATAGCCCTAAGACTGATGCAGAGGTCTATGTTAAGATAATTCCCTCCTCTGCAATCACTAAACCAGACTTACCATGGCTGCAGCAGCAGGCTTTATAACAAGCAAAACACAATTTTTTTCCATGTTTTGGTGGTACCCAGCTATGGTTAAAAAAAACCAAAAAAAAAACAAACACACAAACACAAAAAAAACCACAAAAAACCCCAAACCAAAAAATACTTAAACCTTTTTGCACCTTACTTCCAAAAAAATTCAGTCTCCTAAAGTAACTTAGCTCCTTTGAAAAGATTAATAAATTTTCTGCAGATGTTATCACATTCTGATTTAAGCCAAACCATCAGAGACACAGACCTTCCCTGCTGAGTACAGGTAACTGATGCCAACTGACATTAAGTGTGTCTCAGCTGCACATATTGCTCCAGTGTTGGGCCATTGGACACATCGAGACAGGATAATTCAGTGATAAGGTTCAAAGAATCAAGCTGAACCTTTTAAGTCTTAATATACACTACTGTCTTCTGAAAAGGTGCATGTGCTCTGTAATATCTGTGTTGAGTGTATCTAGAGACTAAGTATCATTTTTAAGTTGTATCATTGTTTTTCCCTCAAACTGTTTTGGGTCCTTTCCCCGTACATAGTAAATCAAGGTATAAATTTATCATGCTTTATCATATACACTAAAGCACAATATGTTTTAAAATCTAGTCCAATATCAATAAACCACTCCAAATCACTCCTGTAGCTTTCAATTTTAAAAACTCCAGAAAGAAAAATGGTTATTTTCCAGATTAGACAAGCCAAACCTATTGCTTCCCTCCTGCCTCAATACTTTGGCGTTATTTTATTTCTGCGGGAAGCAACTACTGATTTATCTTTGCCAACTTGCTTGTCACTGGATAGGCATCCTCACAGAAGAACACCAAGCTGTCTGAGAGCTGTAGTATCCCTGCTTTCAAGCTCTCAACATGCTTATATTTGAAGCTGCCAGCAGTACTTAATGTTATGGTTTTAGATAGCAGCTTTACCAGCAGTAAAAGAGAGACCACCAAACTGTGTTCAGTACCTGCAATGCCTATAAGATCCAAACTCAGGTTTCCTGAGGTGAAAGGAGAGTGTAAGAAGTCCACCGTGCCACCTAGCCCTCGGTGTATTAAGATGTTAATTAGTCACTTTACTTATTATTCAGTCAAAATATGCTGGATTGAAACAAATTAGATTTTTAGCACATATTTCAGACATTGGCTCAAGCCTTGTAAGGATTTTCTTTTATTATTTATAAGATCATGTGCTGTCTTCCTGCTGAAAATGAGATGGTCTGCATGAGGAAAAAGGTAAAAGAAAAGCAGAGAAATGAAAATCAGATAATCCCTAATGATATTTAAAAATAGAAATTTTGCTACTGTTACATACAGCATGTTCCATCTTTTGAGATTTAATGGCTCTCTTGTGGTTTAATGGAGAATTACTTTCAGTAATTGATTATTAAAATTTAAAATTGCTAACCATCTTCATTATTAGATGAGCGAACATGTTATCCTTGTAATTAAAAAAGCTTGAGATTCACTTTCATCCTGTTGACAGAATGGGCAGATAGGCTCAGCACTCCAGCGCGATGGTTTCAGGGTTCTTGTTTGACAAAAATAGCCAGCAAGCTATTTGATGATGAAAATAGAGAACATTCACAGACTGAGGAAAAAATAATGAACACAGATAAAATAATAAAAATCCTTACAAACTAATTAAAGTTTTCTATGCAAACTATCATAGGCAGAAAGCAGTGAGAATTTTCCAAATAATTTCAATTGGGTTTAGTTAAAAAAAAAAGTATTGTTTGTGTTACAAATATATATGATACATATGATTTTTTTTTCCTAGATCTAGGGCTATTTTCACCTTTTGGAACTCAGTGCTGGGCTTGTTACCTGCAGTAACACAGAAACACATCTGGGATAAATGGGAAGACTACCATGTTCCCCTTTAAGAAAGCCTTACAGCTGAGTGAAGGAAAGGAGTCTTCCCAAATTGCAAAGAGGGAGAACCAATTTTAAGATAACCTCTTAAGTATAATCCAAAGGGCTGAGGGTTTGCTCAAGAAAAGTAATTCTTTGGCCTTTCTGTTGAGACTAATAACAACACTTAAGGTCCTAATTTTAATGCCATAGGCAGCTAATTTTCATACCACAGGCAGAACATAAGCAAAACAAAACAAACCCTGCCTCACACCCTCCCCCCCCGCAAAGAAAAAAAAAGCAATTATATTTATTAAAAATTTTTAAAGTTAGTAAGCATATTACCTTTTTGGAACTATCTGCATTATACTGTCAGTTCCCACACTTTGCAAAATGATACAAGACTACCATAAGTTCAAGACTGTTACACAGTAGCACAGCTTTAAACAACTGAAAATAATATTTTCATCCTATATATTTAATAGTAGTCCCTTTGCCAGAGATATCACTTGCAAGAATCTATTGGTATATTTTCTCATTTCTCCAGCAACATGAGAAATTTACTACCTATGCTTCTTATCCTGAAGAGCACAAAGAAATTTCCAAAATATAGAGCAAAGGTGTTGGACATCAATTATTTTCCTACTGTAATTAGAGCAGATGCTTTTACCATCACACTGGATGATCTCCATAACTAATGGTAATACCAGTGTGAAATGTCTGCACCATCAGGAGCACATTCCACAAGCCCCATAGTATTTAAAAAACATTGTCCTGGCTATTCCAGTTCAGTTGGTTTCCCTTCAGTTCTTCCCTAAGACTGTTCTTTCCACCCCGTCTCAAAGTGCAGGAATGCTGTTTACTGTATGCATGTGTTGGCATAGGTTGCACCATCTCAGCACAATGCCAGGGCAGATTCAGAATGACAGTAACACCTCAGGTCACGACATCAACAATACTTCCAAGACATGCCATGAGGGGAAATTCCACATTGTTAACAGAGTATGCTCTACTACCCTACAGGATGTACAAAATAGTGTAAGTGTTGCTCTATATAGTAACAGCAAGTATATTAACTGTAAAATCTTAACT
Source organism: Cnemophilus loriae (assembly GCA_013397755.1). Classification (NCBI taxonomy): domain Eukaryota; kingdom Metazoa; phylum Chordata; class Aves; order Passeriformes; family Corvidae; genus Cnemophilus; species Cnemophilus loriae. The sequence goes on along the minus strand of VZTF01007977.1, from coordinate 352,023 downwards.
GCAAAATATGCACTTCATTTTTCAGTGTATATGTTCTTTTCTGTATCCTGAGTGGCTTGCAAAGAAGCACTTTGCATTAGTGCATAAAGGTATATTATACCACATCCTGTGTAATGCCAAAAAAATTATTTAAGAGGGGTATTAAACCTTAGTTCGAATCACAGAGTAGGACCAAATAAACTGAACTTTCTAATTTTAGTGCATCCACAACCCTCTATTAGCTAAACTGTGTATTACTAAAAATACAAAGTACAGAGCTGTCTTTATCTGGTGATAGATAGCTTATCCATCAGCCAGCAGAAGTGTGGGTTAAGGATCCATTTTTCTATATGCACTGTCACCATGAGACAACAGACTTTAAAGAGATTCGCTATTTGAAGGGAAAAATTAGTATGGTTTTCCTGTCTAGCAGGATATAAGATGTATATAGCTGTTCAAAAAACCTCTGGTTTGTTTTTAAATATAGACAAGCTGGAGCTCAAAGTGTTAGGTTATGATATCACATTGCCCATTACATGTATAGCTCTAAAAGTTACCTTCATTTTACATAGATAAAAGATTCTCTTCATCCTCCAAACTGCAAAAAGTACTTTTGCTATAAATGACAGAATCACAGGAAAAACTAGAATAGACTGCAAAGAAGGATGAGGTCACTATTTCAAATATTTCTATGTGAACCATTTTGCATTTTTATGCATCCCTCCTTTGAACACTGGACACCTTGAGACTCACTGGCAGATAACAGAATTCCAAAGTTAAATTTTTTCTGAGTAAGCACTGTCAGGTTAGGACCAAGGAAATATAAAATGAGATGTCAATAGGATTATTTACAGGGCTAGAACAAGAAGAACTGTATTTTTAATTATAAAAATCAAGTTTTCCCTCTGATTTCAAAGAATGTGAAAGTTCTTTGCATATACCTGTGATGTTCTAGTGTTAGCAACCCCACTCTGCATTTTACTTCACCATGCCTGAACTTCGTACTGGATACTCAATATCTTAGCAGTGCAAAGACAAGGACCAGACTTCACCCTCTTTGGTCACAGGCAAATTCATGTCAGAGATCTATTCTAATGCTAAAGACCTAGATGAGGTTGGGAACATGAAAGAAAAATACAGAATAGCTCAGTATTCAGCTTTATCCTGTGAGGCACAGAACACACGGAATGCTGGCAGATATCAGCAAGGTCTTAAGCAATATAACTACTTTGTCACACTCAAAACATAAGATTACCTGTTTGCCTCTGATTTCAGCTGAGATCAAATTTAAACAGAAGGATGTGAAAAATTAGATTTGTTGATTCATTTGAGGAGGCTATTAGGGTTAGCAGGAAATATTTTGTAAATATCCAGTGGAGTATGCTTCCTTTTGGTCACTTACCATTCAGTTATGTAGGCTTGGAGAGATCGTATTGAATGGACTACATTTGGTAATCTCCAAATCGCCCACAACAAGTACTTGGTGGGGGGGGGGGGTTAGGGTTGGAGGAAAATAGGAAAGAGGCAGGTGAATACAAACCTCTGAAGTTTTATACAAATAGTAATCCCAGTGTGGTTTGGAGAGCCTAAAAGCTGAGTCAAAGAAAAAGGGGGAAGAAAAGACAATTTATGTTTGCCAGAATCTGCCTTTCCTTTAAGGATGATTCCTAGTTAGCAAGCTCTACCAGAAGCAGTGTCAGCAAGAGTCATCCCCTCACAAGTCTACATGTAAATATTATAACTCTCAGGTTTGTTTTAAAAATAGGGAAGGGGAAATAGGAGAGGGATAGTGAGCACTCCAAAAGGGAATCACGACAGCTTGGCCAAAAAGCCTCAAGACCCAAGTACCCGTGATACACACCCACACAAAGCTAGTGCAAATACCCATACAATCACATGGCTACATATAACACATGAAAATCCAAACCCTGGGCATGCTCGTGCTTTGCTTTTCTTGTGTAACTCATCACAATTTCCGGTACAAAAACACTAAATCCCTTGAACTCCACTAAAGGATCTATTTCCATAAAACACTTATTAAAATTACAGATCGCTCTAATTCAGTATGTCACTAACTAATGTTGTTGTGGCTGGATTACAAACCCAATGTCACCTCTACATGTGATGCACTGGGTATCAGTTGGATGTTTGGCTCTGTGCCTGGCTACAGCATGGGAGACCCAAACCTTCAAAGCTGGCCTTGTGTCCTTCTTTCCTCCTGAGAGAGTTTCTCCTTGTCCTTACATGGCTCTGCTATGCTCTTATTATAGGAATAGAATACCTAAAACCTCATGCAAAGACAAATACGTTTCTACCAGAAGAGACAGAATAGAAAGGAACTAAGCAGGCAACATAGAAGTTCATTAAACTCACATTTTCCTTCACTTACATTTTGTAAAGTACAAGCTTTGCTTATGCATGCAGGAAATCCTTTTTGCTCTCCTTGTTTTGTTAACTGCATGCTCAGTTTTGGTTCCAACACACATCACCCTGTCCAAGCTGATTTCCATTCCACCAATATTCTTATAGCAAGCAACTTCTTGGATTTTATGCTTTTACATACAATGAAGCAAAGAGAACTAATTGTTTTTATTTTCAAGTGAATCAGCTAAAATTACGTGTAATTTAACATGGATGTTTCTTTAACCGAGATACGGAGGGAAAAAAAATAGATTCTTATACTTGTTTAGAAGCAGTATCAGAAGTCTGCTAGTACTGACAACAAAAAGCCGAGTTTATATTTTAAAGAAACATTTTTAAAAATACAGAGGCATTTACAATAGAAAATTCTACATAAAGTTTCACAGGAAAAAAAATACATGAAAGCAGCAAAATTACTTCAACTCCAATTACAATCTCAAAGATGAGAGAGAATACCCAAGAAAACTTCACCACACTAAAAACTTAATTTATCTTTTTTGCTTCTTCTGAATGTGGATGAAATATTATGCTAGTGATGCTTGCACTATCATTATATACTGTTAAACCTAATCATCATAATTTTTCATTCATATCTATATTCAGGCAATGAAAGCATTTATCACATGATAATTAATGTTTGATTGAAAAAAGGATGCATGAGTGCTTAGGTACTGCATCTAGAACGGGTGATTAAAGGCATTGGTGTGTCTTTTCAATAGCTGAGCTACCAAGATGTACCAAATTCACACATTACAACTAAAGTACCAATTTGAATACTGTCCCTAAATGATAAAGGGGAATGGTGGCGTACTTTGAAGATATTTCTTCAGACACTGTCAGTGACACAGATAGACAATAAAATCTTATCCTACTCACACCATTCAAATAAGCCTGAAAAATAGCTTTCCAATTAAATTCATAATTTCATTTAAAAATAACATCAGCTTGTAGGTACAACAAGGCACCACAGCATTTTTCTCCCTATCATATAGTCTATATGTGTTCTGGATCTAGAGGTCTATGCCACTACTTGTGCAAGTACAGTAAAACAGAGTATCACCAACCAAAAATTAGACTTCAGCAAAAGAGGCTTCTTTTCTTTTTATAATAAACTCTTAAATGATTGAAATTTTACACTGTTATCTTCACACGGGAGGTTTCTGATAGGCTTTTTCTTTCTGTTGTTGTAACCATGACAATTCATAACTATAATATAGCTATCCATTTAAAAATATCTTCATTAACATAAATGGTATCAAGTTCAATCAGTTTTGATCTTTCTGCAGGGAATACAACCTTCAAAAGATAGATAACTCTCTCAGCTAACTACATTTTCATATCATAGCAAACCAAATAACTGGTTTACTAATGCATTCAGCAAACAGGATTTATGAAACTCTCCTAGTCAAGTTCTGCCATGGTTTTAAATATGTATCTGCTCAACTTGCAGGATCTGCTTTAGCCTGCTAAGCTCCTGCAAATCCCTATTACTGTGCCAGAGGGACTTATATGTGGGTTTACCTTCATAAACCATAGGCTGAAGACAAGAAATATCTGACACCTCTGAGGAAGAGGCCCAGTCTGGCACTCTGGGCTTTTATTTAGTTAGACCAACCTAGAACCCATAGCACCAACTGCCCAAAAAAGGACACAGTCTCATATTAGCTAAGGAAATTGCTTGAATTATTGTGTTTTATCCAGAGCCATAACAGCACAGAAAAGCATTTCTTCCTGGCAGCCACTGAATTAAGTGCTGCTTCCAAAATTGATTAGGTGCAGAATGGCAATTTCAACAGCTGTTTTGGCTTTTGGGGTGAGGTTGAGGAACAACAGACTGAAAGAAAATTTAGCATTGTAAATGCACTCCTTATTGCACACACACTAAAACCTGCCAGCTCAAGTGAGATGTTTTTCCCCTTTTTGAGGAATTTTAAAAGAGACATCATTTTGATTAAAACCCAGGGGAAAGTTGAAGTCATAAGAGCAGAGAACAGCTCCTACTTAGAACAGCGAAAAACAAAGATCCTGTTGTTCATAACTGCTCTGATCCCAGGTCATGTTAGCTTTTTGTGGCATTAAGCAACAGCTGCTTAAAAACTGTCTTTCTGCAGACCAGGGGGACAAAAACACAGCAGTGTAGATCATTACTTTTCTGATAACACTAAAAAACCTAGGGTACAGTTGAGCTGCTAATAAAGCCAGCACAAGACATTCTCTCACACCCCACATACTCTTCTTGCGTGTGTTCAAGGCACAGCTACTCCTTTTTAATCATATATTACCTGTTAGCAACTCTTAGTCAAAAGATTCCCACTCTCTCCTCCTTTGCTGTATAGGAGGTAGCTATCACCCAGACTTTTACCTTTCTCCATCAGTTCCTGCAGGAAAATCTCGCCCTCCAATCCCCAAGTCACAAATGTCCCTCTCTGCTCAAGGACTGTCACCATCTATCTTCCCTCGTCTGGTTGCTCAGGGTATTTTATTCTCTCTCTAGAGGCAGAGCTGAATGCAGTCTTTTACACCTGCCTCCTTCGGGCTTGCGGACACACTGCTCAGCCATCTGGGAAGGTTTCTAGACCTCTCTTTTTGGTAGAAGGGAAGTTGTTCTGTAACAGCTGCTTAACCAAGTATTACTAAAGCTTATGATCCTTTTGGATCTTCACATCACTTTTTCACCAGTAAACCAAGCACAGATCCATAACCTTCCTCCAGTCGCTCCCACACTGGAATTTCAACTGCAATAATTGCCACATTTCGTTTCAATGGGATTTTTACTGCTATTAAATTTAAACCAAGTATGAGTTGCAAATTGCTTCTAGCCTAGGGCAGACACATCTTACTCCAGGGCTTAATACTTTATTTGACCCTAGTTTGACTTCATATCAAGATCTACAAGACTAATCAGATGGATAGCTTCAAAGAAGCACCAGGCATTAGCTTTTTAGGCCTTTTCCTTAGAAATTTTTCTTCTAAGAACAAGCACGACATGAACAGTAGTCAGTTTAAAAACAACAAAGACTGTTTCCACAAGCTTTCCCTTTTCTCCCAAACAGGAACGTGATTCAAGGACCTGCAAGGCCTCTATATACAGCAGTGACCTTATCTAAGAAATGTTGCACATAAGGCAGTAACACAGGTACTACGAGGCAGAACACCAGTGTGCACAAGGCACTTAATATGTGTAATACTCTATTTATCCTCTTCAGGAATTCTAACCTTCTACAAACTGAGTCAAGAACAAACACAAACTGCATCTATAATAAATTTGCCCGTAAGCACCAATATAGCCATATTCTGCATTTACAGGAAACTCACTAATGTACGTGGACACAGCCCTTAAAAGATCTGAAAGCTTGGGATCTTCTCATGCAGTTCATTTCCTAGCATCTGGAAGGGCTATAGGAAATCTTTCCCCTACACATTTTGACCCTTTTGCCAAAATTCATACACTTAGTATCTTATGTACTGTGATAGATGAGGCTCTTTTTCACCTCTGTTTGCATGCCATCCCTAAAACTCATGACATTATTAACCTCTGTTTTTCAGCATCTAATAGATGTCACTAGAAAAACAGTTTTAATAAATGCATCCTGGAACATTCAGTTTGGAGCTAAGGTACCATGTGTGAAAAGGAAAAATAATGATAAGTGATAAATGGGATAAAGATTTTAGGGAAATTTTATTGTATTTAATTAATCTACCATTTTTACTAAGTTGCTTTCAAGTGAAATGGCTTTTTACCAACTCCTTTTGAAAAGGTTAGAAGGGTATTCCCTGAGCTACAGTCATTAGCATATAGATGTCTCTAAGTGTTAATTTCTGTTTTCACTGAATGAATGTAATTTAAAATGAGGCCCTTTCAAATCAGTTAACTTTGGCCATTTGAGGAAGATAAGAAAAACGGACTCAAGCATGAACCCCAGCAAAACCTGCTTCTTAAGGATAAATATATGTGACTATTTAAGAGTCTACATTGCCACATGCTGCAAATGATAGATTTCAGGAAAATTACGAGAAAAGGTGGATGATGGGATTAAAGTCTTTCCACTAGGTGATAGAATCCACTAATAGGGTTAACAATAACAAAAAAGAAGGGTTATTTTTATAGTTCACTTTTAAAAAGAGAGTTGAAAACCAGCCTAGAAATTACACTGGTGGCAATTAGTTTTATACCTACAGCAAAACATGTTGAATTTCTTCTCTTTCAGTTTTATGCAAGAAAAGAATAATTTAGGAGCTGATCCATTTCCTAAATTAATGAATAATATACCAACTGTCATCTTCATCTGGATAAGGCTCAGGACTGTTTTGAGGTTTTCATTTAAAAGTAACCCGGTACATGTTCAGTATGATGTGCCATGAACCTCTGACATAGCTGTCCATCCAGGCCTGCCACATGCCCCAGGAAGAGAGGGTTTCTCTTCAGCAGGTTTCTAGCATATATACACCATAGAATATGGTTAATAAAGACACAGAATATTTGTAGTTAAACATACCTCCTTCTCCAGCACAAAATCATACCTTCACCAGAACATAACTTTCCCAAAATTACATTTCTCCAGAGTGATCATTTCTTGCTTCAATGTTTTTACTTCATGGGAGAAAAATAAAGAAACAAGCAATCAACTTCAGTCTTGGAGAACAGGAAATAAACACGAAATTTGGGAAAGTGATTTGTCCTAACCTACACAGAAATTCCACCTGTTCTGGCAAAGCTACTAGGTTTTTTATTATATTTAATTTGCACATACTGAAATGATCATTGCCATATTTTGGTTAACCCCTCAGAAAACATGTTTGCCCTGAACATACCAGGATCTGGAGAAGTCAGACCCAAGCCACACCATTTCCTTGGCAGCAGATCCCTCAGGTGTGGCAGGCGCTAGGAGGGAAACCAGAAAGACCATTCTTTGTTTTTACCCATACAAGATACGATTACATTAGGGAAGGAAACAATGCAACAATCAGAAAGTCAAAAACAGGAGTAAGAGGAGAGATTAATGCCTTGTCAGCCTTCTTTTCAGAAAGGGAAAGCAGCAGCAGCCCCAACACTGAGTCTGATAGATAAAACTGAAAGTCAGACCATACATACATCAAAAATACAAACCAAAAGAATCAGCTAACACCTGGTTCTACATCCTTGTTCATCAAGAGAGATTAATAGAAATCTTCTAAGTTATTTCTCTTTGCCACTTCTACAAGCTGCTCCATTAAATCAACTGAAGATTCCTATTGTAGGCTATACATGATGGATTGGTCAAGCAAAAAGTCAACATTTTTCCTTACATATAATTTTTCTCTTGTTCCCTACTTAATAATCAAAACCAATTAATTATACCCAAATAGCATTTAGGTTGCAAAGTCATAGCATATCCTGAGTTAGAAGAGACCAACAAGTTCAACTTCAACTTCTGCACATCCCCAAAAATCACACCATGTGCCTGAGAGCATTATCAAAACTCTTGACCTGCCAGGCTTGGTGCTGTGACGACTTCGCTGAGGAGCCTATTCCAATGCTCAACCACCCTCTGTGTGGAGAAGCTTTTTCTAATATCCAACCTAAAACTCCCCTGACACAACTTCGGGCCATTCCCTGGGGTCCTATTTTTGGTTACCAGGGAGAGATCAGCCCCTTCCCCTGCACTTGCTCTCATGAGGAAGCTAAAGACTGCCATGAAGTGTCCCCTGTCCAAGCTGAAAAATCAAGTGACTTCAGCTGCTTCTCATACAGCTTCCCCTCTATACCATTCACCATCCTCATAGTCTTCTTTTGGACCCCCTCTAATAGCTTTATATTTTTCTTATATTGCGGCACTCAAAACTGCACACAATATTCAAGGTGAGGCTGCACCACAGCAGAGCAGGGTGGGACAATCCCCTCCCTTGCCCGGCTGTGGATGCTGTGCCTGATGCCCCCCAGGACAGGGCTGGCCCTTTTGGCTGCCAAGGCACTGCTGACTCATATTCCACTTGCCATTGACCAGGATCCCCAGGTCCCATTCCACAGTGCTGCTGTCCAACCTCTCTTCCCCAGTCTGCAATGTACACGCAGGGTTGCCCCATCTCAGGTCCAGCACTGCAGAATCCGGCACTCATCCTTGTTAAACTCCATACTACCTGGTGATTGCTCATCTCTCCAATCTGTCAAGATTGCTTGGCAGGGCCTCTCTGCCCTTTAGGGAGTCAACAGCTCCTCCTAATTTAGTGTCATCAGCAAACTTAATATGCCTTCGAGTCCTGCATCCAAGTCGACATTCAACAAGAAAGGAAATCGTGCATTAAACAAGCACTGACAATTACACAGGCATGCAGACTACTGATTTGAGTGCAAATTAAATTCTCTTCCTGGGAAAGGTAATGTCAGTGCAAACTTGCCCCTCTAGATACTCTAGACAATGTGTCGAGATCAGTTCTCTTGCCTCAGACTTCCCTCTTCTCTACTAACAGCCAAAAGACAGGCCAGCTGAGTCAGCTGAAGTATGGATACAAGACTATTTGGACTTGGATTAAGACCAGCAACATGGTATATGAAATAAACTGAACAGATGGTAAGAACATTCAGCTTTTATATTCTTTTTTATCCTGGTCACTTTTCTGCATCAGATTTGCTTGAAATATGCTGATTATGCAAACCCTGAAAATAAGCCTTATACTCTTCAGACAAACATACATACATTACGCAATCTAATATTGCAACAGCAAATATATAAACAGGCCAACCCCTAGCTGGTATTACTATGAATTGTTGCTAATAAATCCAGCTTGTTTGAATAAGTCATGCAGTGGAACTGCAGGTACTCCAGTCTCTGGTGTTGGATATGAATTGGCCAGAGGAGCAGGGATTTCCCATACACAGAATTCTTAACAAGATTTCCTAAATTTACACTATTTATGAGCATTATCTACACTGCATATTGGCTTCAACAGCCCTGTTCTATGAATAAGCAGCATTTACATGTAAAAGGCCAAGTGAAAGTTATGAAATCACCTTCCACAGTTACAAGCCTATCTATGCTATCCATTGCACAGTGCTTTAAACAAATTCTAAATTAAGACTTTTATTTTGGTTTCTAATCTGACAGATATTCAGAAAAAGCATGATATACTTTTTACTCTCATTTACATCCCTGAAATTCTATTCCACTTTGTAAGTTTTCCTACATACAGTTCCCACAGAGTTTCGAAAAGTTCAATAATTAAATTTCTTCGCATCATCCCTTCCACAACAAAAATTACTAAAAAAACCCTATGAGTTTAGCATAGCTTTAAATATAAAAATGCCATCATATTCTGTATTTTTTGCAAGGCTCTTCATGTAAGTAGAATCCTTGTAGTCTGTTCTTAGTGTGTATGAAACGTGCACAGTCTTTAGAAATGCAGATAATCAAAAAAAGAGCCACTAGGGAAACAAAGTAATAACATTAGCTAATGCCACACAGTAATGTTTATTTAACAAATCTGTGTTGCATGCCTGACATTTCCCCTGGCATCAATTTATTTTGTTTTGCTTTTCTCTGATAGTAGCACAAATGCATTTAAAATGTAAACTTATTTTACACCTTCCAAAGTGTATACACAATATAATAAAAACATATACATCTTTTTTAATATCTTATGGGAATACATACTGGAGATGTGCAGAAAGCCCAGCTGCCAAAGTAAACGATCTAGATTATGGAAAATGTTCATTTTTAGCTTTCCCAATTGCTACTAAAACTGCAATTGTCAGTGCACTGTACATCACTGCATTATGTTATTTATAAAGTGCCACAATGTGACAAAATGATGCTATCCATCAGGATCCAATCTTAACTGAAAGTGGCAGGGGAAGTGGAGTGGATAGAAAGATATCTTCACAGACCATTCAAACTGGCAGTTTGGAATAGTTACAAATGGCAATTTTCAGAAGTTTAATTTACTGGTCATTTGTAAAAGTGTACACAAATGATTCAATGAATCAAATTAGAAAAAAAAAAAGTCTCTACTTTCAAACTTCTCTGTAATCAAGCCAACTCTTGTTCCACTTCCTTCCAGACAAAGTTCATGCTGCTTCATTCATCCACTCACTTCATTAGAGTACTAGATTTGTCGGCGTTTTTTTCAGGATCAGTACCTTTCTTGACTAAGAAAGCCAGCCCAGCCAGTTGTCTCAAAAAAGTCCTATTTATTTTCCCTTTTCCTTGATATCCAACAGTGTCTTATCTTTGCTGCCTCACTGGACTTTTTCCAAACACTGACAACCCCAATTTTACATCTTCTCTTCTAAAATATTCAAGTTATATCAGACAAGGATAACACCAGACAACACACCAAGCAGGATGACATCATCTCTCTTGTGTATACCCATAATCTACTTCTGCAGTAGCAATCTTTTTCTTTTTAAATGGGAGATTAAAAAGTGTCATTAAATTCAAAGTAAAGGGGAAGAATAACCCTGAGGCACGCATATGGAATGATTGGTCAGCAGTTAGATACTACCACTACAAAAACACCAGTTCAATCCTCAGAGGTCAGAAAAAATAAACAGTATTAAAAACTGAAGAAGAAAAAAAACAAACAAGGGAAAACAAACAAACAAACCAAAATATTACATGACTTTGTGAATCCAAATACTCACAAACCTTTTCTTTTAAATGCAGCTCTCATTAAAGAGCCAACAGGAATACAGAAAACATTCAAAAGCAAGATACTCCAAATCTTCAAATAGTCTCTTCCCCAGCAAAGGAGTTTCACCCATGTCTATAAAGGAACAATTGCTGAAGTAAAGCACACCACCTGCTCACTTCTTGTTGATTATAAACATCTGGTAAACATGATGCATGTTTAAAAAGACACAAAGAACTTTCTCCACATAATGAGAACTGCAACTCTTTGCCTGAGAGGGGGGTGGAAGTCAAGAGTATAAATGGGACCAAATAGCTGCCAATAGTTCGTGGTCCAGTAATAAATAATTAAGAACAGACAAGATATAGCCCACTGAAAGAAGGTCTCTAAAGACAGACTGGTTACAAAAGGAGACCCAAAAGGGAAGATTCTTCCATGCAGCTGTTATTTCCTATTCTCTCTAACAGGATTTAAAATTGACCACTGGTAGGAAGAGAGTATTGAGGCCATTTGACTCAAGTTAATTTGGAGACAGCACCATAAATCGTAATGAGCATCTCTCTGTCCTACCCAGCATTTTGGGGATGAGGTGAGGAGAAACCCTTACCCTCAAAGTAGCTGTTCCTAAAGGCAAAGGGTACTTCTCTTTTCAAATTGTTTCATCTTATTTCTTCAGTGCTTCATTGTGCTTTCTCCATCCCTCCTGCAGAATCAGTCAGCTTGCATTTCTACCTCTGACAATCACTAACAGTTTTCCAGATGCAGGAGTTTGGGGCAGAAGGTTTCACAGAAGAGAGGATGCATCAAAACTATTTTTTGACACACAGGCAATAATAGCCTTTAACTTATCTGCATGGGCCCATACCTCCAGTTATAAGCCAAAGTACTGAAAAATTAAAGTAAGCTAACTGGAAAACGAGGTTTAACAAGGAACTGTACACATCTAGGTAGTTTTGACTAGACATGAAATTAATACTACAAGGTTTATGTTTTGTTAAACTATCCTTAAGAAAATGGGCCTAGATATAGAACCTATTTTATAACATAGAAGTCTTACTGCTATTATTTCCACAGTAGAATCTGTAAGAATATGCTAGGATATGCTGCCATATGGCCATATTTGCTCAGTTCCCCAGCTCCATCTATTTTCTTCTCCAATATGAGGGCAGCTAGTGTTGCACAAAAAAAAATGAAACCAAACAATAAAAAAACCCCAAAACCAAAACAAAAACCCACACACAACAAAAAAAACCAAACAAAAACAAAAACCCACAAACAAACAAACCCCAACACCCCAACAACAACAAAACCCCAAAATCAAACCTACAAACCATTACATGAAAAGATATTAGTCCAGATATAATGCATGGCTTAAAGATCTGTTGGCCTATATAAAAATATCACCATTTACTTATTTGACAGATAACTCCTATGTGGCAGGAAAAAAGAAAGAACATGAGTGCTTTCTCAAAGACATAACATGCTTTGCATTATAATAATAAAGTCTGCACATAGTAGTCACAGCTGAATGCCATTAAATGTCCTAATAGCACACTGATCTATTTGGTACACTGCTGTGCTCTGTTAGCATGTACACAGTACATAGGTTATACTTCAGAATATGTCCTGCTGGGTACCAAGAGTCTAACACCTGAACATGTTCACAGAATTATTTTTGAGTCCGCCATCTTAAAAAGAGTTTAGCTGATACTCAGTAAAAAGCAAACAACTGAAAGCACACCTCCTTCTCTGACCTCAGTGTATCACACCAGCATGATTCTCTTCCATCTATCACCAGGATCAGCAGTAAATGAATTGGCAGATATCTCAATTTTTTAAGTGGAAGACACCTCAGTGCAGGCACCTACTTCTTTGGTACTCTTTTTCACAGTTTCGTGTACTGCTCTCTATCATCTCTGCAGGAAAGTCTAGTATTTTTTGGTCAGCAGAGGAAAACCGAAAATCTTCCCAAAAAATTGTAACCACTATATTTATTCCACATTCATCAACTTGACATGATGAGCCTTTATTGTTCTTCCTTGTAAAGATGTCTTTCCAGCACAAACACCAGGCAATGCAGAAATGTTTAGGTCAGACTAATGTGTTACTGGCTGTAGGCTACAGTGTTTTATCTCCCTTCTTCAGTGCCAGTGTTGTTTATCCTCATACAGCATCACTCTAGACCTTTCTCTGCCACTACTTTTTTCCTAACCTGTTAGTTGCCCTTGTCTAGATCTGTCATTGCCTCTATCCCAAGCTCAAAAACTTGGAGAGCAACACTGAAGATTTCCTATCAGAAGTCCATGGTGTAATCCTTACATGATTTTGGAAGTGTTGGCTGAGGACGATGTGCAAAAGCCACTACTCTTTGAAGCCTCAGTTTTTCTTGGGTTTCTACTACATAAAGAATCTCCTATGCATAAAATCACAGAATAATCTGAGTTGGAAGGGACCCATCAGGATCATCAATTCCAGCTCTTAGCCCTGCACAGAACGCTTCTCAGGAGTCACACCATGTGCCCAAGTGCACTGTCCAAAGGCTTCTTGAACTCTGTCAGCCTTGGTGCTGTGACCAGTTCCCTGGGGAGCCTGTTCCAGTGCCCAACCACCCTCTGGGTGAAGAATCTTTGCCTGATATCCAACCCAAACCTCCTCTGACACAACTTCATGCCATTTCCTCGGGTCCTCTCACTGGTCACAAGAGTGAAGAGATCACTACTTGTCCCTCCACCTCCCTCATGAGGATGTTGAAGACTGCAATCAGGTCTCCCCTTCCCCAGGTTGACCTCAGCTGCCCCTCATAAGGCTTCCCCGCCAGACCCTTTACCATCTTCATGGCCCTCCTTTGGACACTATAATTTGGATGCATAAGGTTTGGTTTTGGCTTTTTATTATTCAACATCAGAAAAAAAAAAGAAAAACTCCACCACCCAGATTGAGGGTTGTTTCCCTGCCCTGCTCATATCAAAGATACCAGAACGTGTTACAAATAATAAAATTGAGGCAGCAGTCTAATTCAATACACAGGAAAGTAGTAATATGCTGGGATTCACTGAGAACTGCTGCTGACACACTTGATTCAGATAATCAATTTGCTCTTATTCCTCTTCCCACTACCCACAAACAACATATAGTATAATAAGAGATGAAAATCTGTTTGAGACTAATTAGAGATAAAGAAGTGCTTTGCACAGATTCTCCTTTACCAGATGGTTTCCAGTAATATTCACTAATAAAAGCCTGTTTGAGGAGCTTGCATTCAGTCAGATTGGAGGAGGCAAGAAACAGCACAACTATGTCAGCAATTAATTTCATTAGAAAGATTCTGTGTCAGTACTGGCCAGGAACTCTTTAGATTTTATGACTTCCTTTACTCTGTGCAGATTTATTTTCTGCGGTGCAACATACCTGACAGCCTTTCTGTAGCAAAACTGGTTTTTTCTGCCTGTGAAGACAAAGTCTGAACTGGAGTCCTGCCAATATACAAACATGCACGTATTAATGTGAATCACCGAGGATAGTACTATAGTACTACCTCTGCCTTTCATCTGTCATCAACGTAAACATACTACCCACCTATCAAAAGTTTTGAACCACTACCCTATGACAGGTCAGTCAGTGTATCAAAATCTCTCTCATAAACACTGTTTCTGTTGGCAAGGTACTGATTCATCTCAAGTGTCATCAAATTATTTTGTTACCATTTCTCTCTCTCTCCTGTTCTTTATTACATCACTGCCCAGAAAGAAATTCAGAGAAGTATATCTTCTATAAAAAATATTTTCATTCAAGTAATAGGGAAATCAACATAGCCCTGGCCATTTGTCAGAAGATATAAGGTTACATACATTTAAGCACGAATTGCAAATCCTTTCCAAACAAAGTATTACGATGTAGAACTTAGAAGCTGTTTGCTAAATGTGACAAAATACAAGTAATTAAATTGTACACACACATTTTAGATATGAAAAGTAACCACAAAAATACCTACCTACTCAAAAAAAGGGACCCACAACAAAACAACCATACTTTGTGTTTCTTAATGCCCAAGAACCCTTTCAACCCATGGTCTTGTCCCTTGTTCAGATCCTCTCCATCACCTGATGACTTTTTGCCATCTTCCTGTGCTCTTTCTGGTGGGATTTCTCATTACTGTTTTTCATTTAAAATTATTCTATCTTCTAAATACCATCTTGGTTCCACCCACACAGAGCAGACCAAGTGATTTGTTCCTCCTCCTTCCTCCCACGCCAGTGAGAAAACAAACCTGAGGTCAGGAATGATTGTTTATTTTGCCTCAGAATCTGCATCCACAGACAGAATACTCGTCTCCCTCTGTACCAACTACACTTCTACAAACTGCATTGATATGAGGTCCCTACTTTAATGAAATCATCTTAAATATGGGTGTACCTTGAAAGTCCTCTGGCAGAAAGGCACCAAAAGAGGAGATTGCCTGAGATGATCTTGGGTTGTCTGTGAAGACTATTATATGTCCAGATAGAGTAGGAATAGAACAAGAGAACCTCTTCACCAAATCTACTGCTAGAGCCAAACAATTTAAACTCACATCATGATTCCTGGGAAATAGAAATTCTTTGCAAGAATACTGTACAGAGGTACAGTTTATGGACAGGTCATTTTGTTTGTTTAAAAAAGAAAAAAAATTAATTATTGAGCTGATTTGATACCTTGAGCCTATATGTAAAGTGTGCATTTTTAAAAATAATCATCTGCATTATGAAATTTGTGACATCATGAAAGATTCTATAAAGCACTTTTTAAACTGTCCCAGTTATAGATGTGAAAAGAAACTATAAAAATCAGAATGAATGAACAATTCTTAAATTAGTACAAGGGCAGAGCAACAGCTTTTTTCAAAAGTGGCTTTTATGCTGAACATGTTTGCAGTTTTCAAATTTCTGGGTGTAGCTGTCAACATGTATATTCACTTTTAGAATATCGTCCTGGCTTAATGAGGTCTCCTGGAATGATTTCTTTTAATAAAAAGTTAACATGCTTACATATGTGGTTTCCACCTTTCTACTTTTTTTTAAACATCTAAGCTACTTTTCAGCAGAGATATCACAGCAAAGTTTAAAAGTAAACTTCACAGCACATTCAAATACTTCAACACTTCAAAGTCAGCTTCCAATAAAACTTTCAAGTAACAATTGTCAAAGCTAACTCCTAACAAGTGTAGATCCATATCTTCAGCATAAGAAACCTAAGACAGAAAAGTCACAAGACAACCGCATTTTAATTACAATTACATACCATCACCAAATGATGCCACATTAGTAAATAGAAACAAGACTTCTTACTAGCCTCTTCGTCTTTGCTCAGGTCTCATAATTGCAACCCACACAATGTGTACGTCTCACTTCCCTGCCTTATCACCTTTCCACCTGTCTCCAGTTTATAGTGTTTCTGTTAGGCAGAGCATAAAATGTTTAGATTTAGATAACCCACATAAACCCCTTAGAACAAAACCTCCCCTACAACATCAGGCTGTCAAGCGATGATTTGAGAATTATCCAGTAAAAATAATTCTTCACTAACTCAGAATTGCTCCATGGGACTCCACAAGTCACTGACAGAGTTGGTGACGATTTTCAGATTCATACACATCCCTGCAAGAATGTCTGAATTATGGGTCAAACAGATTGAGACTCCTCCCCCCCCCAAGCAGATGAAGTGGTTGTTCTTTTCTAATGCATTCCATTTCATCTTCTCATTCACTTTTCTGCTTTTCAGGGTTCAAAATCTGCCACAGATCACTTGGCTAAACTGCCATAGTTCTCTAGCTTTTACTTGAAGCTTATTTCCTCCAGATCCACCATCACTGTTCTCTTCTTTGGGAGATCTCTACTTGTTTAGTTTTTCTTCTCTTGTACTTCCCACAAGCACTCTGATATGCTATAAAGGCAAACCACTCCACTATAAAGATGGTCAGTTACCTCAAGACTGGTTTTTTTCTTTTTTGGTCTGTATAACCTAATATAGCAGAATTTCTCCACCATCACATTTATTTGTGAAGAATCTGTATAAGATCAAATACGTGTTTCTCCTACTGTTATAACTCTGAAAGCATCCTGAACAGTACATGTGCATGAATCCATTAAATATCATGCTGTCAGAACTAGATTCAGCAGCTGTGGATACAGAACCAATGCTGCTTCTAGATTACATCAAAAAATTGTTCAGAGAACTTACGAACCTCTTTTCTATAGGAAAATATCTAGGAAGATAAATAACTGATAAAAAAAATACTTGAGAGATTAATTCCTGCAACTAATAAAAATATAATTAGAAAGAATTATATACAGAAGAAAACATAAGTTGAAAGCCAAGAAGAACATCAGTAATTAACATTCTTGCAACTCCTTGGGTAAACATGATGGCAAAAGCATATTCCCTGTGTTTCTAAATCCATGCTGAATGATATGGTCTTATTTCAAGTGGAAGAAGAAGCAGAAGTCGAACACACATTGCTGCAGACAAATAAGCATTTCACTTCGCCACAGAACAACCTAGAATTTGTTTGTTGCAAACTCCCATTATCTTTACCAAAGGGTAATACAATTCGGCTGTACTTCTTTTCCATGGGAAAGCCCTTTTAAGCACTGCCTGTGCTGCTGGTACTCTGAATCAGTGTGTTCATTTTCTTTCTTGCAAAGAAACAGAAACAATTAGATCATTCCTTTAACGGTTTTTAGTTCCGAACTCTACAGTGATGAAGAATGAAGAACTTTTTCTTTAAAAGTGTCATACATCTTACACTTTCACAAGGCCAAGGGCACTTCAAATATAGATTCCTACTGCAAATTCTTTCTTTAAGGAAAGCTGAGGGACAGCATGGTGGAGGTTTGGTTGGGGTTTTTTGAGTGTTTTTATTCTTATGCACACACAATACAGGATAATAAGCATAAAGAGCAATATCAATGTAAAAGAGAAAAACATTCTTAATTTTTAGTTCAACTTCATATACTGCTCTTCATTTACTTCAAAAATAGAGATGGATATTGTTCAGTCACAGTGAACCCAGTGACCACAGTCCATCATTAAATATAATATCAGCTACAATTTCCACTTCAGCACCAATTGAAGTATCACCTTATTACACTTTGTGAATTTCCACAAGCCCTCCAAGTTATTTTTGACATCTTTGACTCTGATCCTGCCAACACTTACACACATTATCTTAAGCATACTGAAATCCATTGCATTACGCACAGCACACAAAGAAGTACATGCATCATTTCAGAAATGGGGACTTTATTAATTGTTCAGTACAGAAGCCAACCCCTCCAGACGTGATGTGTACAGGTTAGGAAAAATCACTCCAATAGCATATCTATTGTTGTTCCAAGTGTTAGCATCTCTTAAAATTCTCTCGGTACCCTTCCACCCTCCTACACATATCACCTCCTTTACATTCTCCTTAAATGCCTAAAAATAACTAGCTATGCATATGGTCTGAGCACCACAGCCCTATACCGTATAACTGGGGAAAATATATTTTAGTTTGCATAGCTGACCTCACATCCATCATCAGAAGATATTTTTCCATGAGTTATTTCCCAGAACATAAACATTTAGCATAGGCTGCAGATCTGGCAATTGCAAAATTCCACACTATTTAGAAGAACAAGCTTTTTTTGTTAGAAAATTACCACCAAAAACTACAAATTAACAAAAAAACCCCAAAACAACAAAACCCAACCTGTGAAAGCTTCATGTGTTTTTTTCTCCCACCTGCATTCTCTCATACTGTAAAGGGATTTGAAATTATATATTTCATTTCCCTCACTTTAAGGATTTTTTTCATTTTAGGAAGTTTTCACTGACATTAAAAACCAGTCTAAACTCATGACCTCACGTAGCAACATAGCATTCTATGCCATATTCAGGAATGGGAGACTAAGCACTTGCTCTTTGTTCAGCTTCAGCCACAACGAGAAAAGCAGGAAGCACCTCGGTCAATGTGCTCTCAACTTTTTTTTATCAACATTCTTGCTCTAGCTAATGCTTTTTCCTCTGCTCCTTTCCTGTCCCCAAGCAGGTGACTGGTATAGTAGAAGGGGAAGCTGAAGTATGTTTGTCAAAAGTGGTGTTTTGAGCTAGAGCAAGAAGAAAGAGCAACGACAGTTGTACATCCGAGTCAATGCATCTCTGAGAACGCTGCAGAAATGCTTCCCGAGATTGTCTTCTGCTAAGGAAGTTCCTAGGTCACAGTCCTAATTTCTCACCATCAAAGAGGCACACCTTCTATTTTACCTAAAAAACAATCATTTTTACTTAGACTTACCCTCCCCAGTGAGCCATGCAAGCTCAGTGGGGACAGCAATGCAAACACTATTGTTGGGTCTCACTCTAGTAAATGCTGTGCTACAGTTCTGCTGCCTTCTACAGCCAGGGCTAGAAACACACACTGCACTTCATGGAACTGAGGCCTACATGCTACTACATAAAGCTTAGCACTAGAGAATAAAGGCACTCTAATTTATAAAAAGAAGAGAAAAACAAAAAGGGGCAACACAACAGATGCATGACAACCTCCACTCATTATTTTCCCTTCCCACCTCAAAGCCCCAGTCTTAAAAAAAAATAAACAATTTTAATCACTTTTCATACCAGCCTCAACACAGCACACACCTGCTCACACCACCCTTGTCCAGGCCCCCCAGGAGAAGCTGGGGCAGGCCCTCACCTTCCTTCAAGCCTCATTCACAGCAACCCACACCTGTGGTGTGCCTGGGGCCATCAGCCATGGTCTTTGGTGGCACTACATTGGGCAGAGCTGGAAGGAGAAGAACAGAGAGCTTGGGCTCTCCCTGCTGCAGCGCTGAGTTGTGCTGCCTGCCCCACCCTGCCTGCCCTGCTGGGATGGCAGCCCACAGCTCACCCCTCAGCCTCCCTCATGTCCCCGGCACACTTCAGCTCCCAGCGTGTGGCCAGGTCTCATTACCTCCCAAACCCTCTCACAGAGGTGCTACAAACCAACTCACACCCCACTGCACATACCAGCAGATCCCAAAGCTGTGCCATGTCAGCGCCCTCGGCTGCCACCAGCCGCCTGCAGTCCCCACAGCGATAGCTGCTGCCTCGAGGGCTCGCTTGTCTCAGGAATATGGAAGGCATGGCCCCAGGACTGACTTCTGCTCCAGGTATTCCCTTAAAGGACAGTAAAGTCATTTGTTTTCTTTCTCCCATGGAAAGGAGGACAGGCCCATCTCCTGAGCCAGCCCTGCAGGTTCACCAGCACCAGGCTGCTCCCCCTCACAGTGGGCTCTGGGCAGTCCCTGCTGCCCACACCCCAAGGAGGCCTGGCTGCTGCCACGGGCACAGCTGTGAGGGGCCCTGCTCACCCCCCGCACATCCCCTCGGACACACAGTGTGAGGGCAACCCCTCCCTCAGAAACTGCGCCCGGCGCTGGCCGTGCTGCCCAGTGGCACCCTGCGGCATTAATGAACCTGGACCTTCCTTCCCATGGCAGCCCTGGGGCTCCTCACATGCCTAAATCCAGCATGTGCTTAAACGTTGTAGGAACTGCATCTTGCTAGAGTTTTAATTATAAAGTTCAGGGGAATCATCTGTATTATCAGTGTTAATCACATCAAATTCTATTTTGAAAATATGACTCACTAGTTGATAAGAGTTTTCCCAAATTGCTTAAAAGATTAATAAAATAATCAACTTAGCAGAGGGAAAGAAAAACCACAAACTATTCCTGAAAGGAAATCACTTTATTGCCTATACATGTGAATGAGCTGTTTTAATGCTCAGGTTCACTGCCTCCTCTGCATTTAATCTCTTCCCTTTTATGTCCTACTCTGAATTTTTTTAAAAGACTTTCAGGCTTTTATAAAATTAATTATACAAATCATTAGTATTAAAAAGGTAATATAATGGTTTCAAGAACAAGCTTCACAGACTATCTGCATATTTAATCATCTCAGCTAATAAATTTTTAATCACTCATTGAGTTCAGGTTCTTGTCTTGAAGCTTAACTTGATAACAAACCTAGCAACTGGTAGAACTAATTGGTACAGAGTAAGTGAATAATTTATAAGAGGAAAAAGCACTGGGTGTTCTGGAGGTGTGCAGAGACCACAAGTCACAGATATTTCTGGGAGGAAGCATGAAAACAGCGGCTGATTACAGGAATTTCGTGATACACTGCTGACATCCAGAGGCCAACAGTCAATACTGTTCACATATGTGAGCCAGGCTGTAAAGCGTGCTGTAAAGTCAGATTCATTAAGTTTTAAATATTCATGCATTTCATTAAAGTTAACATTAATTGCACTACCATACACATTGATTATGCATAGACCATAAGTGTTTAACCTCTGAAAGCTTGCAAGTATATTCAAGTAATGGGGTATGTCCCATCTTCGGTGATTTCAGCTACAAAGTTGAAATTAGAAATGGAATGCATTACAGTGTGAGTACTAGAATAGTACTGTGAAATATCAGAACAGTAATAAAAATAATTACTTTTCTAATCAAACTGAAACGCTGATGTAAGCTGTAAATGGCTTTGTATTTTTCTAAACTAATTTAATAAAGGTAACAAAAATTATGTATAAGATTTCTTACAGACAAATGCTAGATTGATTTGCAAGCCACAGCTAATAAATCGATTTAAACAGTTAAAACTAATTGGTGAATTAGTGGCTTCTGTTTAGATGAAGATGAGTGGCTTTTAAACAACGTAACAAAAAAAAAAAAGGCTATTCTCTTGAAATAAACTTATTTTAACTTAAAACGAGATACCCCAAGCCCACTATAGAATAATTCTACCCCCAGGGAAGCGCAAAATGCTACAATTCTTAAACCAGGATGTAACAGACAACATTTGACAGAAATTCAATTATCCTTGAAAGATCCCACTTGTAGTTAGTACATACATAATCCTCTTTTATTTAATGGGTTAAAGCTCTCTTTCAAAACATTTAGTTGGATGACTCGAAGACTTACTACATTTCAAAAAATTCATTAAGTGACTTAATACGATTGTTAAGTAAAAACACTCAGAAGTTTAAAAATGTCATTTAATGCTGCCCGTGCAACCTTAATTCCGGCCGTGTATGTATACGCGTTATGAAACAGCAGTGAATTAACTTTTAATCTCCTTTGAGCCAAGAAGATTTTAAGATTGGAAACTAAGGCACAAAGGGCATGCCAACAAATACAATGCTGAGCTTTAGCACAATCTCTGCACTAGCTCACATCTCGCAGAGCATACCCCTGCAGGGCTAATTACCCCAGATAGCAAGCTAGGCTTGTGCACTTACGCTGCTTTTGGTTCCTCTGCATGGCAAGCTCAGTTCTCTCTTCCTGGCAGTGCACTGCACATAAACACTCACAGAAGCATAAAATTTTACATCTGAAGAAAGCCTGAAGAATTTTTCAAATGCTATGCTTCAGACCTAGGTGTTTTGGCACTGACTTTCCATCAAGTAAAGGTAAAAACATACGGTTTCTTTAAGTATTAAAAAACCCTTCTGCAAATAAGTGTTTCTATTGTTCTGTTGGGTTTTTTTTTCCCTTAAAAATCAGTCATTAAACATTCTGTGAGGTAGATATAACACTGTCCACATTTTGTAGAGAAGCAAATGTTAGAGACAGATAGACTGGCTTGCCCAAAATAGTACTGATTTCTTCCTGAGCTGTTAACAACTCCCGATTAGCCAATTCTCTTTGTGAAGGTGGGCACCAAAGTGTAGTATTCCTAATTAGAAGTGACAGTTAACACACTGAAATTCTGTCTAAATAGCATTGCCTACACCCCCAAAGAACTTTATGGTCAGACATATCCTGGCTGATCTCACAAAAATTCTTTGCTGTTTTTTCTGACTGGTTGCTAGCAAGGATCTTCAAAGTCATGTATCAACCACTTGTACCATTCAGGACATCTGGAAGAAGTCTGGGATACCAGAATATTCAACTTTTGAGGGGTGGTGTTTGGTTCTTTGCTTTTACACATTAAAACTACCTCCTTCATGTTTGTTTCTTCAGTAATATTTAAACAAGGAGGCAGACTGTGAAGTAATTTAAACACTAAACTAGATTTCATTAGTTTTACTGGTTTGTTTTTTTCTGGCATAGTCACAAACAACCACAGAGTTCAGGAAAGGTATACACGTTCATATAAAAGATTATGTATTCCCAGCAACATTTCAGTTTAGATTTTAATTAAGAGAGCTGTCAAAATGCAAGAGGAAATGCTTTGCAGTGTAAGAAACTTTTGAATATTTGACAGTTCAAATGTCCAAATCCCATGCTCATTAAGCAATACTTCATTTTACTTGGGTTTTTTTATTATTATTATTTTGGTTTACTTTTGTCTGTTGGTTTTTGTTAATTTCACTTGTGAAACAAAGACTGAAAAAGCAGGCAAAGATTCTTGATGGTTGATGTCTCTCCACCATGTGACATAATCCCTACATTCTTTTCTTTCTGATAGGTCCAAAGGTGACAGGTACTCACTCACTGAGCAGTTGGCTTCTCTGCCAAGCATGCATACATAAATACAAATAAAGATTAAAGCAAAGCTTTCACGTGTCCAACTAGAAATGGATGATAATAGACAACTCATTTGTCAAGAGATGATTAAAAAAAAAGGGATGCAGAGAATGTTTCTCCTTATTCTATGCCAACATCTGAAATAAAACTACCTGAGAAGTAATCACATTATTAAACTGAACCTGAAGAGGTTTTAATTAAAATGATTTTTTTTAAGTACAATTTAAAATGATGTTTGAGGTTTAAGAGTTAAATTTATTAGACTGTAAAGAGTTTTACAAGGCTTTCCTAATGTAATGAGCTTAGGCACCACATATGTTGCATCTTTGGTACACATTAGGAAGAGTTGCTTTTTTAATGAGCTTTAAAAACTGCATTTGCATACCAGAGGAAAAGGTCAGTGATGTGTGGATCAAGCCGGTAAATTAAGTATCACAGTATTATGTTATTATGCCTGCCTTCCAGAGACACACAATAACAAAACCACAGGCTACAGTTCCCATACTGTTCTAATGCTTCCATCTCCATGACCTTGTCAGCTGACGCATCCCGGCACTGCTGTGCCTCGGGGCCCACTGGCTCCATCCCTCGCCCAGGCCTCCTTTACCTTCTCTCCCACCGCCTCCTGCAGCAGAACAGCTGCTGTGCCTGACAGTCGGGGAATCCAAGCAAGCACAGGAAGGGGGAGCTGGATTCAGCCTGACGGCCCATCTTCAAACACCACTTTTGCTCCAGCCTTTACCCTTTGGAAAGATACCCAGGACAATGTCCTGAACCTTCATAACGAGATCAAATCTCTTGGACAGCAAAGCGTCAGGATGGGGATGCCCCTTTCCCAAGACCCATTCCACTCGAGTTTTTGTTCAAGGATGCTGCAGTATCAACTCTCTTCCAAAACACGAATACCGAAATTAGTTCTAATGCTGTGGTCCAAAATTTGACTTGGTCTACTGGCACAGATCTTTTTAGCTGGAATGTTAGATACTTGGTAATCTGTAAAGACTGCTTGACTAGTAGCTACATTTTTATTTTGTAATAAATAATCAAATAAGCTAGGAACTGACTGCAAATACAATTTCATTAGGTTTTCAGCAAAGTCCACTGGATTTACCTTTATTTGTAAGTACTGTAAATTATTGATAATTAGCAACTATTATAACATTACTTTTATTTTTTAAGGGCAATTGAAATTTATTCCTTCCTCAACTGTGCAAAGATCCACAGTACTTAACAGGTCTTTCTGCCTCTCTCTGTGTCAGAGATTGTAAGTGTACACTAAACCACATTATGCCCTACATAATAATTTGTGCATATTTATACATTTGACAGCCAAGTAAGTGACAGTCCAGCTCTGTATAACGATGTAGATTTAGTCACTGGATGAGAGAAAAAAATTCTTTAAAGTATTACAAGAATAGCACAACTCAATACAACTGAGCAGTTATAAGTGGTTTTAATGATTTTTCACTTTTTGGACATGATAATCCTCAAAGTAGCATTCAAAAATATAGTGCAAAATATTTGTTCATTTTATTTACAAATAAAATGTGCAGTTCAGCTTCTTATCCTTGCCACAGTAAACATTATTCTTTTATATGATGAACAGAAATTATGAGAAACATTTATAGAGAAAAAAGTTAATTTTAAACCTAAGAACAAAGATCTTCCTTCAGTTATATTTTTTCAGGAGCTATAATATTTTTCAAAACTGTTTTCAGTTGAAAAAAAAAAAAACAGAAAGTCCAAGACAACACTGAAGAATTACATTGGAAAGAATGGTTTTTCAAAACCATAAAGTTAATTTTGCTGTGACAATCACAAAGCAAAGTTCTTATCTACATATAATATAGATTTTTTTTCTTCCAGCTTAAACATAGAATCTTTACAATGTAACATTGGGGTTTTTTTCCTTTTTTGCTATACAAGTTGCCTTTAGGGGAAAAAGTATACTATTATCTTCCTTTCCCTCTGATGAAACAACAAATGCTTTGGTTAAAGAGCAATCCGTGCACAATAGTGTTTCAACTTGCAAGGCAGTACTCCTTTATTTAGTTGATAGAATTCCACTAGCTGGATGAGATCAGTAAATCTGGTATGACCATCATCAAGGGTATAGAATAGCTTCCCATCATCTTCCAACTGTAAAAATGGAAAAACAAGATTCAGTTAAATCCTCTTTTGCTATGATATTTCTTTCTGACTGGAATACTAGTTTGAGAAGTGTTCTTACAGACCAATATATTCATAATCTTATGACTACTGTGAGCAGGAAAAATACAGTAACCATTTACACAAAAATAAACAATAGGAAAACAATATATTATTTGACTTCAAGTACACACCTAAAAGGAAAGAACAGTTAAATAAGTATAGGAATACTCTTTCTGCATTAACAATATTACTTCATGCCTTTGCTTTGGAGTGATAGCTGGGGTTAATACGAACCCTGAGTTCTTACAGAGCGACATGAAGCAACCAAGTTTGAAGTTACTCATAGATTTCAACCTTTGCTGCATTCACTTCCATGATTTTCTATCACTATTGTAAGGTGTGATGAGGCTACCCACCAGTGCAGTGGTGTGCTGGGTAGAGTTAGCTACACAAGACACTGCCCATCACAAGAGTTACATGCTTGCTGTAGTAGTTCTTTGTTGTAGGAGGAAGAATTGCTGCAGCTCCAAACACGTATTAGCACAAATACAGAAGAGAAAGAAGAAACTTCAACAGATATCTTGAAAGATTCCTTTTGACTTTCAGATGCTCAAAAAAATTGCAATCAGTATTTCCCTCTTCTAAGTTACTGAATGTTAGCTCTTGCATCATTTGTATTGCACTGCTGACTATACAACTTCTTGATTTAGTTCCTCTACTGCTGCTATGTTTAACATCACGAGGATTAGTGAAATAGTGACTAACCGGTATTCATGTAAATATAGGGTGAAAAAAACCTATTCAAACTATCCTTAAAAAGAAAAGAGAAAAAAAGATACTTTGAAAAGTATTGAAAGAGTAGTGAACAGAGGATCCTGAGTAGGGCTAGCATGGAGTAGCAGATGGTTTGCTAGGGAAAGATGCAACTACCCTACTTGAATACAGGGAAAGGGAGAAGATATAATTAGCTGTCTTACCTGTAATTAAGATGTTTTATCTGAAGCAGCTGTTGAACTGCTTATGACTCCTGGTTATTCTACCCCTTTCTACCATGACTGGAAGTAGTTTGTAATTTCTTTATTCTCAGACTTTGGTCAAACCAGGTCAAACACTGCTAGTTAAGGAATTACCAGTGTGTGAATTTGTAAACTCCTGTGCTCCAGCCAAGAACCTGAAAACGGATTATCATTCGTTGGACTTTCTTTATGCATGCAATTTTCCTGCCAACACACTGCAGGCAAGGAGAGTTAACAATTCAAATGTCTGTCATCCTCCTACAAAGTTAATTCCAAACCCTGAAATGAATACCAGACAGACTGCTAATTCTAAAGCTATCAATATTTTGCAATTCCCGACTACCCACCTGCAACACCTGTTGCACAGGCTACTAATGTTAGCATGAGGCACTGGTTAATATGGGTGAGGCATGAACTAGCAGGCTGCATACCCTATGTAGAAGGAGACATTTTTAAGTGCAGCATAACCTGAAGCAACCTAAAATACGAAAAGAAAAATAATTCATTTAGAGATTGAAGTGTTTTTGCCTTGTAAAAAGGCTTTCTAAATGACATTTATTTATTTACATTTAGTAGGAAAGTTTGCCTTTACAATGGCTGGAAACAGGTAAGAGTTTAGAAGAACAGTAGAATTTGAAATTCAAAGAGGTAACTCTGATCTCCAACTAATAAGCTATGAATTTACTACAGTAATACAAAATGCCTTGTTTCTTAGAAAATGATCGCTCCATTTAGATCAGCAGCAACTGGAACCAAAACCCTTCCTCCCTTACACAAGAATTTTCTGAAATCTTTAAAGAGCACTGTTCTAGCAAAAACAGAGGATGCTTAAGTCAGGGTATTGAGAATGGAATGAGGGTACTGAATGCAACAAGAAACTGACAGAAAGGTCTTGAAATATGCTGATATTTGGGGGTCAAATAGCTTCCATGCTGACAAACTCTCTTTGGATCAAGCTGTTCTCATCACAGATTTATTTTTTTCTGGTTACTAGCATAGGAGAAACTGCTTTACTTGAAAAACAATTCAAAAACATTTCCTTCAAGTAAGTCAAGTTTTGCAATGAAGTGGTACAGGTCTTCTCGATGAACAGCATGGAAAATGCAACCCAGGTCTGTAGACAAGTATATCAAAACAAAGAATTCCTGGTTCCTCCAAAGATTCCCACAACAGGAGAGCAAGGTTTTAGCACAATCTTTTGAAAGGAAGAAGAGAATCATCCATCTCAGAGGAAACTGAAGATAACTGCAGCTTCCTGCTACATCTGCGCTTAGAGAAGAGAGGATCTGTTTCCTGATAGGGAAAGGAAAAGTAGTCTATTAAATTTGAGAGTTAAAGGATACCCAATGAAGTAGAATCAGACACTCTTTGCATGGAGTTTAGAAGGTTTTCTAAACTACACAACAGTTATACCAAAGTAAATACTAGAAGTGACTACAGTCAATAGATGCACAGAGATCTCACACATGGGATTCTTGTCATGGATTATTTGTTGATGATCCCATGAGATCCAGGGCATAACTATCACTTTTGGATGAAGGAATCCTCCATTGTCTGTACCTAAACAAAACAAAATCCTGGAAAATTCTTCTAGCTAACACTGATTGGTTTTTTTCCTCCTCTCAAATAATGCTCCAGTTCTATTCTACGTGAACATTTTTTAGGGGAGGGTATCAGGTACAAGCCCTAGGTAAGGCATTCAGAAATTTGGTGAATGTTCATAGGGAATCAACAGATCAAAGACAAAAAAACCAATAGTGCCACCTGACTAATTTCTACTGAGAAACAGCAGAATCTGCTAGAAACTTCAGCAGGAAGACACATGGAGGCTAGAGTATTATTCAGTCTAGAAGGAAGGTTCTTGTAAAGAGAGTTAAAAAAGCTCTGGGTCTGCTCAGTTACGTCAAGTATCTGTGGCCAAAACACAAAATGCTCAAGTGTTTCTCATGTCAAGAGAAGCAGCATGTAAAGAAACCCACATAAACCACCTCATGAGAGAGTGGAACCAATGGGGATGGCTGACCATTCTGGCAGGATAACTGGACAGTATGTTCAGTGAAAATTAACAGAAATACGATTTCAGCTTAAGAAATTTCAGTTTACCTATAAACCAGCTGGACTAAATTAGGATTTTTTTTTTTGTTCCCCTGAAGAAGACCTGGACATGAATATACCACAGTAACAAGAAGAGAGGTCAACAAAATATGTTTGACTACCAATATTGATGCTATCCTGAACAGAAGAGTTGGTGAGACATGGACACACATCACAGGCAGTCCAAAACAGATGACTAAGAAATTGTGAACATACTGAAAAGTTAAAAGGAAACATGAACTCTATTAACGCATTATTCTCATGCCATCAGGATTGCTTCTATTCCAGTTGAAATAGATTTGTTTAGTTTTTCAAGAATCTTTTTAGGATTTCATAATACTAGTCAAGCTTTAGAACAAATCAAACAGCAAAGCTCAAAAATGTTCAAGTCTGCTAAAGAATATTAATTATATTTAGTGATACAGGTATGATGTTTACATCTTCCATAAAACAGCAAAAGAAGAAAAAATCCATCAATATTCTATCACAGTTATTCAATTGTTTGGTTTTACAACTCCATATATAAACTGAAAAAACTTACTTACTGGTACAATTTGAAAATGTTTTATTTTTAATCCATGACTCAATGACAATACAAATGTTTTGGGGTTACTTTGGCTATCACGTACCAGGAATACCCTAGAAAAGATTGAAAAGTTTCAAAGTAAGATCATTTGAAATCCTTTTGTAAACATCCAGTTAAAACTGTTCTAAATTAATTACAGTAAGTATTAGTGGAAAGCATAAATAATATCAATTATGTAAGTTAGGCTTTTAATCAGTATTTCTTTGCAAATGTGTGACTGGGAATACTTTCTCTTAAATTCTTCTTCACCTTGTCTATTATGTGAAAAGCATGCATTCTCAGAATAAATGACACTGTAGGCGTTAGTTTTTACACTGCATAGAATTACAATACATCTCTTCAGACAGAAAAGCACCCTCAAAGTTTGTGCTTCGAACAAAATTTTTCTTTGGACTCTGACTTAAGAAAACTTGAGTTTTCTAAATCACAAGCATTATAAGGAAAATTCAAAAGGTAGTTAAACAGAAATTTTACAGAAAAGGTAATGCAAGACATACCAGAATGTTTTTCACATCTGGCCAATCCTCATAAATGCACTCTCATTTCTGCACAGCAGCAAAATTCCCAACGAGACAGAGCTACACTCTGCTTGCTTTATGGAATCATTACTCAAATCATGACACTCTGAATGTCCAACAGTGCCACTGCAACTAGTTCACCGATAACTTTTTCCAACGAGAACACAGACGAACATAACTCTGCTGTAGTCCTGGTATGATAATTTGGTACAAGCAAAGGATGATTACCAGCACGAGACAGTTTTCACTGAATCACCTGGTTTGGAATATTGGCAGAGAACAGTTTGGAGGACAGGGAAGAACCTGAAAGATAGCTTTGCAGTGGAGAGAGTCTGAACTGCTTGTACTGTGCAGGTCTGAAACAGATATAGCTGACCAATGCACCAAAGAAGGGAAATTGACGGACAGCCACTGGCAAGCATGCTCCTCTTTCAGGACACAACAGAAATGGGCAAAATGGACTTGCAGGTTTCAATCAAGTAAGCATTAGTGACCACCTAATTGTAACTGTTTGCCCCACCACGCACCATAAATGAGAGCCCAGCTACCACATGAAAAGAAAGAATTTCAAGGAATAATAAACAGCCAAAGGTTTGCAGTGGATTTTCACTGATTTCCGGCATGGATTCAAAGTACTAATTTCATTCTCCGAGTTTTTAAGAGTTCTATTTTTTCAAAGTAAGAAAATATCTGGAATTAAGAAATTTAGAGTCCATAATCGTTACCATTTCTGTCAAAATCCCTGTGCGGTCTAGTTCGGAGCCCTGTTACTACTGCAGTTACTCCCGAGGGCTGCTGCCAGCTCAGCGCTCGGCACGGGCAGGGACAGCCGGGCCGCCGGCAGCGGGCTCTGCTCAAACCGGCTCGCTCCCACCACCTAGCGGGCTCTCACCCTCCCCGGGACACGAACGAGATTGTTCACAGCAGGGACCATAGATCCTGTGCATTTACTTCAAACTTTTATATATCCGTCATTCATGACTTCCGCTTCATTTTATTCAGAAAAATGACACTGTAAGAGTGTGCCGCTTTGCGGATATCCAAAATGAGGTCTCTATGCCCAATTAGTAGGATCCACATTAAATGATACACAGTGTAATCACTTTGATTAGGATTTATCTTCCCATTCATCAGTTGTTTTACAGTACATTTTCTTACTTTTTTCCTCATTTTATCACAAATACAAGCAACATTTCTTCTTCTTCAGATAAGAAGATCTTTATTCTTTTCTAACATAATCACAGTAGACCTACTTTAGTTGTCAAAGAATCTTTAAAAACTTTATTATGAAGAAAGGGTTGTAGTTCACAGAATCTCAGAAATGTTTGCTGGAAGGAGCTTTTTAGACATGCTGGAAGACTCCAGTCAACTTCTCCCTCATAAACTTCTCTGAATGACCAGTCACACCTTTTCATGGGCCTTTTGGTAATCCTCCTATCCCTTTCATCAACCAGATGCTGATCAGTTTGCAATCCTGTCAACCATTTACCACTGAAAAATCTTCAAACATACTTTAGGGGGTAAAATATCTAAAATATTACTATGTAAACTTTTTTTAGAAAGTTGGTTTAACACCAGAACAGTAGATCCAAAAACTTTATTCCTTCATAGCATGCCTTAAGATTGTTGCTGCCTCTAATTCTGTTATTGGTTTATCCAAATACTGAAACTACTGTAGCGAGTTTATATAATCACCTCCTTGTCTTCTAAAAGCCATCATGAAAAACATATTTGTCGGTACATAAAGTATTACAGAGGCCCTACTCCCTTGTCATATATGCATGAGAACTCCTTGCTAAGGATCACCTTAAAAGGCTCAGTATGGATTATTTTCTCTGCCCCCACTCCTAGAAACTAAAGTCTTATTATTCCCATTAAAAATGGTCCTGTTTCTGGTGATAATTCATGTTTTCTGCCCATCAAAAAGCACAGTATTAGTCACATGATGTCATGTAATGATTACTTCACTGTAACTCCTGAATATGTATCTGACAGCAGATGAGCACGCCTACTACCAATGTTCTAATCAGTTCCAGGCAGTCAACACAAGAGTATCATCCTCCTCAAAAACTCAAAGCACAGCTGTGAATGGCTCCAAGAATATAACATAAACAACACTGTACTAAACCAATGGTAGCAAGGTATTCACTTTCTCATTTCAAATGGTGTATGTGTAAGAAATACACCGGAAGATGCATCAGGCCTAGAATGACATCCACAGATATATATGTTAGATTCATCCCCATGTCCTGTCCCACTCTTGTAACAAATACAAAAATAAATGCAGAGCGCAGAAGCAGCTTCAAGATGGTAAGGCAGGCTTTAAAACAAGACCCCAGAAATTTAAAAAAAAAAAATTAAAATACAAAAGTGGAAGCCCAGTTAACCATCTTTGTGCTGATTAACCCTAACCCTAACCCTAGGTTTGTCTCCCTTTCCTCCCCTTCACATTTTGTTTTCCTGAAGCCCTTTCTGTAGGTCTAGAAAACAGTACTACAACATACTTAATCTAAAACTGAAGGAATTTAACCAGCAATCTGATGTTCCAGGTATCTAACTGGACACAGATTCGAAGAAACTGAGATTTTTACGGAGGTCCAAGTTTACATTTAATACAGGACTAAGTATAAAAATGCAGGAACGAAAAGCAGGATGAAATACCTTCTTGCTTTGTAATTTTAAATTAATATTTGAATGAAATATTTTAAAAATTAAAGTCTTATCCTAACATTTATTGTTTACTATTAAAGGATGACACAATTTTTAGTCAATTCATGAGAAAAAAGCATACTTTTTTCCAAGGCCTGTCCCAGCACAGTTCATGTTAGAATAAATTTTTCAGACTTTCTTTCACTCTTTCATCACTAATAGAGATACAAAAGCCAGTGGGGCCAAGGTTGACAGTTCCCAGAGAATTCTGTGCAAAGACACAGCTCTAGTGCTTGGCTCTGAAGGGACATAAGTAATCGGTCAGTGACAGAATCGAAGTCTTAGATCACCACTTCATTGCTTCCAAATGATATAAAATAGCAACCAACTGATCCCCAGATAGCCCTATATAAAAGAATTTTTATTCCTATTAGGTAAGTGCAAACTCTTCATTCCTCCACCTCCCCCCAGTAAGAGGCACATGAAAATAGGAGTTGTTGGCTAGAAACATGTCTCAGAGAAGCTATGTAAAGAATTAACTTACCCATCTACAAGTCCATGCTGCAAAATAAGTCTCTGAGCCTCTTCTCTAGAGATTTTATGATGAAACCATGACTGAGATCTGTGTATAGCTGTAAAAAAAAAGATCAGTGAAAATGCATTTTCCCTTTATTGAAAGAACCAGCCATTGCATTTCTCTGGCAAGGAATTAACTCACACATACCCATGTTAGACATGGCAATAGGACTACCATGTGAGTTGAGTCGGAGACACCCTCTCCTCTGTATGAGAGAGAAGCAAAAACATGACTTCAAAGCTCTTTTGTTAAAAAAAAAAAAAAGAAAAAAAAATCCCAAACCAGAAAATACTATTCTGATAAATCAAAGGTGTTTATACCCTCCATGCTAATCCTTCTTCAACTGCAACTGAAAGGGCTTCTGTTGGATTTTCTATAATTCTGCTTCTGTGTCCTGAGAAATCCATTGCTACTAAAGAATTTTCTGAAATGCTTCTCTGCAACAAAGAAAAATAAATTTAGTTTGCTCATTTTTTACAAGATTCATCATTTAAAAGCAAGCTTCTGAGAAAACATTATGTTTTGTAAGTGATATTTCAAGTATTGGCAGTGTTTCTCATCAGAGCCAAACTCATTTTACCCTAGGGAGCATTTGTAATTCCAGTATGCTGTTGCAAAGCTCAATTTTACAGTCTGGCAGGACAGATCATCTTTTTGCATTACTGCAATGGATGATAAATACATCACTTTACCATAAACTGTATTTATATTTTTAACTATAACTAGTCCTTTCCATGTCAAAACAAGTCAGGGAACTGTTATTAAGATGTCCAAGTAACCGGGAAAACAAAGATAAAATGCAAAATTATTATATATAATGATCAAATTAAAAAATATTCAAAATATTTCATTAGAAAGATGTGAAATTTATATATTGGCAATATAAACTTCCATTCAGTTTCCCATATTTAAGCACTGAAAACAGCAATTTCTCTGGAGTATAACTTCTATTTTAATACACCCCTTCTAACTCTAATCACAGACTCAATAACTGCAGCATCTGTTATAAAAAAATGCTTGTGTTTTTTCTCTCAGTGAAAATCAAATTTGTAACAACTGAATAAGAACACTGAAGTTTGACAAAACAGTCCTAAAAATCACCAAAATGTTTCTCAGAAACCAAGGTTTACAAAATCAGGTTTTGTAGGGATTGTGATGGCTCAAATGTTGGCAGGCACTAGAATATCTAATAAATAAAAAGCATTCTAGCACTCTGTAAGTTAAAGCAACATCTGGACACAAGAGGCCCAGATTTCTGTAGGGTTAGCAAAGCTTCCCAGTCCAAAACCAGAGCAGCTCTGTTTTGGTTTTGCTTGGTTACAAGAACGAATATAACTAGAAAGGGAAGAGAGCAATTCTGTAGTTCACCGTAATTCTTGACACTGTAGACTAAGGTCTGTCTGAGTGACTGTAACCTGTAAAGAACTTTGCAAAAGTAAAATACAAGGGCAAAATAAGAGAAAATGTTTGCCTCTAGCAGAGTGGAGAGAACCCTTTGTAGCTGACATGGTTGAGAAATTAGGGAATGTGAAATGTGGAAGTGGCTTCCTTATGAAGTATGTTCATTAGCGTGTGCACTTAATTTTCAGATTATTCAATTTGCTGTTTAATTCGTGAATTATACACAACTAGAAAAGCAGTGCCATTGTTAGCAGTGGGTATAGATTCTGCCTGTTAGAAGCTATGGGAGCTAAAATGCACACAGCAGTGAAAGCAGAGAGAATCAGTAGTGGCTCCCACATCCATCGTAAGAGCAGCAGCTGGCTATTGCAGTAGCTTCACATAACACAAACTAAAGACATGGGCAGTGTATTAAGCACATACTTAATAAGCCATGCTTATTAGCAAGATCACTGAAAAGTACTTTTGTGAATATCTGTGATAGCAAATGCATTTCTTAGGCATTTTATCAGCAAGAACTATAATAAAAGCTAAAAAAATCCACCATAAAAGCATTGTCACAGATCTTGGCAACAAGTAATTTTTATCCAATTTAGCCAACAAAAACCACAAAAGGGATATAAATCATCCATGAAAAAGTCTGATATCAAATTACTCATAAAGAGCTGGGATAACATAAGATATTAAGAAAAGGACAACCTCATCCAATCCCAACTATCTGACTGAGAAGATGGACACAATACCTAGTACAGGCTGTTTTTTCTCCAAAACAGGGCAGACTATCTGCCAAATTATGGTCTTCCTCTGAAGTCCAGTCAGAATCACACCAGCTGAAGTTCATCTCAAGTACTTACTATTTTATATTTTTTAAAAAATTAAAAGAGGAAGTATACTGAAAAGGATTTATTACAACGTCCTTATTCATCAGCATGTGTAACCTTAAACACTTTGCTTCTCTTTTAATGCATTTATAGTTCTGCTGCTTTGTTTTCAAAATCTTCTTTCCATTCAACAGTAATAAGCCAATGAATTCCCAAAATACTGAAGATTTTACAAAGGGAAAAGCCTTTTAACTGGTTTGTTCTACGTAAGAAAATTAATTAATCAGCTCTCTAGTCAACCCTGGCAGCCCTAAATATTTCAGCAAGCGTTTGCACATGCAAGGTCTTGAAGGAGCAGGTCAGTAGTGTAACTGACACAAGTTACTTGAAAAGAGCACAATGGCAGAAACATGTATTTATTCATGGAGCTACTGTGGGACATACCATAGGTGTTATATTCAAAGGGCTGCAGCCACTTCTACCTTGATATGGTTGCATGTAATTCTGATACAGCTGCATCCCATACTAAAACCAGAAAATAACATGGTTAGCATTTTAAATGATAAATCTAAGCCAAGTAAGGTTTTCTCCCAGATGTAAAAGATAGCACAAGCTTTACTTTACCATTAAAAACCAGGGACAAAAGCTGCTAGGCTAAAGAAATGTACAGCATCATTGTTGCTCCTGC
Source organism: Cnemophilus loriae (assembly GCA_013397755.1). Lineage (NCBI taxonomy): Eukaryota > Metazoa > Chordata > Aves > Passeriformes > Corvidae > Cnemophilus > Cnemophilus loriae. The sequence continues at coordinate 315,982 of VZTF01007977.1, read as the reverse complement.
CTTTATAAATGTACACTGTTCACTAAATACTACCCATTTAATATACCAACTGGCCTGTTCCTATTTTGTCACAAACAGTCACATTTTAAAAACAATAAAGTTCCCTTTTTGTGTATTCTTGTCACTTTGTTCAACATTACTCAGCAATCTCACTGAATTCAACATGATTACACAGAAGCATATGTTTAATGCTAAATATTTTCAGGACTGAGGCATCATTCCATCCCCTACAATGATTCCAGGAATTTGGTCTCTCTCTGCTTGTTGGGATGAAAAAAAAAAGGCTTTCAAAGTACAAAATTGATACTGCTATTGCATGGGAGCCTAAATTATGTTACCTCTCTACTCACAGCATCAAAATATCACATAGCACACTTAAGCAAGAAGTTAACTCCACACAGAAAAATTACCTTGAGTAACCTAATTGCTGTCATCCAGCAGGTCCTACTTTGTTCATCATCTGCACAGAGCTGTTTCAGGTCTCTGGTTCCTCCTGATTTGTTAGGCTAGAAGGCCACAGCACATTTTTTTAGCATTAAAGCATATCTTGAAGATAATACCTGTTGAAATAAAAGCCACTAATTCTCCTATTTTATAACAGACAGCTGAATATTGCTTTCAAAGCCTTAAAGAAACTTAAGCTTACCTAAAAACTGTGGCTTGCTTTAATATGTATCAGAATAATAAGCTTGTACCTTAAAGCAGAATCCATAGTTTGTTGGTGCTCCAGAAATCTTTTTGCCTGTTAAAGACATGTACATATCACTATTGCTGAATTCACAGAAAAACTGCAGATGCCTTGGCTCCTAAAAAGAAAAGCAATGTAATACAGTTAGACTACATTTAGCCAGCCTCTCTAGATAAGAAACTTGGAAGAGTACAGTAGTTATCCTGCTCCAAAATACAGTCTTACAAACTGCAGTTTTAACCATGACATCATGAAATCTAAAAAGGGGCAACTCAATATTCATTTCATAATGCAGAGGAAAAAAAATCAAATTAGTTAAAGAGTTTATTCTTCCAGAGAGGAAAAAAGCCCCAGACTACAAGTTACATAATTTCTGAGAAAACTTCCACTAGATTCAAGCAGTAATAAAATTAGAGTTGGAGGCAAGTTTTAAGAGCAGTACACATTTCAAACATCAAAACAAAATAAACTTTCATAATTTGAAAAACAACATACTGTTACAATTATTGCCCAGTACCATTTCTAACCATTATCTCTACCCGCTAAGGTTAATTATGTCAAGGAAGCAAACAAAAGAAATTTGCCAAGGGATAAAAACCAGCTCAATGAAAACTTCAGGTAATTACAGAAAATCCAAAACAAGAATAAACATTGGTTTAAGCAGTTTATGTAAAAGGTTTCTCAACTCCAATGTTTAATATGATAAGGCTTAAAGTACCACCATCAAAAATTTGAACTAGTAAAATGAAAAACTGTCCAGCGACAAAGTTGTCCTGTAAAAATTCTTATTTTATATAATTAATTACTGTATCCACTTTTCAGAACATCTACTTATACTTCAGAAATTTAACTACTATTTGAAAATTCATTTTAACTGGGTACTTTGTTATGAGAAATATCAACCAGAATGAAGCAAATTTATCAGGCAAAAAGAAACTACAGTTTCTAAGACAACACCTTCCCAGTTTTGTATCTCCATATCTCTTTAGATTTTATCCATAACAACTAGATTTATTTTTTCATTTTTTATCACAAGTTTAATTATTTGGTTATAAATTTTGGTTGTTATTATTACAACAAATGATAAATACATACATATTTGCTCTGACTTCACAGTTCTTGCTCTCTCTTTTTTTTTTTCCTCCCTTACCTTAGATGTACCTTTAGTGGAAAAATAAAGGCCAGATCTTCTCAAAAGAAAGTACATTTTTTTCCATGATTTTTTTCCTTGCTCCTTTGCATGCAAATAACCATGAATCTCAGGATATGTGCTGGAGCTTAGGAACATCTGAAAGAAAGTATCAGACACGCATTTTTCTTTTCCTCTAAAACCAGCTATGTGTTTCATTACATACTCAGACAGGGCTAAGGGGAATAACTCCTAAATACACTATCACAGCACAGTAATTCAGTTATAATTGCATCTAATCCCATTAACAGTACCTCTGATTTAAGGCACGTAGAATGTTACACAACTCCAAGGTATGCTAGGCAAGTTACATATTTATATGGAACCATATGGTTTGAAATGAGAGCATTACTTCTGCAATATGTGAACTTCTGCAACTAAACCAGTGTAAGAAGTACTGATCCCATGCCTCAGACCCTATTTATATAAAACTGCTAATCAGTGCTAACAACAGAAGAAAAAAATTACATCCCTGCCCTCACCCACCATGTTACAAAGCAGAGAAAAGAACTGATCTGAGTTAAAATTAATTCAGCAAACCACAAACTCTGAATTACAAAACCATGCAGGTCAGGCAGATATTAGCATTTTCAAAAGGAGGGAATAAAGCTCTTTGCACCTAAAAGGTGCTTAAGTAGGAGCTTTAGTTGAACCAAAACCAGACAGACTGGGACAAGACAGCTCCTGCCACTGCTCAAGATATTCAGTGGCTTCTCTTCGGCCATTTCATCAGACATCGTCAGAGTGCAACACAGCTCTTTCCTTGCTGAGGCTTAGACAGTTCTACTCAGTCTGCAAAAGTACCCACTAAAAGTGAGCAACTATGTTAACTTTATCCTAACTCCATGTAATGCATTCATTTTTATCACTCTTTTTCCAATAACACTACTCAGAACTATGACTCTAAACATATTAACTCAGCATTCTTCTATTTCTGTATATGCCACGGAATCTGTTATTACTGAGCTCTTCAAGGAACCTTGCCCCAGGACTGGTCTGTGGTACCATAAATTCTGTCAAGGCTTATATAGAAGTATGGAACAAAGGATTTTCTGGTCGATATCTGCACTTTTCATTGCTGAATTTTCCTCCTATCCACTGCCATTTACAGAAAATCTTATTTGAGAAGTGAAACAACAGATTACAAGGCAAAAGATGGACTGGCCAGTACTGGACTCCAGCAGAATGAAAAAGCAAATGTGATTTTGGAAGCACACTAAGTTCTCTGGCCACTAAGTAATGCAGCCCAACCAAGATACACAAGGTTTCTTTGACTTTTATTGTTTTCCTGCCTTGCAGTGGGATGCATGACTGTACCACCTGCAGACCAACCTGAGCTGGTGTGAATGCAGTAACACGAGCAGGCTCCACTGGCCAGGGGAGTGCCCCAGCCCACTACCAGGACTGCATTATGAGAAGCTTCACTGCTATTCACCTGAACAGTTCAATTACAGTAAGCCTAGGTACATCCATCTACACATGCTGCTGGCACACAGCTGTTTGCAAATGCAGTTAAAGTTATTTTAGCCACACTGAAGCAGACGGGTAGGTCTTGGTACATGTTCGGGCTGTTAATCTTCCCCTTTGCCACCTACTAACAGGTTCACTGGTGGGAAATACAAAGGCTGAACTGAAAAAGTATAAAATCCATAAACAAAGTCAAATGAAAGCCTTAGGAAATCTAAACGAGTCAATGTATGCAAAAACAAAAGAGCATCTTTTTAGGCTTTAATGTCTCTGCTGAAGCTGAAAGGAGTGGTTGGCTTCCTGCCTGCACAAGTGTCTTCCCCAGGATTTCTGCCATAAGAGCCTCAAACCAGAAATGCTGTCATGAAAAACACTTTTCTTACTCAGCAGACCAAAGTGGAGGAGCAATACAATGCTAAGCTTCGACAGTCACTGTTGTACCCATGCTATCAATTAAAATAAAGTAGCAGTAATGCTAGGAAAAAGGCAATCTTAAATCCATCTTTTCCTTTTTAAGACAGCTGAGGACTGTATGAGAAAATAGAACATGAACAAGCTGTAGTCAAAACCATTAACTGTCAGAAGGATGAGCAGTAAAAATATTTCAGAGTGGGAACTGAATGTCTGTAATAAATGCCAAAAATGAATGATAGTAGAAAAGAAAATTTCCTTGGGCTGTTTTTCGTTTCAGGTTGGTTTTTATTGGGGGTTTTTTGTTGCTCTTTTGTTTTGTTGGGGTTTTTTTAACAGAGGTACATACAAGTTCGTTATAGGAGGAAATGGATCCCTGTTTACGCAGATAAGAGCTAATCATAATAGGACAAAAATAAGAAAAATCCTTAATACTGGAAGAAGAGGGGAGAGCTAAATGATAGTATGCTGCAGACAGGGACTACTGGTCACACAATATGCAGAAATAAACTTGCACCTCTTCCCCACACAGTGAAATATATACCCTGATAAGTAGAGCGGTGTCAAACGCCACCACGTCTTTCAGATACTGATATAGACAGCACTAAGGACTTGATTACCATTTGTTTAGCTGTAAACCAACTGATTTAAAACCAATCTGAACATGAAACAAAGCAAATAAAAGCCTTTTGTTGCCAAAAAAAAGAAAACTTAAACAAAAAATCAGATCAATCAAAAAATGAAAAAACAACAGAGTGGGAAAAACATTGCACTGTCTCAGATGAATATAATAGAGAAAATGCAGAAATCCTACATGTCACTGAATGCAATAAAGATTGAGAGCTGTACTCCTAACTATAAAACTTATTTGTCTACATTTTCAACATTTTCAATGAAAGAATGGCTGCAGTAGCAGAAACAACAACGTCTGCTAAGGTGGATGCTTCTTGAGCATTTATGCAGTGTTTTGGGGAGTTAAAGAAGCCATCATTATACTAAGACTTTGTGAATCACGTTGAATTTGATGACTGATTTCTTCAAAGATGTGATGATAGCTAGCCATGATCCAGACCAATACTACTGGGAATGAGCTGGATTTTTATGCTGAACCTGCTGAGAAATTTTGGAAGCACCAAGTAATTCTAGTGTGAGTGAAGAATTGATTCTGAATCTCAATATTGTGTCCTATAGACTTCAGTCCACCTGAGAGGTTTAGAGTAGGAGGCCAACAAAACCTAGAGTAGAAGACAGAGTAAGGCAAGAGGGAGATTAAAACAACATCCAGGAGATTGACAAGAGACTGAAATTCAGTGCAGGTCTGTTTCAGCCTGAACCCAGAATGGCAGTCAGGTGAGAAACTGGCTAGGGACAGAGGGACTTGCTACGACAGAGAGATTAAAGAAATGAAAGCCTGGCTCTTAATAATAATCTTAAAATCTTCATACTATGTTCATTTTTGACATATTTTAAAACATCCAATTTGCAAAAATAGCCTAAAGCAAGTTCCAAATGACCCAGACTGCCTATCACTAGACATGTACATACAGCATTGTGGCTCAGAGCAGCTATACCCTGATCAATACAGTGACACACTTCTTCTGTAGGCTAAAGATCTTCATGGCAGCAATTAAACCTCTCTCTTTGGTATACACAGATATTCAGTATACCCCAGACCTAGTAATTTTACTTAGCACATGCTAAATGGATAGGAGACAGATGAACTTCTCTTTTGTTTTTGTGGCTCTGTTCTACTAAGATGTTCTGATTCAAAATCATCAGCCAAAATACTCACTCTTCCACTTTTAATGAGAGTTAAGAAAAACATACCTGAAAAACATTTTACTTGCTTACAGCTCAATCCACAAAAGAATATAAAAGAATCAGAAGGGATTTTTTAATCACTTGTAAGCACTGAATTGTCAAACTAATGTCTCTTTTGATACTTCACCAAGCACATCACAAATAATAATCCAAGCCCATTAACTTGTCTTAAAGAAAGTTTCCAAGGAAGTAGTGACTCACTGTAAACAATTTACCCAACAGCTTCTGCTGAAATGTGCACAATGGCTGCACAATCCACCAAGGTATTCTCTACTTTGTGCCTATAAAGTTTTATTTGATGAAATACGATTAAACATACAATGCAACACAAAATAGCAACAGAGAAGAGTTTGCAACATGTTTTTCAAGACACCAAAATGGCAAGTAACTAGATATATTTAGAATTATTCTTAATCTTACCTGTCAGCTTTGAACATATTCTAGATCTCACAATATGGGCTTAAAGAAGTTCTGCACAAGAATATATGGCAAATAGCTCTCTTATACAAGTCTTTATTATTTTTTTGAACTACTAAATTACATTTGTGAGCAAAAAATATAAAGTTCTATTAATACAAGAGACAGGATTTTCTAAATTAAATGTTTACGTTAGACTGCAAAATCCGTGTTATTTAGGCGGCAAAAGTGAAACAATTTTCATTAGATTTGCAGCACTTTTGAAATCACAAAAATTTTACTTAGGTTTGTAAAAATTACACAATCCAGTGTGTGTCAAATTTAATTTGTAAAATTTTTTACTACATTTTGGGATAATCTTAATATCTTGATTAACTTTAACTTTTATAAGACTATAACTATTTAATATGAAGGAATGCTTTGAGAATTAGTTGTTTTAAATGGTTTTCATTTACTGGTGGAAGCTAAGGTAGAGTTTATCGTATAGATTTTTTAAAAATTGTAATTTCTATGTTTCTTTTACTTCTACCCTAAACACCCAGTGTTATTACGTTGCCTTTCCAATCATTCTTTATTCCCAAAACTCACACATAGGGTTGCTGTTTAAGACCAGTGAAAGTTCTTCTTCTATTATTTAATTTTTCTAATGACAAGCAAACAAGAGTGATGTGTATGTTTCCACCTTTATTACTCATTTTTCCCCTCTTTGAAAGTAAGACGATGATCCCTGATATGGTCATTCTGTATTATCATTTCATTATTCCCACTGTAAATTAGAATCCTGTGTCTGCTTAAAAGATGACTAACACTGAGTGACCTACCATAATTTTTTTTGAAGGCTACAGTAGCCTTCAAGCTAACAAATCATACTAGTCAGTCTAAATTTTCTACTTGTTAAGTCTAACCATTTAACTCTTTTTTATATCCATTTGTGTCACATCACCAGTTCTATGCTATTCTACCATAGCCTGCTGCTAAGTTTGTTCAGCACTCTACCTATTTAAGGAAAAAGGGTCTTTCATCTGAAATACTAATAAAGGTATTTAATATTTTCATTGTGTTTTTTCTGTTTTAGTGCTTCTTGATTCTGAATGGATGTGCAAGTTTCCAAGTGTGGACATACAATAGCTGCCTGGAAGGGACACATTGTTTCGTATCTCATGAGGAAAGAAGTTATTAACTATGTCTTGAGTTATTCAAAACCTAGCAACAGATCTAACAGCAATAAGGACTACGCTCACATAACACAGATAATGGGAAATTCTGAGCTGTGCCGGCTCATTTTCATTCAAGGATTACAAACCTGTAATATCCCAGAGTGGCTTAGAGCTGCATTGGTCTCACTTGGAAAAGATATCATATGATCTGGAAAAAAGCTCTGTAACAACAAGAATTTGTATCAAAGTTCTGTCGAAATAAATATAAAACTTTCTATCTCTTTTGGATGTGCAATTTAAGTCCTCTGTGAAGTGCAAGACACTGCAGGTTCCAGTAATTTAAGCTCACCCTAATGTCATCCCAAAAACTGTCACATGCTATATATTATTTGCTGAAAAACTTAGAATTCTGAGAAAACATCGATAGTCTCTGGAAGAGGGTTTCAGACACCAGTGCAAATCACATTGCAATATTTGGCCCTTAGTGTTGTTTTTCTAGTAGTAATTTCTATTGCTGTTGACATACAAGACTTGCCTGGGGATTCAATACGCTGCAAAGTAAGGAGGCTACACACCAAGACACTGAAAAGTGTATTCTTTTCTATTGTTTTCATTACACTAGAAACCCAGTAAAATATTTTGGAATAACTTCCACTAACACAGAAGAAGTCATCTCAGGTTTTTTTGAATCTTCTATTTTTTGTATGATACAAATTAACAAAAAAATCTGACTACATCAACGTGGTGGAGTTAAAAAGTCTACATTTAAAATGCCGGTTTCATTATCAAGGAAAGCTCAAGGGATCACTTATGGGACAGACTTGCAGCTGGGGTGTTCAATACAGTCATGCAGATATGGACCAGACAAGGGTTTGACCATCACAAAAAATGTTTTCTCAAGGCCTGGACAAGTTTGAAGTAAATATTCCCTTGGCCACCCAATGTCCAGCAATTTCCATTTTTAATGAAATTGAACTGCTGGTAGGGTTAATTCATATTAACTCATTCTGATAAAGCATTCTTGCTACAGCTGGGACCAGAACACCCAGAAGATTTCGTGCTTAGCTATAGCTGCTGAAGCTGGTGTAACTGCAGATCCGCCACGCTCCACAGCTGGTTAAACACTTACTGGTTAAACAGTACATAAACTTAATCTTTGGAGCCAACAGACAGAAACTGATGCATAGGAAGTCCCACCTGAATACAGAGAAGAACTTCTTTACTATGTGGGTGATCACACACTGGAACGGATTGCCAAGAAAGGTTGTGGAGTCTCACTCAGTGGAGATCAAGAACCCTCTGGATGCAATCCTGTGCCGTGTGCTCTGGGATGACTCTGCTTGAGCAGGGAGGTTGACCCATTCTATGATTCTGTGAAAGCCTCTTTACCAACTGCAGACCATCTCAAGCTTCAACATTTTTCACTGGTATAGTGATATTTCTATATCTGGGACAAATCTGTCATGATTTGTCCAGAGACACACAGGTCAATCAAACAAAAAAACTCTCAGAACTCTTATTTTTTTTTTATCTTTATATTTACCTTTTTATCCTTTTCACAGATAGGTAATTTGAGCTCCCTTTCACTTTTTACCTTTTAAGCCCTCGCACAATTCTGCTATTTCTCCCTTTTACATCTGAAACAAGCTGGCTTTATAAGAGGCAGCATCAGGAGTGGTCCAAATACACCATGGAGCAACCAGATGGTAAGTTCCTTCTGCTGAGCCAGGACTGCTTCCATGGCCTTTGCCATCAGCCAAGGTCTGAATCAGCAGCATTAACCTTTGGCAACATCCCTGAGTTAGAAGATATCTCTGCTCTCTTTCCGTTTCTTATGTACGCTAACTTTGGCTTCACTTTCACTTACCCCTAATAGGTTATGGCTGTTCATGGCCTTTTGTGTCAGTTGTCATTTAGCTACAGCTGGGAGAAGCTGCAATTGGGCAGTGCTGGGCCAAAACATTCAATTTTCACTTCAACAATAAAATCATCTTTGCTACAGGTACCTTTCCTCACACTGCTTCTTTTTATATTATGTTGTCACTCAATAAAAAGTTCACTGCATTGCAAAAATTTTATTTTGTTTTAGGACTGTGTGCAAATTACAATAAAATTAAACCCATTGCTGCTCCCATCACCCCTAAAAATAAAAAATGAACATGGATGTTTTACAATTGTAACAAAGGGACCAGCCAACGATTACATGCACTACAATACATTCCTGTATTTCACATATTCCCTCTCAATTATTCCTTTTGACTCATATTACACTAAAAAATTTAAACTCTGACTATCTGTGTGCAACAAAAAAGACTCTTTTCTAGCAACAGCAGTTGCACCACTTCACAGATATAATGTTAGTACTTACCAACGGATTTTTAAAAAACTCATACTTTGCATAATTTTTTCTAAAATACAGTTTGGTTTCCTCTTCCATTACCCAATTTGACTGGACTTCTGTCACTAATTCATGGTCTTCTATAGCTCTTCCTATAAGAAAAAAGAAATTAAAAAAAAAAAAAGCAAAAGCAAATATCAAGCTCATGACTAGCAGAAGACAAAGAACTCTCATGATCTACAGATAAAGTGGAGCAAAGTTAAATTTCCATTGAATTTAACTCATTCTTCATTGAATTTAACCAATTCTTGAGTCCAAAAAGACAGAGATTAAGGATGCTATATGAAAATCACATTTTGTAACTAGACTAAATGAAGCAAATAAAACCATAAGGAAACTCAGAAAACAAAAAATACCCAAAAATAGTGAAAGAAAAGTAAGCATTTTAAAACCTTGTACAGGTTGCTCTACTCCAAAACACATTCTTCAGATGCAAGGGCAAAGAGACACTAAAGAACTGAAGCTCTTAGTTAAAAACAGCAATTTTTTTTCCTTTCAGTTTTATAAAGAGAAAGTGCTCCTCTGGGATGACATTTAAAACTCTTAAATGCTTGGCATTGTGACATTTAAGAACACACCATTTCCTCAAGACTTACTTCTTTGTAGAAAAATATGACATTGTGCATCACCCCAAAAGATGGGTAAAGATGCTCATATTTCTTTATTTTTAAGGTGTCACAGCAAAAAAAAAATTTATAACCGAGTAAACTTACTTTTTTGAAGGAACTGAAACACTGAATGCCCTCCAAAAAACAGCCCTGTTATCAAATCCCTAAATGGCGACATGAAAAAGCTGCCCTTCAGTTTAGGTAGATAATTTTGTCTTCCACCTAGACTGGAGAGTTTCTACCTCCCTTTCTATCATGTCTTTATTACTGCAATCTCTAACATGAGGAGCACCTGCTACATTCCACAACAGTCTCCTTAACTATGGAAAGTATTTAATGCACATGAAAGATTTAATATTGAAGTACATGATAGAACACATTTCAAAAAGCCTCTTCTCTAGCCACTCAGCGGGGAAAAAAATTAAACAAAATAAAAAATAGACAGACATTGCTCAGCACTGTTGCACAGGTAGTGCTTTATGAGCCTTCCCACAGACTACCTGAAAGAATGCAGAGAGTGGAATCAAAATGTGACTGAAAGGCACTGATGATGTGCCTGGCCAAGGCACTACCCTCTGCTCAAAAGTGGAGCCTTAGAACATGAGTGTTCAGCTGCAGAAGCAAATAGAAAACTGTTTACAGTCAGCTCAAAAATTTCTCAGAAGAAAAGGAAAAATTTCAGGATGAAGATAGTACTTCCCTTACAAAGGAGAGCAGATATGGAAAACTGTTCTGTTTTCAGAGTCTGCCCTGCTCAGGGGAATTGCAGTGGAAGTATGGGACTCCCAGCACCAAGGCACTTGGTGGTAGGGATGACATGGCATCATTCAAATCTAGGCACACCTCAGCTGCTTTCAATAATCTTAGACATTGTGAAAACCATTCGAAAATGTATTTGAATTCAATATGTTAGGATAAAGAGAACACACACCAGAAACACACAGTTCTGAAATATATTGATTTATAGAGCTGCAATAATTGCTGAACTTCAGATATTTGAAACAGAACCCCCGCTACTGCAAAACTTGGGAGTTGGGATAAAAGGCTGAGCTTCCTGGCTGACAAGGCAGCAGCAGTGGGCTGGGTGCAGTGAGGGCACAACCATCCTTAATGTTCAACAATAGAGCTCTGCACCAAAGGGCATATATGTTTGTGAAAACTGAAATATAGAGACCGTGGGCTTATGCTTTGGTTTAGGTGGGAGTTTGGTTGGGTTTTTTCCCTTTTTAAATCTTCACAGCAGATACCTCCACACAGCAATGAAGGCACAATCCAGTGATGTAATTAATGTCTGTCTTGATTAAAAGTAGAACACTGTGCTCAGCTCACTAAGGTTCATGCAATTATATGTAATTCAGGAGTATTCAGACAGCTGTTAGATTTTAAAGAAAACATTCACTAATTGATGGATGAATTATTAATCCACATCATACTGGAATTTACACAGACACACACACTTGCTCACAGCACTTCTCTTCAATACCAATTCACTTATACTATGAGATGAAAAAGACTTTCCAAATTTACATGGGTAAAACATACAACAATAACAAACAGAAAACAATCCCAAACTAACTCATCATTTGAAAAATATTTGTTCACGTTACTCATCCAGTGCTTGAGAATATACTTCAAGCAAGTCAAGATGAATATGTTAATTCTATCTAACAAAACCAGATCTAACAGTATCATAAAAATAATTCCATTATTATTCAGTACTCTAAAAAAAATATAGAGGATATCTCAAATTGTTCCTTTCCTTGGCCAGCAATGCTGAACTGCTAGCCTCATAATCTAGGAAATAATTTTACTTTTAAAATGAAGCTCTCACCATTTTCTAGGACTACACTGAAAACAGCTGGAGCAATTACAAGACTGCATGGTGAATGAAGGTCTTCACCAATTTTGAGAATATCATAATATTAGGAAAATCAATTTCACTAATTATTTGATATTGAAATCTTCCAAGAATTCCTCCAGATTGAAGAAAACACATTACTTGTCAAAAAGTGTACTGTGCAAATACAATACACTGGAGAAACAGTGCCATTATTGTTCTGGCATGGTTTGTCAGAGGCGCCTTCTTCAATAGTTACTACACTACTTAAACACCAGCTACACTCTAAAATACAGAAAACACTTCTGCTATTTATATAGTACTGTTTTCTAAAGCCATTTTGCTACCTCTTCTTCCATAGCAGCCATTTTCAGCCTTGACCCAGATTTAACTCCGACCTTACTCCGAGTTGGAAGCATCTTACAGCTGATACATTCAGTGCAAAAGGTTACAAATATCTTTGAAATGTTACAAAGCAAGAAAAGAAATTTGAAAAACGTTTGTGTCTGCCTTCATAGGATAAAGGAGCATAAAAGGGCAGAAAATAGTTTCAGCTTTTGTAGTTCATCCTTAAAATACAGCTGTTAAACATAATTGAGTCAGAGATGCACAGTCAAGTTTATTTCCAACAAATGCACAAGGCTGGATTGCCTAGATACATCCAGAGAAAGGGACTCTAACAATAGCTTTTAGCCATATTTAAATATCTGGGGGGCAGGGAGAGAGGGAGTGGCCAGGGGACATATTTGTGGGGGTGTTTGATTTTTGCTCATGGTGTGTACTTTTTGTTTTAGATCAAAAGCACTGGAGTTACCAGGTACCAGTGCAGTCTCTTCTGAGAATTAAGAACTCCATGGAGTTTTCCATGTATTTTAGAATGCAGGAAGGCGTCCAGAACATCCTCTTTTTCAAGCCACACTTTGCACTAGCAGATGGAACTGCCCTTGAAGTTGCAGAAGTACTACCTTTTTTAGCTCTAGTACAGTGCCAAAGTTCAAGAATAATATGGAAATTTTGAGTGATGTGAAATTATAACCATATTTCTTATGGCATTTGTTTTCTAGTAGATTTTTTCTAACATAATTTCCTATCAAAACCAGACACAATACAGTACTGTAACACAGTGCTGTAAAAGCAAGCAAGATTGCCTAACTTGAGATTCAGTTCAATACTACATCCCAGCAGTGGGCTTCTAAACTCATCTCTTGCTGAGTAAAGTCTTTCCTGTATTCTGCATTTTTTACATCTCTGCAAACATCCCCTTTCTCCCTACAATTAATTTGCCTTATCCTTTTTTATACTGCGAAAGTACACCTATACACTTCAAAAAGGAACAGAAATCAGAAGTTATATTTTGAAACCATAAATTACACATTTTAAACTGTATAATAGAAAAAGAGGCGTTTTAGCACACTAGAGGAACACTGACGATGTGAAAGGATTTCAGAACATCCTTTTACCAGCAACTTACAATACTACACATGGCATCAACACAGTTCACTGGTCCTAGCTGGAAGTTAGAGGAATGGTTTTGTTCTCCTTTCAAAGTATCCCTGTCCCAGAATTCACCATAAATCTAGCCAAACTGAATGTAGTGAAGGAAAATACTGACAGCCCACTCTGATGATATTTCTGAAGATCGAGTCCTATAGTAAGAATAAAATAGCACTGTGTAACCTCTTTCTGTCCCTGATGTCAGAGATTTCATTCAGGTGTGTTGGGAACAAACAGGATTTTACTTGCAATGAAAATAACCCAAGTCTTTCTAGAGATAAACAGGAAATATCAATAAGAGAGGAAGAACTGCCAAAGAAAAGCAAGGTAGAGCAAGGAAGAATTTGCAGTGAGAACTTTAACTTAACGTTTTCCACATCATTCTTACAGACGCAGATCAAGAAGTGTGAAGTAAATGTACCATGAAAAAATCTACTTTATACCTATGCTTTCAAAAAGAATCAGAAGCAAGAACCCCAAAAAGAACAAATTCACACAAGACTTCCCATCATTTTGCTTCCAAGCCTTTCTATTGGAATTGTACTTCCATACGAAAATGGAAACCAAACACCTTATTTACCGCCATACCATCATATAATATTAGTCTTACCTAAACCTGTGTGGGTAAGTTGCTCAAAGAGAGTCCAGCTGTGGTCATCAACGTAGTGGTTCTTCAATATCAAGAGCTGACACACATCCCTGGCTGTTATATCACTTGGTACTTCCAAAGCTCTGCTAGTATCATCTTCACTATACACTTTGATTACCTGCAATAAATAAAAACTCTAAAACATCCGTAAGTTTAATCTTTGCTTTGGTTACTCCATATATGTTGCTCTCTCAGCATCATGACTGAGACAAGAACCCACACACACAGAATGCAACATTAAATACAGCCATTCCTCTCTAGTGCAGTGGCATAACTGAGAACAGAACAGCCAAGCAAAGCATATTCCACTTCTAAGTTTGGCTACTGGACATCCCTTGCCACAGGACACTGGACAGATTGGTGCAGTAGCTTCAAAAAAAAAGTTAATGGAGAGATAAAGAAATGCAGCAAAACTGTTCATTCTTAAGTAAGCTCAAAAAGAAACCACAGAGCATAAACAGTGAAACTCAAGAACTCTACGACTGCAGAACTGTATTCGATAAAGGAGTTAGTTCAGAGAATGGCAATCAGACTCAAGATGCTCACAGTTCTGTAGACAATAAAAACAGGAGATGTTATAGAGTGGCTTCAAATTTTGACAAGCAAGAACTGGAGCTCTTGCACACACATCCTCAATATAAAAGGTGTCCAAGATGCTTTTAATTGACAAAGTATTCCTCTCAGTTTATTGAATTTATCCATATTCATGAGACTGCAAGACACAACTCTCCTGAAATTTATGCACGAAACCTAAATACCATTGTAAACCCCTCATTAAACAGCAAGATACAAGTTTTTATTTTAAAGACAAACAAGCCTGTTACTGTCAGTCTTTCTTAACAGCTGCCTTACCGAATACATGCTCATTTCAAGCACCTAATAAACAACCAGCAATGTATTGTGCCCTAACTTGTCAAGGCAGCTTCTTCTCTGGTTTGTGCTGAATTTGGTAGGAAAGTGAGCAAGGAACTCCAGCTGTAACTCCTGCCACCTGCATCTCTCCTACCAACAGAAAAAATCCAAAAATAATTTTAAAAAATCAGGTCCTCTCACTCATGCTTTCCAAACATCAGATCAAGGAAAAAGGACTCCATTTCTAAACCACACTGAGCTTTTAAAGCACACTGATGGCCTTACTCCTCTCTAAAACCCTATTTTTCTCAGTGGAATTAAACAGATATAGCAGTTTGGTTCCCAACTTTGGCCTTGCACATTAAATGAGCATGAAGTCCATGATAATTTGCTTTAATATTGCGCCTAATAAATGTAGACAGGTCAAGAGTTCCACACGATATTCAGCCACGCTTGCCACAACACCAATCTTCAAGATATGGCAAACATTAAATTCATGCTCCTAAAGTGCTGAAAAATCCCTCCCTACTCATGAATCAACCACCTCAAAGCTGAATCTTTCAAGGGAAATAGGCAGACCTTGGAGACAGAAGATCCAATGTTTCCACGGGCCTCAGGTGCAGCCCAGTGCTTCCATTTAATACAAAAGGCAAAAAGACCACACTGACACTGAATTCAATACTGCCAAAGCAGCCATGGGGAATGGCTACGGTTGGTTTTGTAAGACGTCTGTGCTTTGGCAGCGTTCCCACTGCTAAGCAAGAGAGACCAGCAGCAATGGCAGCCTGCTTGCAGCAGAGTCTGGTTCCACACACACAAAGTCCTACTCCAGTCACACAGAAATGATGTTTCGCCATTCAGGATAAACCAGCATGCATTATTTAAATTCCTGCAATATTTACAATGATTCAAAGATGAAATCAAAAGATGTGTCTGGCAGGGCGCACTGTGAATGGGATGGAGGGCTATAGGGGTGACTAGAGGAAACAGCGTCCCATCACCTTAAAAGAGGTCCTACTCTGGGCAGCACTGAAGGTCAGGGACAGCTTCATTAGTCTCTCCAGCAAGTCTGTGTCAGGCTGAACCTGAAGGATTTCACAGGCTAAAATGCCAGAAAGGAGAGAGACAGTAGAGAAGGGGAAAGCAAAGGAAAGAATTGAAGCAACTCTCTAAGTACTGACGATTGTTCTAAGTCCCTTCCAGCTGGAATATTCGATTCTGTTTCCCAGTATTCTCCCAATAAAGCCAGGGTGGGAATCCATGTGAGCATGCTGGCTAGGGACTCTACGGCACAGAGCAGCAACTGCAGTTTTCCCCAGGCACTCATCAAGTTCAGTGATATGCTTGTTTTACAGCAAGAGCACGTACAGCCCATGCTGAGGCTCTTGACGGATATTTTAACAGAAATTCTTTTTAAAAGGGTTAAGAGTCGCAGTGCAGATGACTTCACTCTTATTTCTTAAGAAATAGAAAAAGAGTTTTTAAAATGCTGAAGACAGCAATGCAAGTCATGATAATGAGCTGCCTGTGGCCATTCAGCTCAGGGAGCAGGAAGCCTTGAAGGTGGCCTTGAACTACTGGAGCTCAGCTAAAGCAAAACAAAACAACACAACAAAAAAACAAGGAGAAAAAACCCCAGTTTATATTCTCTGTGAGTATTCTCACTCAGCTTTCTCGGTATAGGGAAATAAATCCTGCTCAAGTCTAGGACAACACATCACCCCAGCTCACAGCTATGATGTGGTACCTTATAAAACGCAAATGCTGTGACCTTTTTCTCTTCCTTGCAAGGGATTCAGATGTAGCAGGAGACAAGAGCCACCTAACAGACTCTGATCAACTTCTGTCACACATTTTGCTTAACGAATTGGTGTAAATCTCATCAGTCGGAGTGATCTTCAAGGGTTTTTTTAATTGGAAGTTGCTCAGTATGCACTTTGTGCTGTGTTTGAAGCAAAGTCTCTCGTAAGATTGCTGGGAACATACTTATTCCAAGGGGAATGGATCACATGAAAAAGGATAAATTCAAAATCTCATTTTTCCTTGGAAATATATTGCAATACTTCTCCTCCTAGAAGTAGAGGATACTCTAAGAATTAAAGGGTGGCAGAGCTATGCTAAAGATGCAGCTACGCTGACCTCCTATAGAGATAAGTAAGCTTGAGCGATCACTTTATTTTCATTAGTATCTCACCATGTATTTGGCTGGCCAGTCATCTCCACTTTCTTGCATTTTTTTTTCCCCTGAAAAATTTGTCTGAGAAGTAGCACACGAGAAAAGGGCTGCTAACTGAGAACAAGCTCTCATTACAGTTTTCATTACCCTACACTCTCAAACTTTGTTCCAAAGCAAGCTGTTTTACTTCCCTTGACTATACCTATTAGTAGACAGAAAAAGTTGCCTCAGCAGCACTGAAATCTTCTTTCTGGTCTAGTTTATAAATACAAGGAGATTTTAGTTCTTCCCAAGGCTAGAAAAAGAAACACCTCAATAGCTTCTATTTAAGTCACTGGAAGTAAGAAATAAGCAGCTCCAAGATCTTCCTATAAGAGGAAAACACCGAGCTCAGCATGACAAGCATTAATCATTTTCACTGCCTATGGGAGCAGCCAAGGAGGTACAGCATTCCTACATGTTTTCTTTCAGTTTTTCAATATACTAAAAATCAGCCAAGATCCCAGAATTATGTGCAATGCATCTTTATCCCTCCAAAAATTATTTTTATAAGAAACGTTGCTTCAAAATAAAATATATTATTGTTTATATTTTACTAATCAAATGAACTCAGAATGTAAAATAAATGTTGACAAATACAATCAAGGATTTAAGAAAGGAAAAGGAAAAGAAGACCCTAGTTTTTACACTAAAAAATAACCAGAAGAAGCAAAAAACCAGCAATTGTTTAAAATAATAAGTAAAAGAGCACATAAGGTAAGCAGTGTGGGAGGAGGGAGGAGCAAGAGAAGCAAGGCTGGACTCTACTCTCCCAAGTTTTCTTCCCCACTCAACCATCATCTCCATTACAATAATTAAATAATATGCTCATAGACTTCTAAGAGAGGGTGTCCAAGTCTGATTCTTCAGAATCTTCACGCCATCTGTTTCGGAAGTTCCAATCTGCAGAAACAGCACAAACATATGCCCTGCACTGAGGAATTTAAAATTTCAAACCAAAGTCCTAATGTGTGAAAAAAGCCAGGTAGAACCCACAGAAAAAGAACCACTAGCACATGGATTCCATATTTAGTGCCTACGCCAATATGACCTGACATTTATATGATTCTTAAAGCTTCTGTATAGCCATTGACACCGTGGGTAGTCAGCACCTTTAAAACAAAAACCAGGCCACTTTTATTTATAAAGATAAAAGCACCTAAATTTAGCTTATGATTTCTAAAATTATTCTGCCCTCCCCCCAAATAAAACACTGCACATTTTGGTACTTATATTATAATTTCAGTCACATTTTTGTTAAATGCAGAGTTATTGTATGCACAATGAGGCTTTAAAAAGTCTTACACTCTAGGGTGTCATACGTCTCCTGAAATGCTGCCTGATACTCTGCTAACCCCTCTCTTTAATGTTAACAATCAGGCTATTTGCCTGCAGCATTTGTTTTCCAACTTCCAACCCTGCTGCCTGCTAGGCAAAGTTTTTTGGTTACTGATATTGGCAGAGGGTAGGGGAATTTGGAGTGTATTTTAACTACAATGGAGGCGCTTAGAAATTTCTAGTATTTTGAACTGGTTTATGACTTCTAGCAATAGTCTGTCTTGGTTTTAGTGAGAATCAGCAAAATTCTGCATTCATAAAAATATTTAAGAGGTTCAGTCACAACTGTTGTTAGAAACAAATAGCATGTTAGTGAAGCTCACTGTTTTCTTTATCAGCTGTGAATGCAAAACTTCCCCTTTAAATATCCCAGTCTACAGTTAAAACGTCAGCTTACAGTATTTCCTCCAAAGGGAAGATTTCCAGGCCAAAAGGATTCATGCAGTTTCCAGAAATCTACATCTGCCATTAAAACAAGGTGCACACAATGTCTAACTGTAGACATCTTGACTTCTCATTTGGAACACAGTATAGCTTCAAGAGGCAGAAGGAACACTGCTCCTATATTCTGTCTTGCATCGAAACCAAAGTGCAAAGGAAGGAAGAGCAAAGTCTAGGAAAATTGCCTACCTTTCCTTCCACAATCTAGAAAAATCTCATAGTTTTTCCATAATCTAACCTTTTTAAAAATGTCATTTCAAAGAGCAAAAATAATATTAATTTCCAGCCTTTATTCCAATGTAAGACCATGGACAAGGTCAGTTTGTCTAGCAATCAATCAATTTGTTGCCTCAAAAAACAAAGAATTTTTTTAGACCTAAATATTGTTTTAGAAGGTATTAAAAAACTTGTTAAATTTCATGTTAACAGTATGCATATATTATCAATTAAAACAATTTCTACTTATTTTCTGTAATAATCTTCTGTGGCACTATATTTACTATGGCACTATGGCAACTGTCTGTATTATGCAGCTCACAGAGTCACTCCCCTCCCTCAGACTCCTGGTACAAACTCCTTGCCCTACCTAATCCAACCATCCACGACCATCCCATGAATGAAAAAATCATACCAAAAATAGAAACTGAATAGCAATGCAAAGAAGTAACAAAAAATACTTAATATTACCTGTAGGCAAAAAGGTCCAATTCTTACTTTTAAAAGACATACCTGCCACCTGACTTTGGGCAAGTCAGCATTAGTCTCTCATTTTTTGCAAAATGGGGCAGAGGAAGTGAAATCTGTTTCTGTACAGCAAGGTAACAGACTGAACTCATAAAGATTTGTAAAGCACTTATACCTCCTCACATGACTACTGCTTTAGATGTGTAAATATGTTGCATTATAAAAAGGGAGTTTAAATTATGCAGATATCCAAATTGTAATAGACTATGTGTAAAAATATACCAGCAAAGTTCTTTCAAACAAAGGTTATGACAATCACATCATCATACTGGAGCAAATGGCAGAATGAGGACAATACTGACATGCAATCATGGCAAAGACAACGTCAGTAAAACTGAAGAGAAAGAGAGTTTGAAAGACACAACAGACAAGTTAAAATACAAATATCATTCCTTAATCCTGAATTTGATGCATTCAATTTTACAATATTGGTCAACAGAAACAAAATATAGCTATAAATAGTAATAAAATAGTTATAGAAGATTTCATTTCCCTGTATAAAACTGAACAAAAAGGCAAAGTCTAGAGAAAGCCACTGCCACGTTTTGGACAATTAACTTGTAGTACAACTACTTTTAGAGCAGAAAGTGAGATTATTGTAAACTATATGATAATTACATGATACTTGCCCCAAAAAATTACAATAATTGAAGAATTAAATAACAACAGCAACATTGTGAAGTTCAATATCCTGTAAGTAGGAATGGCAGTAATAAATAGATTAAAAGTGAAAGATTTATCACCATCAACAGCCATTACCACAAAGGACCAAATAAGGAGTGAGAAATACAAAGGGATCTATGGAAGTAAAACCCACAATAAACTCCTTAAAAAGAATGCATATATATAAGGAAAGGTAGGAGTGGATCAAACAATTTATTTAAAGAGTCTCAAGTTAATCTACCTTACCAAAATTTTTTTTCAGACTATGGAGATTCCAAACAAAACCAGTGAAAGGGATACAACTGTTAAGATGTGTGTAAAAAACTAGAAAGTTGTGAGAGAATTTAAATATTATCAGCAAAAATTTCAAATAATACACTTCCATGGAACAGCAGAAATGAAAGAAAATTAGCAGAACTTACCAAATGATTAAGCTGTCAAAGGAGCACTTATACAAGATAAACACACTGCAGAGCAGCTAAATCATTTACTTGCATTAATTATTCACAACAGATATGGAAGAATAGGTTCCCAGATCTAGTCTTTATAGGTGAAATAAAATTGTCAGTTTAAATAGAGGGAACACTGGAAATGAAAAGGCAAATAGTTAACAGGAGGTTATACAGTCTAGCATTTAAAGAAACTTGAATGGCAAACCTCAGCCTATCCTAGCATCAGTAGAAATGGAGGCTTAGGCTCCATCTGTCACTTCAGCTGATGTGCACTGAGTATAAACTTGTGCTCAGACCCGAAAAAGTGAAAAAGCCCAAGGGCTATTGTGGCAGATTAACTTTGGGGTATCGCTTTGTAAATCTATGACTCACCAGTGCCTATCACCAGTAAAGTAAGAAAGAATCTACTAATATTACCTAAATCTGTCTCTTCCTAGAAGAAAATCTACTCTTAAATTTATAAAAACTTTTCTCCATTTTGTTCAGAGCAGTTCCTAGAGTGATTTAGGGTAATCATCATAAATCTGAAAAATCTCAGTGGGGTAATGCAGTTTACACTGATTGGTATCAATAACTTCTCCCAAGTCCTTCAAAAGAAGAGCTTTAATGAAAATGAAAGTTATAAAGAAAGAGACTACAAAATACAGATAAACTTGGAATGCACAGTTCATTTTTAGCCAAGTAATTTCAGACTTCTACTGATATTAAGCCTTAAATCAGAGTGGAAGAACCATGTCTTACTAGCCATGATAAAAATAAGTCTTAGTTATTTTTCATTAAAATATTATTAATGCTAACTTCATACATTAACGCCTGAGACAAGGCTATTTGCAAAACTTCTTGGCGCTGGGAAAGGTAAATGGCTCCCTACTCCTGTCTTCTTAAGACTACCACTTAAAGAGAGCTAATCCAACATAGGTCCCTTCTCAACTCCAGTGCACAGTATGCATGGCTTTTCAGTTAACCTCAACCCAATACATGGATGATCAGGAAGGCAAGAGAGTTTTACACCTTCCTAGCCACTAAAAATAAATTAATTAATGGTGAAATTTCTGTGAAACTTGGGTAAAGTTCTTTATACAAGGGAAAGTAATTTCAAAACTCAGCTGAGACCATAATGTAATCCAACCACTGAGTAAGTGTACACAGGCTGTTCTCTCTTAAGCCAAGCATCACCAGTTCTTAGTGTTGGAATGACAACACTCTTTCATACAGTTCAGCTCATACAATCCACCCAATACAGCTCAGTTGTTTAGGCTAAATGTACATGTTTTATGACCCATTATCTTCACTCAGAGCTACCTTATTATTTCTCATGAAATCCACGGAAGATTGCTAAAATAACCAGCAAGGTATAAAAATCATCTTGGTAATAGCTAAGAATTTTTGCTCTCAAACCAAGCCCTTTCTGATAAAAGTTCAAAAACCTTATTGTTTGACTTAAAGAGATTAATATTCAGGCCAAACTTGGTTATTCAGGTTAATAAAAGTGCATGTTCACATGAACTTTTCTTCATGAAAAGATAACTTCTTGGAGGTGATCAGCTTATTAGCCTTATTAATAAACTTATGGTATTACTATCTTCAGTTCTTTGTTTCCACACTGCCTGCTAAGTCTTAACTTCAAATAGCTTTTATACATTTAATAGTAATACGCAGGTTTACATTCTGCAATATATAATAGGAATATTTAGAATGCACTTACTATAGACAAATCGAAAAATATCCAGTTAGACTAACTTAAAAAGAGGGATGAAACAATCATACTGGAGGATATAAAGAATTTGACTTAAGAAGGCACTTTAGTATTTCATTTAAAAAAAAAAAAGTTTGTCAAATAGAAAATGAACAGAAAAAGAGAAGAGTTACCAGTGCACTAGTGTTTTTATCCCCCAGCCTAGAAATATGGTAGAAATTATCCACATACTACTCTACTTTCCAAAGAAGTCATGTCTGAAGATAGAGGAAGAAAGAAATTTAAATACAAAGCCACTAAAATACACTTCTGTTTTTTGTTTTCTGTGTACAACAAAGATGAGGGCAAAATGTTATCAGCCTCATGTTTGAATAGCTTGTCCCTATTTATGTCAAAGCACTAACATTATTTAAATGAGGCTTTCTGTATTTAATAGTGCAGTTTGTCCAACATATCCTTCGCTTGTCAGAGATAAATAGAATGCTGTGTTCCAGCACTAGAGAAAGCAAATCTGTTACTGCCGCGTTCTGGCTGCAGTCTATGTTTCTGAAGAGATATCAGCTATAAAAAGAAGTACCTATTGTTTCCACCAGGTTTTTCACACCATGTTGCTGGTTTCTCAGTAGAGCAGATCTCTTGCAAAGCTGAGAAAGACCAAGTCTCTGAATAACACTGTTAAGAGACCAATTAGCTTCCTATTTCCTTTGCAGCAGTCCTGAAATAGATTTTTTAAATAAGAAAATAAAAAAAGGAGAACAGATTTTTTCTTAAAACTCACTTTCACTTTGGCCATTTTAAACAGAAGTTTTGGCTTGAGCTGTAACACAGCTTCAAAGAGAAGAATGCCTTTGTCATCAACTATATCAACTGTGTATTCCCATGAAGGTCACTAGAGGAGAAAATAATGTAGACTCTAATGTAGACTAAGCAAAGTTTAGATTTTTAGCTAAAGATACAGTTTAGAAATTTTCTCTGTTTTTCTGGAGTAGTACAAGGAATGTCCAGAGCAAATATGACATAGGCCATGCAGGGTAATCCACGGTGATAAATGGTTGTTTTACAATGCTGAAATACTTTGCCACTTGGTGTAAGACAAGAAAACTTGCTTTGCTGGGTCAGACTATAACACCTTTCCAGTCCAGTACCGTCATCTCTGGGTATCTGTTTCTAGTCATCAGTGGAATATAAGAGCAAGGTTTAACTGCTGTATGATAGCTATTCTGGCAGAACATTTTATTTCTCAGCACTTCTGAACCTTTTTTTTATTCGCATAGCATTGTTCCCTCTGGCCAAAGCATAAAAGCCAAATAAAGAGTAAATCCTGCAGTAAAGCTAATAAGTCTACTCAAACCACATAAAATCTTCAACTATACGCTGTTGTGTTATTACAGATTTGTCAGTGTGTTTTGCCGACAAATCCAAACTCCTAAAGGAACAGAAAAAAAGATGAAGGGCATCTAGGCATGGAAATCAGGCCCTGTAACTGTTGTCAAAAATGTAATAGTCACCAAACGCAGCAGACTAAAACACGTGAACAAAGTGAAACAGGAAGATGTGGGTGATGTAGTAAAAAGGGAGTAATAATTTCAGAAATTTAGTCTTTTTTGATAATGTTTACCTCTAATCATTTGTTCGAAAATGAACACGAGATATGAAGACTGAGCAGTCTTCAGTCATACAGGAAAACTGAGAAGCCAGCAGCACATTTCCCATCTCTACGCATGTTGTGATACCCTACATTCAGAGGTCTGCTGGGTTGTCCGACTGCTGCTTCGCTTGCCCACACACAAGCCATGTTCATATTACCATAAATGTATGCATTTTATTTCTGTTATGATCATCCTACAAGTCTTGTCAAACAGGATACCCAAAAAGACGGTGACAGACACCAATCCAACAAGTTACAATCAACAGGAGCAAAGGAAAAATGACAACATTGAGGGCTTGCATATGCAGCTGATGGATATGATGAGCTATCGAAGTCTGGCTGTCAGGCTAATACAAGACAAGCTGAGGGCTCCAATTGCTATTCAGTCTAGATACCATTTAACTGCTAACCTCTTGGAGAGGGGAATTAACTAGTTCAGAAAAGCAGTCCAAGAGGTCTAAGAAAAAAGCACAACACTATATTAGGGCAAAGGTTGTCAGCAGAAATGATACAATAGGCAACAAGAGTGATGGAAAGACTGTGAAGAAATCAGAATTCACTAAAGAATAGTGGGGAAAAAAAGAGGATTCTAGTAGACAAAGGAAAAGCATTAAGAGTGTCAACCAAACACCTCCTCCCAGGTCTCAGTCCTTCATATGAATTTTAGTGGTGACAAACAAAAATGGTATGAGCAAAAACACAAATTGCAAGAAGTTGCGACTGCAGGGATGTGCAAAGCATCGGAAAGAAAGGAACCAAAGAGGTCTCTTCAAGTTCTCATTTTTGATGCCCAAGCATGAGTTTTGGTGAAGATATT
Source organism: Cnemophilus loriae (assembly GCA_013397755.1). Classification (NCBI taxonomy): domain Eukaryota; kingdom Metazoa; phylum Chordata; class Aves; order Passeriformes; family Corvidae; genus Cnemophilus; species Cnemophilus loriae. The sequence continues at coordinate 290,980 of VZTF01007977.1, read as the reverse complement.
GGTCAGCAGTCCAAGACAGCCATTTGGATCTGTCACAAAAAGGAGATGAAATATGAGAACTGTGATGAAATATGAGATACATGCCAAGAGCCTATCAACTCTGGGTCAAGAAGGTGGATGTGTATTCTCAGAAAGCGTAACTTGAAGTTTGACTCGCCTTGCTTTGTACTGTTCCCAAGGCACCCATTATAAACTGTACTTCTGCAGAGTAAATCTGTTCTTATATAACTACTTTAAACTGTGAAAAAAACTGGCTGCCTTGAAATAATGTAAACATAAATAAAGGGTTGAAAGCAACTGAATAAGGATAACTTCAAAACAGAAATTTTAGGAAGTCACTACCAGTGTAAGAGACTTAGATGGACTGGAACTGGGCTAAAATTTCCGGTGTTACCACAGAATTATATAGGTTCAGGCATTTTGATCTGTGGTGGTGATACACTGTCTAGACACCTGGTACCCACCAAAGCCATTCTATCACTTCCCTCCTCAGCTGGATAGAGGAGAAACAATATAACCAAAAACTTGAGGGTCGAGATAAGGATGGGGAGAGATTGCTCACTAATTACCATCACAGGCAAAACAGGCTCGACTTGGGGAAACCAGTAGTATTATCAATCAAACTACAGAAAGGCAAGGACAAATAAAACTAAATGTTAAAACACCTTTTCCCATCCATCCCTTCTCCCAAAGTTCAACTTAACTCCCAATTTTCTCTACCTCCTCCTGCCAGTGGTGCAGCAGGACAGGGAACACAGGTTGCAGTCAGTACATCACACATTGTCTCTGCCGGTCCTTCCTCCTCAGGGAGAGGACTCCTCACCCTCTGCACTTGCTCCAGCATGGGCTCTTCTTACAGGTCCACATGTCCTGTCAGAGCCTGCGCACTGTGGACTTTCCACAGGTGTCACAGCCTTCCTCGGGCATTCACCTGCTGTGGTGTGGGGGCCTCCAAGGCTCTGCAGGAGGATCTCCACAGCCCCGTGGTCCCACATGGGGACAGCTGTCTCACCATGGTCAGCACCACGGGCTGTGGGAGAATCTCTGCTCCAGTGCCTGGAGCACCTCCTCCGTCTCCTCCACTGACCATGCTCTCTGCAGGACTGTTCCTCTAACATGTTTTCTCTCTCTCTCTTCTGCTGCAGTCGCACAGCAACCTTTTTCCCCTTCTTAAACATGTTATCCCAGAGGGAGCACCACTGTTGATGATGGGCTCAGCCTTGGGAAATGAAGGTCTGCCTTGGAGGCAGCTGACATTGCTTCTATGGGACATAGAGGGAACTTTCTAGAAGCTTCTCGCAGAAGCCACCTGTGTAGAGCCCCCTTCCCCCTCCTACCAAAACCCTGCCACGCAAACCCAATACATGATCAAACAGTCATAACTTCTTTAGGTCCTTAAGGCAGCTGTCGTTTTGTTGGGCTGGTCTTGCCTCTGTTCCTGACCAACAGGCAGAAAAACAAGCAGTGAGGAAGAATGGGGCATGGGCAGTACCTATAGCAACTGCATGAAAATGAGGAAGAAAGCACCTCTAAATATGAATAATTCCTTAAATGTGATGAGTTTTCTTTGCATTCACTGATGTAGCTTCAGTTTATCAAAAGTAAAGAAAATTTTCTAATTTTTCAGGCACTTGCTTATGCATGTTGAAAGTAACATGTAACAGACATATAAGTAAGGGAAATTTGATCTTTTGCATAAGAGTCACACCAACACTTTGTGTGCCGTTTGTTGAGTTTCTCCCTTCACAAACGGCAATGCAGCATAATCAGTATGGGGTTTACTTTAGCAGAAATAGCTATTCAGCAATAGCTCTTGATATACTTCAAGGCTAGATAACACAGTCTGAAGGTCAAGTTCTGCCTTCTTGAAGCCTAATTTATTCAAGAGGAGACTAAAGTACTAGAGCTAGAAAATGGCCAAGCACTTTCTTCAATTGATGAAAAAAACGGGTTTTTTTCCAAAAGGATTTCTGCCCACAGAAGAGGATTATGAGCAGAGTAGGGCACTAAACACTGCCAATTTCCTTGGTTACTGTATGAAGAATGTTAGATGTTCAAAGAAAGCAAGAAGAAACTGAAAAAACATATCAAAGATCTGTTCAAGAACTGAAGACAGAGAGGAAACAAAGTGCAACGTTAATTGCACCACTAAACCTTGTCAAACTATACAAAGGACAAGTGTATTAAACCACTGAGATTTTTAAAGACTTTTTAAAAAGCTCTGTGCACTTACTACTCACCCTCTCACGTGCACACACACACATACGTCTCTATCTACCCTTCATGGCAACTATGCAGCATAGTGCTATGCATTTTAAATTTCAAGATCACTGACGATTTTGTGTACAAAATACTCTGGAAAATTTGATTGCTAGTAGAGACTGGAATCCCAAAGGATAGAAAAATACTCCCTTTCCCTGCTCGCACCTGAACCATAGGGACTGCTAAAGTTAGTCCCATTTTGATTTCATTTATACATGTGGGATCATTTTTATACACAATAAAAACAGGAGGAAGTTTTACTGGTTTCATGCCAGTCAAAGCAGGAACTATGACTGGTCAACCAATATATGATAGCTATACCAGAATCCACTTTTAGGTGCCTGCTTGAGCATAAGGAGTACATATTCAGAGCAAAAATTGGTCTAAAACTCTTTTCAAGAATAGTATCAGACCTAGATTTATTTGGCCTACATCATAAGGAAGGGGATGAGTGCTGCAACACCTTCCTTTGAGGAGGGCCTGTCAGTAGCTCTCTCCTAACCAGTCCCTGGACCTAACCAGAGTTCTTCCACATGACAGAAAATGCTGGTCTGTCACCCTCCTTCTTCCCTGTCATCCATCACTGAATCTCATCCTCCCCTCATCCTCTGTCACATGTAGGTAACTTAGTATCTGCAGGTACTGTACAACAGAAGACTGAATTTTAGGCAGTTTATTAATCCTTTCAGAGCTAACACTAAAGTTGCATGCTGAGCACAACAAGGATTTGAGGTAGATACTTGTAAAGCTAGTTTCACAAAATTTTATGTATTAGGAGAAAGCAGGAATTCCAGTTCTCCCCACACAAACTGTAGCTATCTTAGCACATGTTAGATACACAACGTGGCAAGACCTTTCTGTAAGCCTACATCTTAGCTTGGTATTCTAGCAATCTTAAATATAAACTTCTTTCAAAAAACACACTACCATTCTTCTGAATTCAGTTTGGGTCTCTTCCCATTCCCATATATATTCCTCCTTCTCAACCTTCTTCAACTCTTTTTCTGGCTCAAAACCTTTATTCAATTTTTATCAAACTCTGCAGACACAGAAGTAGCCTATCATGATGCTTTATCCTAGTAATTTATGTCTAAGACATAATTCTATACTGAATTTCCAGTCACATCTATCCTAATGATTTACCTGTGATTATCCCCATTACCTTCTCTCAGATCCCTCAATAATTCATTAAAGAAAATATTTCATTTTTAATAAAGACTTTAAATTAAAATATTTCACCTCAACCACCACAGGTTTTTCTGACCACTGATCCTTAAGCCTTTAAAGCTCACTCAAGTCCGTCTCCCACTCTCTCCATCTCTAAGAAACCTCTCGGCTGTCGTCAAAACTTTGCAGGATGCTGCCCTTTTATTACCATATTATAGAAACATTTTATTACTCTATTATAGAATCAAAGAATCCTAGAAAGGCTTGGGTTAGAAGGGACCTTAAAGATCGTCTAGTTCCAATCCCCCTGCCATGGGCAGGGACACCTTCCACTAGACCAGATTGCTCAAAGCCCCATCCAACCTGGTCTTTGGATTGCATTATTTATTATTGTATTTCTTTTATTTCTATCACTGTACGAAAGACAAAAAGGGCACGGGTGTTGTTTTTGCATTTTTAAATTACTGTTTTTCAAACTGTCCTTATGAAGAGATGTTTCATACATGAATGCTTGGTCTACATCCAGCAATTTCATAAAAGGTATCCATTTAATGACACCATTATCATGTCATTTAAAGTGCCTTATGTAAAATTCCTGGATTAGCACATTGGCCTTTCATCTCAGGGATCCAAATGCAAAACTGAAAAATTACTTTCATGCTCTTAGCCTTGCAGACAGACATTACTAATTCTCACTACAGTTTGGCTTAAGTGACCATTTTTCCTTGGGGGAGGGATAAGTGTTGATTAAAGCAGCATGTGATTTTGGGCCAGAAAAATAGATGGAATAAAGATGCAAGAGAATCTTGAAATTTGCATGCTTACACCACTCCTAGATTTAAGCTGCCTAAAATCACATCTTCATTTTCTGATCAATATTACTTCCATTTAAAAGACACTATACAATCTCTTCAAGAATTGCTGGAAATTATTCACCTGCAATACATATTGACTATGTACACAATGCTTTTTAACAGCATCTAACAGTGTGCTATGACGTTCTCAGCTGTTGTGGAAAAAAACTACAAGTTTCTGTTTATACACCTTGTATACAACATCAGGTGCCTAAGTCTTCTACTTACCATGTAACAAATCTAATAGATTTGTAAGTGTTTATATTGAAGAAATCGTTGGTCTTTGACTGTAAAACAATATCTTGAATGCATTATGACCTTTCAAATCTAATTTTTTAAAGTACTTTTAGAAGAGTACGAAGTTATTCATACAAAAGATAAAGAAATTTACACTGAGTTGGATTAACTATATGTCTAGTCTATACATACTATAAATCTGGTTGTGATAGCACTTAATATACATAATTCCCCATGCTCATTAAGCATGTAATTTTCCCATCTATGTTACAAGACCCCTTGGAACCTAAACAAGGCCCAGTAGCCTTTTGGTTAAAAATATATTACTTAAGAATAAAACACATCAACTGTGATAAGTACTTCGCATCAGACTTTAAAACAGAAAGTATAAAATAACTTGGGACAAAGTATATAAGGCATTTGGAACGAAAATGAGAAAATCCAAGTGTTCAAGAAGTTGGCAGAACAGTCAGATTAGCATATTGACAATGCAAAATTTTACCTTTTGTGAGATGGAAAGACTTGCAATTTTTGCAGTATCGTGATTCAACTAGACTTCTTACACAATGACCTATTCCATGAAATTAAGAAATAATTATTTGTAATGACTGATACTCTAAAACAATACTTCATGAGCTAATGTTTAAGTTTCTCTTGACTGTGCAGTGTTAATGTAACAAGCCTACTTTTCCAGATCCTTCTAGTGCAACAAAAAGTAGAAATTGCACCACTTTAAGTCAAAGATCCTAATGTCCATGAGAAACAAGAACAAATTTACACATGCACATATGTCACCCCTTACCAGCATGGCTCTTTCTCGCCTACCTTCCTGCCTTCCCTTCCTCCAGTATTCTAGTTCTAGAAATTAAGGTATTGCTACAGAAATAACAAAGCCCCTTCTGAATAGAGAGAAAAGATACTTTTAGAAGGAATTCTACATGCATAGATACAACCATCACAAGCCTTAACGAGCCTATTAAATTTGGCACACAGTGAGACCTCAGTGAGGACATATGCCTTCAAGAACTTTTTGAAACAGTGTGTAACCCAATAGCTACCTACCTAAGACAACACTCTATGCTGCTTCCTCCTACTGCTTCCATTAATTTTATTTTGGGTTTACAAAGTGCAGAGATAAAGAGAAGTAAAGCCAATAACTGTTGGCAGCTAATTTGATAGCAGCATGAAAAAAAAAATGAGAGAATGTGCAGAAAATTATCTTACTGTGAATTTGTCAAAAGAGAAAAACTCTTGTATTTTCTCAGAGAATGATTCTTATCTTTCAACATCAAAAAAAGAAAAATCAATCCACTGAAATATACACTACAGTTAAAACTGAGTTTCCTAGCCTTTTGAATGCTAGATTGAGCAAAGTTACACCTCTCCCCTCCCACACAGCACCAAGTACTGCTGTGTGCATACCAGAGGAGTCTAACACAACTACACACTGCAAGAACAAAGACCTTCCTCTCCTAACATACAATAACAAAACCCAGACAAAAATAAAATAACTATGACAACTGAAGATTTGAGATCTGAAGGGATGTTAGGGGGAGGAAGAGAGGACTGGGAGGTAACCACAAGATTGAGAGGATGAGAGCCGAGAAGTTAAACCACAATTTTTAAAGGAGTATTTTTGAGAAGTGTAACAGAGATATTGTAAATTGTTAGATAACACTGTGTAAGAGGACATCTTGCACGTATCTAGATCTTGAAGTTACTATACCAGAAAAATAGTATATTATCACGCTATTAAGACAGTGGTATAATCTAATCTGTACCAATCAATCCCAATAAAACTGTATATTCACAGGCTCCCCCACCAACTCAAACAATGAAATAAATGAATACCATATATCCCAAATCAATAGAAGTTATGTGTTTATATACTACTTTAGACCCACTGGACTAATGCCATAAATATATGCTGCATTCCACGTAATCTGCTCATGAGAACCATTTAATACGTAGTAATATTTCAGCGAACTTTCATATTTCACAATGCTGGTACATTAAAAGACACTGAGCAACAGAAGAGTCTATTAACAATGAGTCAAGCACATTATGCAGCAATGAGGTTTTGAAAAATATCTACACATTTACAAAATAAATCTAATTAATAACTTACAGCTTGTTTGAAATAACTTCTCATAAGTTAATATATCTGGCTCAGCAGAGAGTCATATCTCTGTACTTCATTTCCGTGTGTATTTTTAACTTCACAGATACCCCCAACGCATTGAGTTACACTAGGCAATCCTAGTGCACACAGATGTAATCATTTTGCATTGCTTACACTTTTTATTGAGATAACGAAGAAAAGGCAAGCTACAGTGGCTATGGAAAAACACTGTACAGCAGCACCCTGGTTCCCAAAATACATGATGGACCATCCACTATTAAGGCATTAGCCAGAAAATGTGAGGAAAAAGTATGTTGTGTTCAAGGCTGATGCAAAACCTGTGGAAGCAGACTCCAGTAATCCTCTGTTAGGAACAGTATCATAGCCTTCAACAGAGGCATATTTTAATGCAATCATAACACTTTAAAAACTACATTAATCTGTAAGAAAAATAATTTCCTACACGAAGTACAAGATTATAGTAACAGAGAAAAGAGCACCAGTAAAAAAAATTCAATTATGGACACACATATTTATAAGCAATTTTATATTTATAAGCATATTTTATATTTATAAGCAAACATATTTCACAAATAAAAAAATTCTACATTTATCAGAAAAGAAACATTATTATTACACTAGAGAAATTTTTTAAAAAGTGAAAAAATAAATATAGCCATGTTTAAACATTGTTATCAACCCATACTAATGTCAGAATTAAAAGACTGATTTAAATGCCATACCCTTTTCTTCAGAGTTATTGGCATAACTGCAGGCAATGTTACTCTTCTGGAAGACAAACTCATGTCTGCTTTTCACAGAACTTGCCAACCTTCATCCAGGTGATAACATGAAGCAGAACAAAGTAGTTAGCAATATTTCTTGAAACCTAACTCCTCGTAACCTAAATATTGGAGAGCCAGCACAAAGAAAAGACTAAGGCTCTAGTAAATGTCATTCCATTTATGTGAATTCAGTCCTACCCAAAGCCAATGACAACACACCGGGGTAGGACAAACTAGAAATCAACCAACCAAAGAGCTTGAAAACTTATGTTCTGTCCTTGGAAATGCCCACACTATCTCTGGCTATAAAAATAAGCAGAACAACATGCATTTCTATCACTCAGAGCTTTGTCTTTACTGTCAAAACAAAAGCAAACCATTAAAGACTGCATTCTAACACTTCACACTGAGTGGTTACAATCCTGGGGCTTTTTCCCTGGCTTTTTCCAGCAAACAAAATATTTTTTAGTGCTTCTGATCTTAGAGTTTCAGAAAAGTAACTGAGCACAAGAATAGATTTAATGAATCCATGGAGTTAATTATATGATTCTTAACTAACTTTATTCAAAGCAGAAGCAAAACACCCCTTTTACTTTAAGTAATGCAGTTACTACCTTTTCAATGCAACCAAGGCCTGAAAAAGCAGCACATAAAATGTTACAAGGAGTGAAATCTAAGACTGTTTAATGAACCCAAGTTTTTGATCATCCCCATTCACATAACTATTTTATGTATCAAATAACTGCATAACAAATCTGTTTTCATTAACATGGTTTGCAAAGGAAATCTGGGTTTTTTCTTTCCTTCTTTGTCCAAAAGGTAACATTTTGTATTGCTTAAATGATAAGGCAAGCTATAATCTTTTTTTTAAAGGTCTCATAATGCACTTCATAGCAGATTTTTTTCCCTGCTTTTATGCAGCATGACTAAGCAATATTCCTGTTGTAAACCAAATTATTAAACAGATGTTAGAACTGCGATATTGGGTATTTCTTTTATAACTCTTGACCAAGCAGTTCTCATCAGAAACATTGCTTATCGTGGCTGAAGATTGCAGACATTTTTAAAAAATTATTTGTATTAAGTATTCATAGCATCTTGAACAATAATATGTCAGATATGCAGGCTCCTGTATGTCTTAGGCAGTCACTGCAAGTATATTATTGATCATACAGCTGATGTATCGGTCCTAGAAGTACTCAGGACTGACTGGGTAACTATTACAATAATACAGACTAAATTTCACTAGACCATTTTTATAGTTTTTTCCCCCCAGTAACTGGAAATGAGCACACTCTGTAGTAATCCCAAAATATCTAGAAAAGGATCTCATCTCCAAGACATAAGAAACTGTACAATGACAAGTTTAAAATAAACAATTTGATTGCATGTAATTTTCTGATTTGAGAGTTCTCCAGGTGGCAAACAAATACATAACAAGTCTCTGGCACCAGTAAGATACTTCAGAATCTATGGATTCAAAGCATCTCTTTCCATGCTAAATCACCTTCCTGAAATCCTAAAATCAGTAGTGCTGAAGTAAGTTCTGCTGATGAACAAGAGGAGCAAACACCATAAATACAAAAAACAGCTCCCTCCAAAAACTAAAACCTGTGTTGCACTGCCGTTTTACCAGCAGCTCTCAAATAGTAATAAAATACTGCCAAGGAACAGGAAGTAAAGACAAATATTTTCCTAAAATTTCAAAACCTGTTGTCCTTGATTGAGACACACAGGATGGAAAAAAACTGATAAGAAACTGATGCCAAGTCACAAAGAGAATTTCTTTAGAGACAGACATTTGAGCCTCGTTGTTAGCTTTAAAACAAGAGCTTCTAATAAAACCATAAACCAATTAAAATACAGCATTATTATTAAATAACCCATTTCCTTGCCTCATAATAAAGGTTCACTTTTAACTTTGACTCCTTTTACATTCAGTTTATAGCAGGAAGAGATCCATAGCAACTAATCTTTTGGTTTAAGGTATTTATTACATTTTATTTTTATCTCTTAAACTCCAATCCAAAATCCTTATGATTGTTTTGATAAAATAAAAAGTATTTCTGAGATCAAGTTTAAAGTGTTAATTCTGTAACATTTGGAATTAACATCCTTTTCTACTAGAGATAGCTATGATAAATGTCAAGTGTTTGCAATTAGGTTTTTACCTTTCAGGCACACAGTTTTTATTTCCTGTGGGAGCATGTTTTCAAAATTCGATAATATAGCTCCAAAATTTTGCTGTAAGAGTCAGAAAAACACTTGTGGTACCAGAGCCTGATCCCACAGGCATTTTACTCAAGGAATATTAGACATGCATATATTTGCAGCACCAGGACAAAAAACTCCCTCTACTCTTTTTCCCTTGGATCTTATGACAAAATGTTTGGTTAATAGTGACTGTAGTACTTGCAGCATTCCATTTGTGACTTTACTGGGAAAGAAACAAAAATAACCCAAGCCATTTTTCCTTACTCCTGGGTGCTGAAGGTCCTTGGCTCTTGAAAGCATGTGCAGCTTTTTGCTCTATGAATAAAATTGACCTATTTGTCTGCAAGGTGAAGCAAAGGCTTATTTTCTTCAGTGAAATTATCTGCACTGTATCTTTTCCAATCAGATGTACAGACCAGACCCATTCAGAAAGTAACCAAAAACTTAAGTGCTGCATTTGACTCGGTAATAAAATCCAATACTCAAATAATGATTAGGTTTTAAATAAAAATATGACAATAACTCAGGTACACTAGTGAAAGTAAACATGGCTGTACCCAAGAGTACTAAAAATAACATTAAGGAACATTTTCTTTTCTTAAATTTCACAAACACCCATTTAAGAAAATAAAGTGAATAAAACACAACTTCTAAGTGCAAGCCTTGCAGAATCACTTCACCATGCAAAAGTCAAGAGGAGTTCTATTGATAAATGTGAGATACAGAAAGGCTTTGAAAGCCAATTACGCCTTCAGGGAAACATATATAACCACTTTTTTTTTTCCTATAGATAAAAGATTTCAATTGTCCATGGCAGGTCTGCAAGGAATTTTGTTGGTGCTTTTAGACACGAAGGAAATCAGATCCAGCTCACTTGCTTGAGAGCTCTGTGAAATGACTATGTTTATGCAGCTTTTCACTCCTATTTTTGTCACTAAGCTACCAGATACAGTTGTGAAAACATTGTGCAGATATTTTTTAGATACTTCAAAATATAAACCACTTCTACTTCTTGCCACTTAAGAAAGCATGACTAAATGGAGTGGGCAAGAATTGAAATGCCCTTAGTAAATTAGTAACCTCAAGTAAGGGTTTTATAACAACATATGGAATAGAGATATCCTGCTAGAAGAGGAAGGTCAGCAATGTCCTTAAGGCACTGAATATGGAGTCACAAGAGCTGATCTATTCCTAGCTCTGCCAGATATAATGCAGGAATGCAAACATTTATAGGTAACAAGAGCAAATCAGACTCAGCTTTTGCTTCTGTAGAAAAAAAAAAATCTAGATAATATAAATCCAGTAAGGTTTATAAAAATCCTTGATGCTATTTTTTGTACTTGTCTTTGAGCTAAGGCAGAAATTTATTACACAAGACCAACATAAATCAGGTAAGTTATTCGTGGTGCTATTTGCCCTTCCTTGTGAGAGAGCTCCTGTCTGCCCGGCACAGTCACTTTGTCTCTTTACCAGAAGAAGAGCCCTTTAATACGTGACCATAGAAACACACCGAGGGTGTGCACAGGTACATTTACATACACTTGTCAAATAACTATTAACTTTAAAACCACCTCACAAAAGAGAGGTTTGAAAGTGATTGAGCTGTTGTTGTTCTAGTCATATAGTCCCTTACACAAAGAAACCTAATAGGTCTTAGTCTTCACACAGAGCATACAGTACACCCTCCTGGAGGGTCAATAAGGACCAGTGCAGATTCAGCTGCACTAAAACAGACTGTATTACCTGTAAAGCAACACAGACATTATAATGTACCTAGGAAATTCACAAAGAAGTTTGAGCCACAAGGAACATAATGCAGTTTTCCATCCTCACCAATTTTCCTCACAAACTTAGGGGATCTTAAAGCATTGTTACACATGCTCCTAGCAAAGCTTTTCAGCTGCCTATTTCTGTAATCAATAGGTTCAAGCCTGATAGAAAAGCACACTGATGAAGTTCTGTCAGCTGAGTTATTTAAGAAAACCCTCATATTGCATGGGCTTCGTTCTCACTACATAGCAGTAAATTCTAGCGATTATGAGAATAAATTCTCGCAAACTTCCAGGCTGTTTCTCAGCAGCTGATACCATTTCTGTGCCATTATCAAGAGCTTGCAGCTGTTCATAAACACCAAGTCTTAATGTAATCAGTAACAGGAGTTATCATAACATAACTAATATAAAAAGGCTATTTATAGCCTAAGAATGCAGTAATTGAAAAATCCCTTTCTGATCACAGGACAATCTCATGTATCTTGATCTCCTGTGGATATAATATCAAGCGAAGAAGCTAAAAGACAGACCTACCAGTATGCAGTATAAGCATACCAGGAACAGGCAGGAACACCTCATCAGTATCCTAATTAGAAGCACAGGCACACCTCTAAGATAACCGATATACATTTCTCTCTTGAGACTTAAGTATTAAATATCATGTACACTATTGGGCTAAAATATGAGCTGATTATCTGCAAATGAATGTTCTGTGGCTGAAAGAGGAGAAAAGCAAGTTCACATTGTTACTAGAGCAGAGGTCTAATTTCTTCTCCCTCTTAATTTCTCCTCCCAAACTGCCCTTCTTGAAAAATTTTTGTTGGCCTGATTAGCACTTTTTTATAATCTTCCCATTTGAGGTGACTCCCATCAGGACTATGACATGAGAGGCATGCTTAAATACTCTGTCTTGAAGGTTTCGCTTTGTGCTCATTCCCAAACCAAAAGCAGTCATAAAAGCATGAATGCCTTTAGAAGTAGCAGCTTTAAATATGTTGAAGACAAACACAGAGAACACGGGCATTGGTCAGCTGTTATCTCCCACTTACCACTGCCGAATTTCACCACTTGCTAGAGATACAAGTGCCATCTTGTTAATAGGAATAATCAACTGCTAGAAAAGTTTGGAAACTCTGAGCCCTGAAATCCCCAATTGGAAGCTGTATCAGTTACTGCCTCTGCACACACACACAAAGAGATCAGCATGAATTGTCCATAACAAGTGGAAGGATGCCCTTCCACTGCCTGGCCATCGGCGTTCCTGCTATGCAAGAACCAACAGACAACTATTATCCTAAAGATACTCATCTAAGTGATCTGCAGATGTTGAGACACAGATATCAGTAGTCCTCTACTACACAGTGTGGTAAGAAGAGTGAGACATTCAGGGTTATTTTCAGTTTCTATTTATATTTCTGTCTTTTTCTTATACTAGGTAAACCGAAAACAGAGAGTGAAGCATGATATAAGCAGGCACCTTACAAAATGAGGAGTCCTTTTCCTATCGTAACAGCGACATCTCCAATTGATCCAGTTTTCACTACAACTCTGGCTTGATCTCTTAATTACACTGGCACAGCATAAAGATTACCACTGCTAAGAGTTAAAAAGATCATGAAGCAAAAATCATGAGAGAACAACCATACTGTATTAGTGGCTCTGGAATTATCATGTGAAAAAACAAGTAAGTCCTCAGTTATCTATTGTAAATAGAAACAAGAAAATATGAATGTATAAAGCATAACAAATTATTTTATCAATCACAAATACTCAGTACTATTCTACATGCATGATCAAGTTAATTCCACCTGGTGAAAACTAACCAGGTTCAACACTGGTGTTTATATGGAGGCATGGGGTTTTTCGAAAGTAAAATCTAAATTGTACTTATGTGTCAACATTTATGCAGAGAAGTAGGATGGGACTATTCCTCTGCTTGTTTCTATAGTTCTCAAGTTCTTATTTGAAAATAATTCTCAGAACATCAGAAATGCAGCAATCCAAGGACATGCTAAAAACTGCACCAAAACTCCTAGTAAAAACTGATCTGAGTTTGAGCTCCATTCTTCAGTTAATGCCCCAACACTAGAATAACAGTTTTATGATGATAAAATCATAAAAATTCTATCATCTTACATGCTTTTTAGTACTGTAAAATGTATGGTAAAGTACTTTGTATTTTCTCCTTCTGTTGCACACCTTTTCATTCAAAAGGGGTTGTAAACCTTTACTAAGGATCATCTAAGTTGTCAACTTTAACAAACCTGTAGCATTTAAGGTAATTTAACTATTCATCATTGACTATCCTAGTATCATTCAATGCAACTATAAAACTATTTATGATATAAAAATAGCACCTGATATAAAGCAGGTGTTTAAAATAATCCGCAATGAGATAACAAAAGTAGACCAGAACATAACTACAGAGGTTTTATTAGACCAGAAAAGAACACTGAGGAAAAGCAAAACGGAGAAAAAAACCACACAAAAATACTTAAGGCTTGATCTAATTTTATGAACATTAGTAAACACTGTTGTGATTAATCTAGACTGTGTATCCCAGGAAGTCAGAGGGGAACAGGTATCTGTTCTGATCAAAGACAGTTCGGACAATGGTCCGTAAAAGGAAGATGCCAACAGTGTTCTGCTGTTACAATACTGACCCTTGCATCCTCTCCTTACCGTGGCACCACTTACTGACAATGCCATCAATGAGAAGAAACCTTGAAAAAGGTCTGTCAATAAAATATTTCTTTAATCATGGATCTGTCTACAGGAGGTGTGGAGTGGCTATCAAATGATCCAGACTTTTCAGTTCTCCAGTCTAACCCTAAATAAAAGCACCCATCTCTGGGAGCAATTATAAAAACTGTGCTAGTATCTATCACATCTCTCATTTCCTTCTGAAAATTATGAGGATTCAAGCTCCATTCATGAGAAATTAATCTTTTAATGTGAAATTCAATAAAAACCGAATTATCAAGAGTGACTCAGCAGCATTAGAGAAAAACTTCCCTGCAGTTTCACCTGGCTTTAACTGACAAGTCTCTTGTATATTCAAAGAAGTTGATACTGTTTGTATCATTATCTGCCCTAGACACCTTGTCATGACAGAGAGACATCACAGGACCAAAATGCCAGGCAGTCAGTGCAGAACTCAAGAGATAAATATTAAAGATCCACTTCTTGTAAAATCAAGGTTTCCAGATTTACAGAGGTTTTTCTAGAGAAGGTATTAGATCTACTGCAACATCACAGACGTTTCTTGTTCTATACAGAACCTCTCATAGGGCACAGAAGAGGCAGTTCCTTGTACTGAGAAAACTGGTCTAAAAGAAAAGATAAGCAACTTTAGCTTTGAATTTTAGGCTGATGAATCCAAAACAATCAAAATCCAAAGGATTTTTAAAACCATTCCAATCTGACAAACATTGGCACAATGTCTACCAAAATCTTTGACAGCACTGATGATTTTTTTATTTTCTATAAGTAAAAATTGTAAAACTTCAAGTTTAACACCTTCCTGATGTCACCCAATCAAGCAACAAGCTTGCAGTGGCAATGTCTTAGTAACCACAAAAGTTAGAGTGACCTTGTTTTCTTGCCTATTAGAATGGGAAAAAAAAAAAAAAAAAAAGAAGACATGCTATTTTTGTGAAGTTAGAATGTTTTCAGTCTTCGTTTTGGGTTGTTTTTGGACAAGGTAAGAAAAGTACAAGGTTAACATGTGAAAGAAAACACTGAGGGTTGATGTGAAGTTTGACAGAAAGCAACTTATTTCTCATCTCCATAAGAAAGATACACTAACGAATGAAGCAATGTAAACAAGATAAAGTAAAATACAAAACGAAAAAGGAAAGAAAAAACCAGGTGATTATTACGAAGTTTCCCCAGGCTGATGTATCAGACAACTTGTGATAGGGCACCTCCAGTATAAACCAGGCGACATTCCTGATTGCTCAAATGAGAAATTGTTCAACCTTGCCTCCTAATTTTTACCTATGTAGACAAGTGACTTTCTGTCACAGTGTTAAGATGACTGGTCAAAGTACAAAGGTACCTGCATTAAAATAGCAAGTTTTCATAGAGCTCTAAATAATTCCAATCTACTGTAACATCAATAAATCTTTCCTTGGTGGGTAGGTACAACCATATAAGTGAAGAACAGAGCACAGAAACTGGAGCAGACCACCAAAGGTAACACCACAAAAAGGAATCTAACTGAATGCTTTTTGCAATCCTTATATTAGAGACTTCATTGAGCTCTTTAAGTTGGTTCTGTACAAAATGGTTTTTACTGTTAATTTGTAAACCGGTTGGAGAGACTTTTTCAAATTCTAAGTCTTCTTTTGTGTAATTTTAAGGAGAAGACATGAGGAAAACTGATATATGTTTAGAGGCTGTAAAGAAGAAAATATTTGAGAACTGATAAAGGAGGATACGTGCAATCCTCTCCAGCTTGGAAGGAAATCTTGTAAGAAACAGACGGACTGGAATTACAGACTAAATTCACGTAATGCCTCTTTTGGTTGGAAAAGATGTCTCAACCCTTTGGAAATTTATTAGAAATCTATGAATCACTGCATTAAAAAAAAAAAGGAAAACACCTTTCTGTTTCTCTGTTGCTTAAAAATCAAGAGAAAACAGATATTTCAGCCAAAAAATCCATCATGAAAATGTTTATGTACCAAAGACTTAGCCCTATATGTCTGCTAGTACCATCATATGCAAAGTTTTGAAGAATGAGGCTTCGAGCAGATACATTAGAAGACCCTGAACTATAGCTGTAAAAAAAGAAATGGTACTCCAATTACAACAGTCAATGCTCAATATTATTCATAAACGTAGAACAGCACACATTAAAAAAAAAAAAAAACAAACTGCTCTTTAACATAAATTTCCTTTTAGCTCGTCTTTGTCAAAGAGCTTTACATGAAAATGTTTGTGAATACAAAAAGCAAAGTGACATTCCACTACAATCACATGTATTTGAGGTCTCTATACAACTGATTTCCTGGAAAGAACCTTGTGGGAGTATATTTGGATTCTGCATGATAAAAATATCTACTTGTTTAGAACATCAAGAAAGACAAAAGAGGCAAGGTAAAATTTCAGATTTGAGTGTTCTTCACCTTGAGATTTACTTGAGCTTTATTTTTGCACTTCTAATTTAATTTAAAGAAACAAGGCACTAATTACCTTGAACTACTTTCGTCATGAAACACTTTTTGGCTTATCCTTGAGCAGGGCAAGAACTGTCACTGCAATGCAAATGATTCAGGTTTTGTTTTCAGAAAGCATTAAAAACTAAGCTTCTGTAAAGCTACAGTAACCTCTTAGTTCATTTGACCAAAGATAACAAGAACAGAGCAAGTTTTCTGACAGTTCGTATTTTTCCCTACTAATATTTATTTCAATCATAATTAAAGACAAAAGTACAGTGTTCTATATCTTCAGTTTTTTATAATTTCTTAGAGAACACAGACTCTGAGACACAATTAGATTTTCCATACGAGTTCATGAATTCCACCTAATAGCAGCAGATGCTTGCTTCCTCAAAGGAAGGCAGTATTTCCCGCCATCCACCAAGCTGACCATGCTGTGTTGGACATGAGGGGAAAGACGTTTTTTTTGGCCTATTCAGATAAAAGTCTTCCACCTTGAAATATAAAATTCGGTTTCTCTGAACACATTTCATAGAATCATAGAATCATGAAGTTTGGAAGAGACCTTTATGATCATCCAGTCCAATTGTCAACCCAGCATCACCACTGTAACCCCTAAACCACTTAACCATCATCCAGCACCAGATGCAGATGCCTCTGAAACACTTCCAGGGATGGTGACTCCACTGCCTCCCTGGGCAAACTACTCCAATGCCTGACCACCCTAACAGTGAAAAAAAATTTTCAGTTATCTAATCAGAATTTTCCCTGTCTCAGCTTAAGAACACTTCCTTGTGTTCTCTCACTGCAGCCACTGTAGAAGAGACTGGCCCCCACCTCACTCCAACCTCTCTTCAGGGAGCTGTAGAGAGCAATGAGGTCCCTCCTAAGACTCCTTGTGACTAAACAAACACAGCTCCCTCAGCCACTCCTCACAAGACATGTTCTCTAGTCCCTTCATGAGCCTTGCTGCCCGTCGCTGGACACTCTCCGGTATCTCCATGTCCTTTTTTAAAGTGAGGAGCCCAGAACTGGACACAACACTCANAGAATTTTCCCTGTCTCAGCTTAAGAACACTTCCTTGTGTTCTCTCACTGCAGCCACTGTAGAAGAGACTGGCCCCCACCTCACTCCAACCTCTCTTCAGGGAGCTGTAGAGAGCAATGAGGTCCCTCCTAAGACTCCTTGTGACTAAACAAACACAGCTCCCTCAGCCACTCCTCACAAGACATGTTCTCTAGTCCCTTCATGAGCCTTGCTGCCCGTCGCTGGACACTCTCCAGTACCTCCATGTCCTTTTTTAAAGTGCGGAGCCCAGAACTGGACACAACACTCAAGGAGTGGCCTCACCAGTGCCGAGTACATTCACCTCCCTGGCCCTGCTGGAACCACTGTTCTTGATACAGGCCAGGATACCCTTGGCCTTCCTGGCCACCTGGGCGGACGCTGGCTTGTGTTCAGCTGCTGTCGACCAGCACCCCCCAGGTCCTCTTCTGCTGAGCCACTTTCCAGCCACTCGGCCCCTAGCCTGTAGCACTACATGAGGCTGTTGCNTCGCTGGACACTCTCCGGTATCTCCATGTCCTTTTTTAAAGTGAGGAGCCCAGAACTGGACACAACACTCAAGGTGTGGCCTCACCAGTGCCGAGTACATTCACCTCCCTGGCCCTGCTGGAACCACTGTTCTTGATACAGGCCAGGATACCCTTGGCCTTCCTGGCCACCTGGGCGGACACTGGCTTGTGTTCAGCTGCTGTCGACCAGCACCCCCCAGGTCCTCTTCTGCTGAGCCACTTTCCAGCCACTCGGCCCCTAGCCTGTAGCACTACATGAGGCTGTTGCATCCTGAGTGCAGGACCCAGCACCTGGTCATGTTGAACCTCATGCTGTTGGTCTGGCCATTGATCCAGCCTGTCTCAGTCCCTCCGCAGGGCCATCCTACCCTCCAGGAGATCACAATCTGACCCAACTTCCCATAGCCTTTGAATTTGCTAATGGTAGGCTCAATCCTCAATTCGGATCATCAGTAAAGATATTAAACAGGACTAGGCCCAGCACTGATCCCTGGGGGACACCTCTAGTGACTGGACACCTACTGGATGCAGCACCATTCACCATCACTCTCTGGGCCTGGCCATCCAGGCAGTTCTCAAAACAGGGAAGAGCGCACCTGTCCAAGCAGTGGGCTGCCAGCTTTTCTGAATTTCTTCAGTGAAAGGGTTGTTCAGCACTGGAACAGGCTTTTCAGGGAGGTGGTAGAGTCACCACTCCTGGCAGTGTTCAAGAAACTCCTGGATGTGGCACTTAGTTCTATGGTTAATTGAACATGGTGGTGTTCGGTCAAAGGTTGGACCCAATGATCTTGGAAGTCTTTTCCAAACTTAATGATTCTGTGACTCTAAGACATAACACAAAACTCTTCCAAACCGCAAGGAGGGAAAAGAGATGGACAGCTGTGTTGATGAGGCAGACTGAATAATGTTCAGAGACATAGACATACTACTTCCCAAGCCATAGATATACTACTTCCCAAGCACAGAGGCAACTCACTATTCTGCTATGTGGCTTTTACCAATTTGCTTTATAAACTTATTTTCAGTGAATAAACCCCATAAACACGCTGTTCAAGCAGCATGTTCAACGTTTTGAGAGGTTTATGATAAAAGATCATCAGAAAACAGTAAGAATTTCAGCTTAGAAAAACAAGAATTCAAAATAATGTTAATAAATCTATTTTGAAGTAGAAAGATTTCAGATGTCACAGGTGCTATGAATAAAAGGGCAGATATTCATGACAACTTCTTTCTTCTATAGAAGCAGAAAATCTTTTCTGGAGAGAAAAACAAGACAGAAAAGGCACCATTTTTTTTGCTTTTAGAAACACCCATTTTGATAATAGTTACCTACAAGACATACGTAGAAATTCACTCTGCAATTTTTCTCTCCTATGCTTGAAATTAAAAGCACAGCAGAAAAAGAAACGAAATCAAAAGCAAGCAATCTAAAAGAAGAATCACTGAAAACATATGTAGATCATCATAGAGGCAACAGAAAAAATTCTGGCAGTTGTCAACGCTATGCACAAAAAAAAATTCTTACGACTAGCTGGTTTCTCTTAAGAGCTAGTAAACTATCAAACAGTAACAGTAATATCCATGAAATTTTTGTATACAGATATGTATTTGCACACAGAGCTGCTACAAAGTTGACAAAATAAGGACAGGGGGTGGAAACACGACATTTCCAAGCACAGTTCCACAGCCACCTGTGGGAAGTCAAAGTCACAGCCAGTTCACTTCTCTTCGCACACCTGCTTAGCATTCCCTCTCTTTTTAAACCTGAGTAATTTTATTAACCGATTAGAAGACTTCAACCTGAATTTCAAAGATAAAAGTTTAATTTGACAGTCGTCATTTGGCCTTAACTTTAATAATTTTAGATGAAGAATAGACTGTAACAACAGTCATGCTGAGTCTGACAAACGGTCTGCTTGACCTCGTATCATTTCTCCTGCAGTGGCCATAAACAGACACCTAGGTGACAGAAACCACAGTCTTGTTAAAATGCCTCTACACAAGTAACAAGAAGATTTCTCTCCATTTTTCTGGTAGCTGAAAAACAGGTCAGGCCCTCCACAGACACCAGCATCACGTTCGCTCACTTCTGTCGGGAAACCAGTTGTTCTTGTTCCCGCTTTTACCAGAGAGACCACTACATTCTTAAATGAAAATCCAGGAGAAATGGAAGGACTGTGAGCAGAAATGATCACAAAAAGTATGACATGAACCTTTATCAAGAAGCAGAAGCAAAGTCAGTGAAGATATGAACTTCAACTTCTGGAAGACTGAAGCTAACACTTAGCTGGTTTAACTGATCAAGCCTGTCAGTAATGTTAAATACGACTGGCCACAAAAGCAGTTGACCTTTGCGTGTTAAATCATGCTTTCCAGTTTCAAGTCCAAAGATTACCACAATGACTGCAATTTAAGTCTGCAACATGACTAATTTAGGCTATCTTTTTAAAAATGTGACTTTGAGTCCTTTTGTTCTGAAAGATAATACTACCAATTCAGCGTATTTCCTGCCTCTGCAGAGACAGCCAATGCTTCCACCTTGCCCAAGACGAAACTAGCACAATTTTATCCCACTGCGTTAGCAATGTTCAGATGCACACTGACCAGAAATGCTTCAGATTAGTATTGCTATTATAGAAGAAGAACTGAAAGCAATAAAAGTAGTCCAGAAAGACACCATAGTTTATAGAGAGACACCATGGAGTACCTGCAAAATATGGCAAGATAGAATCAGGGCAGTTTCCCAGACACATACATGTTTTTCTCTGGAGAAGTGGGGAGAAGGTTCCTCCTTAAGGGGCTGGCCACAACTTGACTAACAAATTCTCTGGCAGGTGCACAGAAACAGCTGTGGCAGGTTAGGTTCAGAAAAGTTAATACAACTACAAGAAACTTCAACTTCCAGGCATATTCTTTATGCAAATCTAAAAACTTAATAACCAGCAGCAGTTTAAGTTCTTACACCTCCAGTATCACCCTTAAAACTGTTAAAACAGGGATCTTGCAGACCACCAAAACAGAGAGTGTGAAGGAGGGAGTACTCTCAATCCCACAGATGTTCCTTGTCAGAACTCTTCCCAGTCTCAAGAAGAGAAGAGAGAACGAGACACTAAGCCTTCAAAGAGTGAAACAGATCTTTGACACCAGTAATCTCTATTAACTGGAAACTGTGTCCGAACAGTACTGCCAGGTCTGTCTGCCCACTCAGCTCTTCCCCTGGCCTACAGTTTAAGGTCTTTATGGAAATACAGTAACATCAGCCATACACGGATAAACACACGTGCATATAAAATATAGCCAGGTACACAGCATTTGCTCCTTCCCCATCAATTTAGGTTTTTTCCATTATCCTGGCAAAATTAGAACTTCAGAAAAGCTGTTCACTGACTGGTAAAACCCTCTGTTCTATAACACTGATGACAGTAATTGGAGGTGGAGAGGAAGGGAAAAAAGAAATTAACTTCTCATTTAAGGACATAAAGTACTGCCTGCCTGCCCCTGGTTCCACTTAAGCTGAAAAATCTGCAGAGCCACACATAGATACTGTGAAAGAACAGTCATGTCTTAAGTCACAGATTCCAAAACCTCGTTTTCTACGATCATTGATGACCTACAGAGAAAATTTCACCTAATTACAGAAATACGGAACACTTCTATTAGAAAATTAACTTAATAGGTAACCGAGCTTTTCCTCAAGCTTTCATTTAACCAGTTTAGAAACCGTCAAATCATAATTTATAAATCTTACCTGCTTTTTTCTTGAAGTTGCCTTGGGCAACAGACTGGCTGACAAAACTGATGCAAACGGCGAGCAACACAGCTCGGGAAAAGGATTTGGAATCGATGGGTTCTCCAAAATACTGTCACCTTTCTTTTCTCTCCTATTTCAACAGAATACATAATATCAAGCAATAATCGTAACAGCTGCTGTTGAAATTGCAATATCCAACCACAATACATGAACTACTAAGGCACTAATACCACGATGCTTCCTGGTTGCAGCAATTAGGTTTTTTTTCTTGCAGTTATTTTATTTAATCAGTAGGCTGAATATATTAACATACAGTGCCTAACACTACTTGAAAGCAATCCAAGTATTTAGCTCTGAATATAAAGTTGTTTGAATATGCGTAAGTCTTTGCAGAGTAAGAGCAGAGATATATTTATATTGGCTTCTAAGGACATTAGTAAATATTTTGTTGTCCCTCTGTTTTTGCTGTTCCCTATGTACACATATTACAACAGTAGACGCATGTAACTTCTCAGCAAAACTTCTCAAGTACATCACAACAGTATTTTAAACAAATGAAAACTTTTTTAACCAGAATTGAATCAAAATGACTGACAAGGCAAAATAGTGCAAAGCAATCCATTCATTTCTGTTTCCAGTTAGTTTTGTATTGGCATCTCTGCAGCTCCATCATAAAATAAATGTCTCAGTTGTTGCTGTCTGCTGAAACAGGATCGTGTCAGAAGCACCACCAAGCAACATCTGCAGGAGTACTGAAGGTAATCACTACTGTACTTGCTGAAGAGCTCAGTTATGCACTGGTTTAAAGTATCACATTAATAATGTGGTTGTTTAGACTGCTGTGTACATTACAGTGCATGGTTTTCTCACATAAAATATTGAAGAGCACTTTGTCTACTTGATTTCATCTGAAAACCTGCACCCAAAGCACCTGATGTATTTGCATCTGCCTACATATAATGAAATTTTTCTACATGTGTGAGTTGATGCCTCCAAACTTAATATTTTACTTTATTACCTTCTTTATTATCGTTCCACATTTCACATAGTAATTGGTACGAAGTAGGAAAAACCATAAGAATAAGGTAGCAATACAGAACGAAGATGCTTTACTTACTGGAAATCCTCACCAAACATTCATTTAAAGTGATATTTGGCTTTCGGAGGAGCAAAAAACCCTGTAATGCAGTATTTTAAGATTTTGTAAACTTCAGTCTACCAAAACTCATCAGACGCTTCATGAAAAAATGCTCACAGCTTCCTTTACTAAGAATAGAGACCCAATGCCTTTAAGAACAGCCTGAGAGGTAACAAATGGGGTGCACACCGCTGACAGCGGCACCGCTCCCGGTGAAGCGGTTTTATCTCACCAACACTCTGAGATAGACACTGCAAGGATAAAGTAGCGGCTGGCTCAGCCTGACAAGGCAGGCTCGGCACCGCCAGCTCCTTTCACCTCAAACTGGGAAACCTCAAAAATAAAAAGGGGGGTGGGGTGTGGGACACACACACACGCATCCGCAGCGGCGGGAAGTGTCTGCAGGGCCGGGAAACAACTTTTGAGCTCCAGGGAGGCGCGGGCCGGTCCAGAGCCAGGCCGCCCCCATCCTGCGCTTCGCCCCCTCCCCC
>VZTF01007977.1:213942-267140 GCA_013397755.1 Cnemophilus loriae | reverse complement strand
GGCCGGGGGTGGCGGGGGCCCCGCTGAGCGGGCCCGGCCCCGGGCGCTGCCCGCCCTGCGCCTCGGCGCCTTCTTCCGAGGGGGCACCGCGGCCAGCGCTGCCCCCGGCATGGCCCGTGACCTCCTGCCCCACGCTGAGCAGCGGGCTCCAGCCGCGCACCGCCGGACGGGCCTGACACGCGGCTCAGCGCCTGACGAATCATTAACTACACTGACACATCCCTCTGTGCATCGGGAATTTATGGATATGCCTTGGAGAAATAGGGAATGACCGAGGCCGGGGGACGGACCCGTTACCTTGTGCCAGAAAAGCGGCTCGTGAGGAGGCTGGGCTCCCGGCCGGGCCCAGCACCCACGTCCAGCCACAGCCTTGAGGGCAGCGGAATGTGGAAAGGTTTTCCCTCGTGCCCGCGGCTGCTCCACAGCAGCCTGCTCCTGCTGTGCTTTTTGTATACAAATCCCTCTGTGGCCATCCTTATCAGCGTTCATTCTATTTCAAAGTAAAAAATACCCCTTGCTGTATGAAGAACGGTTTGATGGCACCAAGCAGAGTGGGTAATACTGTGTAAGTCAGTCAATTCGATAGTCAAAAACTGAAAGCCCCTGGTGAAGACAGCTGCATGTAGAAACCTTCTGACTGTCCTTGGCCATGGTCAGGGGCAGTAACTGATATGTCAGACTGGTGAAAATATAGAATGTTTCGAGGCAAAATGCTTTACTGTTTTCCTGAATCCGCTGAAAAAATCATCACACGCAAGCCAAGATTTCAATTCTGGAGAAAGATTTTTGTGTCATAGAAGCAATACTCACGGTTTTAATTTTGGCTGAGTCACAGATGATTTTGCAGGACACTCATTTTCAATGAAATGAAGGATTCCTTGTCCCCTGAACAGCTCATTCTGTTACGCTTACAGCAGAAGTCAAAGTCTGAGTTGATTAAGAGTTCTCATATACAAAGTCTGGCAAATATCTCTGGAATTTTACAGTGTCAGACAATTGACTGGATTTGCTCGTTGCTTGTGAACAGCTATCCTGTTACAAAACTGCAGAGACCAGGCCACTGGGGTTTTTTGCCTAATTGGTTCACAGGCATAACTGTGGCATGTTAAACCTCATTGTCTTCAAAAGAATAGAAGGCAGGACAACTGGTATATGTGCTCTAGGTAGAACACAGATCAGGAAGAGATACAAACCTGCAAGTGGCAATTGTATGCTGATATTCATCAGCATTTAAAAAGTTCAGCCACAAAAAGAAAATATATTTTGACTTTTCACCTATTCTGTGCAACTTGTTAAACAGCTGCAACCTGACATACGTGGCACGTTTTTGTGTCTTTGGCTTAGTCATGTAATTGTTTTAAAATGCCAGGCAAATAAAAACCACAATTAGAATGAATAATAGCAAATAAGTTAAATACTTTATTTTTCAAAATAACTTTGGTGGTGATCTAATTAGTCATGACAACAACAATGCCACTTCTAGAAAAAATCAATAAAAATGTAATGCTATTATAATTTCACTTGCATGTAGTACGAAACAAATTGACTTAATTTTTTTTTTCTATATCTCATAGTCTGTCCTGATGCTTGCTGCTGTCAGTACTTCCTCTGGGAAAAGCATTGCATGGGTGAAATACAGTCAGTGGAATACTGAGGCACAGAAGGACCTATGTGATTGTTCCAGTGTAGCATTGGAAATGTTGCACGGATGAGAATGTGAAACTAAAGGTTCTTCTGACTTACTGTCTCTCTTTGCAAACAACTGTAAGAACAAAAACGTTTTCCTGAGCTTGGCTAAAGATATCTGAGAGCATTTGACCTAGAATCTGCTCAAGTGTAACCTTTTTTAACTCCTTCTTTGAATAAGTACAAACCCAGTAATCTCTGAACAGTTAACAGAGTTGATACTAAAAGACTGGCAGATTTCTGCTAAGTCCCAACACCAAAACATTTGTTGAGCCGTGACTTGGTTTCCTTTTTATCATAAATACACTTAAGCTGCCTAGTGTGGTTTTTGATAATTGCTATGCTTCTGCAGCACAGTGGTTCTTGTTCTAAGATTTACCATTTCCCTAAAACTAAATTTCTGTGTATTCTTCAATACTCAACTCAGTAGGCTTTTTTCTCCTCTTTTAATTTTATCTTTCTTAGTCATAATCAGGTCCAGGTGTTTATCAAATAAAATTAAAATATATATTGAGAAAAAACCCAATGGATTGAAGCTATTCAGTATGCACCCCACTTCCAGAAAATCAAGCTCTCCAGTTCTCAATAGCCTGTATGCTATTTAGAATCACAACACTTGATTAATGTGACAAAATTATGCCTTTAATTAGAGTAAACTTACAATTATTACTGAGTGAAGGTTTAAAAAATCCAAACTACCTCTGATTATCTTTGAAAACTGTAGAGGATTTTTATTGGATTTTTTTTTGTTACCCTTCCACACATCCCCCTTGCTTTTATCAAAATACTCACAATGTATGTATGATGCTTTTACCATAAAACGCTTTCCTGCCCTAAGAGAACTAATATCATACCTTTACACCATCTTTTGTTGTAGCTGTACTAGTAGAGATAGGAGTTATCTCTACTGAAGTGCTAGATTGAAGCCACAGAAACAGCTACTTTTTCCAGTGCAAGGCTATAACCAGGCTTGTCTTGTGTCCTCATAGGACGTTTTCTCCAAAAGCCCCGCAAAATAAATTGCATCAGCAGTAATGATACAGAGGATCACCCTAAGAAAAATAATTTTTTCAGTAAAAGAAGCATGCTCCCATTTATGTTTATTATGGCAATGGACTTGAAATGTGTTGAACGCATGATCCTCATACAACGAGCTGTGCATTCTTGTTCCTTCTTGAACATTCCAAAAGCCCATTTATAACCTTGAAAATGGCCCAAGTACTTCAAGAGAGCCAAATTTATCCAGTGACCACAAGTGGAGATACCACTAGCTAACTTTCTGGCAGTAGTGCATAAGTCTTTGAAAAGTATCTGTGGTTGAATGTTTTGTGAGGAGGCTTCCCTATTATTACACCTTGCATTGAATGTTAAGTTTAGAATTATTGTTAAAATGTGTATCTTTTATTGCAGGTAAGGAAAAAGTTCCAAGGGATTAAATCAGTACCATCAGTCTCAGTCATTTCCCCAAGCTGCTTTTCAGCCTAATCTGAAACTCAGTGTACAGCTACACAAACCATAGGACAGTAACACTCCAGTGTTTCCCCTAACTAAATTCTCTTTTTCTGCATTTACTATCGAGAAGCAGATTTCCACTTGTTTTCTGTTGTTGTTAGGTTTAGGACTTTTTTTATCAATTGAAAAGGATGAATACTTTAGCATACTTTTGTAAGAAACTTGAGTAGAGAGATGGATTTTATTGCCAGCTCTGACAACAGTGTTTGCTATTTCAATACCAAGTTTTGTGATTCCCTGTGATAGCTCTGTCAGAACATCCCCCTGATGGAATTTTGCCTTGAACTGTAACACAAGATTGGAATGAAATCCTGTGCAGGGTTTTTTAGAATAAGAATGATACCCTTCAAAGCAATCAAATTAAATCAAATCAAGGGCTTGTGATTTCTGAAATGTTGTTGTAGCCAAGAACAGATAATTAGGTTCAGCGCAGGGTTGACTGAGTGGCATGTAGGGCTTGTGAGCTGCAGGTCAGACATCTGACATGCTGGCTTCCGCTCCCTCGCGCTAGGGCTGCATGAAATCAGTCACACAGAACATCTGTAATAAACGATGCAATCTGCACTGGCCAACCTTGAACTGGAGCCTAAAGTTCCTTCCTAGAGAGAACTGTAATAGGCCAGGGTGAATGTTACATACGTGGGGTTACAGTGGCTACATCTGCATCTAATGGTAGTTGAAGGTTGTGCGCTCACTTCCAGAAATAACTGCAGCAGTATATTATGTGGTTCATTTGTCCATAACTACCCCTGGTACCGCAACAGCTACCGCACTAGATGTAATCTTCTGGAAGGGAATTGACAAGTGGATGGCTTTAAACATCACATAAATTATTAACCATTTAGATAAATTAAACGGGCGATGTTTCACAACAACAGAGTACTGCTGATACTTTTTACAGCCCTATTTCTGGAACTCCACCTTACACAAAAAACATAATTTCTGACCTCACATGCCTTCAGAATACTGCACAAAAACATGTAATTATTATGGAAGGAAGGTTGCAGGTGACTGTGCTGTCTGGTACTCCATGTGTTTATCCAGCACATAGAAGTTTAATTTCCGTAATGTGAGTTGATGGGAAATCAGATTCAAAATCCTTTAACACTAGTCATTTTGTAGAGTGGGAAACAAAATACAAGCATTTAAAAAAAAAACCAAACCAAACAACAAACAAACAAAAAAACCCAACCCCCC
The DNA here is from genome assembly GCA_013397755.1 of Cnemophilus loriae. Taxonomy (NCBI): domain Eukaryota; kingdom Metazoa; phylum Chordata; class Aves; order Passeriformes; family Corvidae; genus Cnemophilus; species Cnemophilus loriae. The sequence goes on along the minus strand of VZTF01007977.1, from coordinate 262,745 downwards.
AAACAAAACCAAACCAACCACAAAAAAATAAAACCAAGCAATGTAGAGCTAAAATGACTTTTCACACACAGCCACACCACTCATAAGTCTCGGCCATTTCTGAGCTGCTGCCAAGGACACTGAAACAGTAGAACCAGACAAAGCACAGTAAGAGTCTCCAGATACATGCAAAGAGGAAGGCAAATGTAAACTTCTTTCGGACTTAAAAGAACAACATACCCGGTCAGACTCAAGGCAGACAGCACTCCACTTTTGTTATCAGAGTACAAGGCTGATGGATGAAACTGAAAGAGAAAATGAATTCTGGCTTTGGAAGAATTGATGTAAAGAGATTTGTTTGCCTAAATGGAGACATTTCATACCCTATTCTACCACGCCCTAAGAAGGCATAGATTTCCTGTTCAGCCTATGTCACACAGGTCTGTCCAGTGGGCATGTTTCAGATATCATTGGGTATTAAATATTTCACCAGTCACTTGTATTCAAGTGCCTAAATTTCACTCATATTTCTTTTCTGCTTCTATAATATGCAGCTTGCAATAAACTAGCCATGACTTTAAGAAACAAAGTCTAGGAACATCAGGCATACTGTAGTGTGAAACTGGATTTTGAAAGCTTTCATCAGATCTAAAGAGATTTTTCTCTAATTCTGGGAACAGTAAGAAATTTGAAATGTGTTCATATGCATATCTGCATATATGTGAGGGAAGGAGGAATTTTTCTCTTCCAAAACTACTGGAAAAATCTAGCCCAGATTTGCACCCTCAAATTTGCACCAGCCCTGGTTGAGCAAAGCAATTTCCAAATCAATCTACCTGTGCATGTGCAATTTAGAATGCCTTGAAAATGGGCTCTGAAATGGAAAGCTCTGCTGAACCCTGATGATGGAGTCATTATCTTTCTGCCAAATAACAGAAATCAAACAAATGCTTATCAGTCCAGCTGGAATTCCTAAGGTAGTGCCCACTGTATGATAACGTACCTGCCACCATTTTAATACATCACCTGGTAGGACATTTAGTACTCTTTGGAATGAATTAATCACACAGAGAAGGTCATTTGCTCTGTCTCAAGAGTTATTCTAAGAAATCTATATTTGGGAAATGAGATATTCAATAAACCTTAGAAAAACCAACCTACCGTTCATCTTTTAAAAGCATTGTGCTGACTACTTGGAAGTTATTATATTAAAAGGTTATTAATGCAAATCTCTGTAATTCAGGAACCCTATCTAACAACGCCAATCTCAGCACTTATTATGGACCTAATTATCACAACATCAGTGCACCTAACATTTTAATGTATTTATTCCCTTCATACGGATGAGTAAATGTTTGCATCTTTATGTGCCTGAACATGTTTAAAAATTAACCCTGAGAGGGTATTCAGAGGACCTGACTTTAGACAACTATACCATGTCAGCTTGGCCATCACTTAGGAGACAAACTGAAGACTCTAGATGTCAAGTGAAAAACACAGGGGGTTTAGCACTGACAACCATCCCAGAACAACTTTTTGTTTCCTTTTAATACATGGAAAACCTTAGGAGATCTGTCCTCTGACTTAAGCATCTCTGTTTGCTGTTAAAAATTAGACAATACAATTAATTTGCTAAGTGATTTTCTCAAAATCTAATGGAATTTGTGGCTCACTAAGAAACGCAGACTCTGAGTCCAAAATTACTACTGTAACAATCAGGTCATCCTTCTTTGTATAATGAAGGTTTCTTGTTTCTAATAATAAAAAAAGATAAAATGCATTAATACTTTGCTACTTCAAACAATAAATCAGCTTTAAATCTGGTCCAAAAGGCATCTTTTCCTTTGATTTCATGTTTATAGAAGCCACGCTCTGGAGTTGTTTAGTACCTACTAGAATTAAAAAATGTTTTTTTTTTTTCTAATAGTCATAATTTTACCATGACAAATAGAACAACTTCACAACACTAAACGTAAGCAACCATCTAGTTTTCTTTTGTGTATTTATGAAGGAGATACTCCACCATGTTATTATATGAATAATAACATACAAGATAATTCCAGACAATTATGTTACACATAGTGACCCTATAAATTCTGTTTAACAGTCAAAAAGTCTTACAAAATTTCCCTTGGGCCGGGGGGGCAGGGGGAGAATGAGAAAAATGCTGGCTACTGAACAAGTTCATAAATAATTTGCACCTGACTTCAGAGAAATTTAACATTCGATGTATTTGAAGTGCTTGGGAAGAAGGAATACAAACTGAGATCATATCTAAAATTAAGAAAATTGCCACTCAGCCCTTTTAAATTCAACCTTCAGTGTTCTCCTCTGTTTCCATAAATTTATCCCAATCCATTATATTTGTCTCCGAATTGAAATATGAGAAAGCAGAATGGTTTTTTCTTTTCCTTTTTTTTTTTTTACACTATTTGAACTTACTTTATAAGACAGTGACAGTGAAGTTTTCAGACTTCAGACCCACTTGAGCTTTCATCCTATCTGTCAAGAAGAACTGGACTAATGCATCCCCTTTCTATGATGTCCAGGTCTTTATACATCCACACTAGGCATAAACTTGGTATACTTTCTTATGACTGGATTTCTGTGCCACTGGATCACTCAAGATGACATATCCATCCCACAGATGGACTAAGCACACAGGCACAGTTCTGTCAAATTTGCCACAGCACATGACAAAGAATCTGTAGTAGCTTTATGGTTTTTGTGTTCTCATTATGGGCTGTGGGAGGACAGACAGTAGCTAATCTGGCAAAAAGCCTACTGGTAGAAGTTCAAACCATTGAAAGTCTCTTAAAGAACTGGAACTAACAAAGTAAGTTTGAGGATTCTTCTTGCTGTGGTAGCTCTTCAAGGCCTCAAGCCCATTTTAGCATTTTGTCAAGCCCCAGCCACAGAGGCAATCCCACCTATTAATCACATTAAAGCCAAGATGTATCGCTGAGGGTGACACATGAAACTTACTAACTGATATACTAGACTTTGTGCAAGTCCCTTAACCAAATTCCAATTAACATTTCTCAGCCTGCATGGTTTTATTTGGAGAAGGCACTTCGCAGTGTAGCTGGAGGTAGGCCATTGAATATTGCATTTGATCCAAATGTAAGTGCAGTTCAACAATGGGTGAAGGGAGTTGATTCTTGCATGGGGTGAATTTTGCTTAATTGCAACTTAGATTCAGGCAAAAGCTGTTTGAATTTCCATGGGGAGTAAGAAAGGTATATTTTAATATCTTTTATTATAAAAGTCCCTTCAGAACATTTCTCCTTTTGTTTATTTGGAGAGACAATCTACCATTAAGTGATTTGTTATAATATGAATACCCCAGTTTGGCTGGCTCTCAAGCAAGAACGTAGGCTTCTATTATAACATATTGGGAGCTTTTAAACCAAAGCAATTCATAATAAATTTATTCAAATTGACACATTTCTGGTTATAATGTCTTCATTATTTCTTCCAAGTTATGAAACATGAATTATATCACTGTAACCACAACACTAGTCAAGGAAATCTAATTTTCTGTGAAGTCTGTTTGTACAGTCATCATGTAGCTCAAGGCATACATTCAATTATTTTCTTCTACTATTCCTTATATTAGTGTTATTCCAAAGGCTATAGTAATATTATAACCTCATTACATCTAATTCTAAGAAAGGCTCTTACTTGGCAGGTTCTAAAAATATATAGCAACATAAAAAATTAGAAATAATTACATCATTAAAATCTATTAGGCGCACATTGAAGAGAAGTGCATTTCAGATTATTTTGTATATTTCAAACACTTTCTCTTTAAGCAGTACATGCATTTTATCATCATAGCCAGCAAGCTGGCATATATTTTATTCAGTTCAGATTAAAACTGAATTAAATTAACACAGCATAGAATTCCTGAATTGTGAGAACATAATCATGAAAATGATCAACATAAACCAAAAAAGAACTTTTTAAAGCAAAATAAAAAGGTTCTCCATAAGTATTTTTCCTCTCATACTTCTAACAAGAATGAAGTGAATTATAATTTAAAAAAAAAAAATGCTGATAGCCTCTTTTACAGCTTCTTAGGATGGAAAGATTTTTTTTCTCTCACTTTGCTGTCAGAAATGAAAGCCAGAGCTGCAATTATTAAAGGTCTGAATTTGCATTTTTCAGCAATCCAGAGAAATGAGAGCAGGTATTGTTATCATCATCATTATAAAGTTCTTTGTCTATGGATATTCTAACAAAGTTGCTGGTCAGCTGTTTGTCAGATGCCTTGCCAGTCATCAGATAATCTTATAGTAGATTAAAAAGAACAGCAAATTAAAATTATAGCTTTGTGAACTCATAGCTGTTAAATCCTCCATAAACTAAAGTAACAAGTGTCTAGTGCTAGAAGCTAACACAAGAAAATTGCCGAAGCTAAAAATAAATTAATGGATTTGTTTGTAAATAGCTGGTGGGACTTTGTCTCCTAACACAGTCCTCTTTCCCTCTAGTCCTTTTTGTTAAGACAGCTGGACTGGGCAACCTCACAGAACTAAAACTCCCGTAAGCCAAGACCTCTCCAGCTTCCTGCATTTGGAACAGAGATTTGAAGACGAATATTAAAGTCAAAATGACCCTTGATAAGACCCTGCTGGCCTGAACTACCAGTGAGAAGGATTGAGAGACGTGTGGAAGATCCCTTCTGGAGTAGTGGAAGGCAGGGTCTTCTCTGCCACACATCAGACGAATTTAGACAGTTCTTAGAGTAACTGAGCTGATTAAGTAAAAGAGGCAAACTCAGCTTTATTCTGTGAATGAATCTTTACAGACTTGCTATAGAACATGTCCAAAACCAGCTCAAGTAGACCCCCACTGAAACTGTGTCAGGAGCCTATCTGCTAAAAGGTATCAGGAAAAGTGGAAGCCAAGAAGTTTACTGTTCCTAGGGAAGTTAGAAGTATGCATATTTTAATTCCATTTTCTCTTACAAAGCACCTTGACTTGTATTATTTTTTGCTATGATCAGATATATGTGTATTTCTAGTTTCCATGTGAACTCAGTCTGGAAAGGTGGCGTAGCATCCTCTGGTAAGTCTGGGCCCTGTTTGAATACTGCTTCTGCAGTGGTTACTGTGGAAGACTTCAGTGGAGGGCTGCCACTGGCAGCTTTTTCCAGCCTTCACCCCAGAGCCAAGCCACGGCTCATGTTCAGTGTGCTGCAATGTGGAACAGGGGAGATGAAGTGAGGCAGTATGTCTTCATACCTGTGTAACGCTTTGGAAGTGAGGCATAACTATATTCCTCTGCACAGGCAATCAACACCATGTTTGCTTCCTGGTCTTGCACGTGGTGGGAGAATAGCTGAAAGACAGTGTCTGCTTTTGGTGTAGGTTCCCTCACCATCTCTTTGTCCACCTCTGGCAGATGATGGCATGGTCACTCTTCAAAAGCTCGTGGTACACCTTGCTGCAAAGGAGTACTGCAAGGGAGTCATGGATGTGCCAGAAGGGCGTCCCAAACACTCCTGTGGTGGTGTGGTGTTAGGCATTGTGGAGAACTCTTCTGAGTCTGCCTGAGTCTGCTGCATAGATATGGGCAAGATATTCTAGCCTGAAAAGGTCTTCTGAACTGCTTGGCAGCAGTCAAATAGGGCAGGTGAGGTATTGCTATTGTTTCCAGAGTTCAGGGAATTAATGCATTTCCAGTGTCCGGTGGCTGCATAACTAAGGGAACACAAACAATTTAACAGCTGCTGCAATTTGTTTTCGTACTAGGATTCCATTTTTCAGGGAGTAATAGTGAGAATATATCAAATTGTTGACCCTTTGCAAGTGGGCTTCAGCATAAATTAATTGTTGTGTAAAAAAATGAATTTTATGTTTACAGTGCAATTTGTCCCTGAAATGGAGGTGCAATTAGAGTTTCAATGATTTACTAAAGACACTTTAAACATAATGTCCAAACAATGCTACATAAATTAAACATGATGTAATTGAGTGTAACACTAAGTGGCTCATCACTGTTGATTCATGTGGAAATCACTGAAATTCTACTGATCATTATGCATTCATTCAGTATTAATGTAGATACCATATGTGCTTCCATAGGGATTCTAGTGTTACTCAGCATTCATTAAGTTTTAATGTACCATTAAAAAGGCATCAAAAGACCCACCTAAAAACACTGCCACAAAGGTAGATCATTTAAAGACAGTTAAAGCAGCATGTCTCACTTTAACGTTGCAATACAAGGTAAGGTAACAATGAATCAGCAGAAACAGTTCAGGAGAAAATAGTGTTTGATTGCAAACCAGACTAGAGTATTTGAAATCATCTTCACTTTGGCATTCTCAGAGCTAAAAATTGTTGAAGGTTTAGCATACTTGGGGGTAAGAATTACTTTGTGTATTTTATTATCTTACGTTTTTCCCTAGGCATATAGTTTTGATCATTGTCAAAAGCCAGATAACAGCCTAAATAAACCCTCAGTTTGACCCAGTATAACTATTCTTCCTTTATGCTCTAAAGCTAGAGCAGGCTATTGCTTGAAGATACAATGATTAATCACTTGCATTCATGTAGCAACTTTTGTGTTGAAACATGGGTATGTCATCCTGATCAGTTTTCCTTTTTTTTTTAACTAAAGCAACCCCATTCCTTTAATCTATCTTAACATGGTTTTTAAAGGTCTTGTAAGTCTTGTTTTATTCTCTCGTCCAAATTGCCTTCTACTGTTAGATAAGCAAACTAAAGAACCAGAATTCTATCTAAAATATCTGCTGCTTTTAACTCCTTTATTTTTCACTTGGTGATTTTTTTTATTCCTGCTTATGTTGTTTTTCCCACTGATGATCAGGCAACTCACATTTCACATCACCTCCAAACTATGTTTTTAAAGTAATGTAATAGTCACAGAAGACACACCTTACTTTTCCTGACAATGTGGTCTAGCAGACCCTTCCTTACACCTTTTCGGCCTTTTATCTTTAGTTGGCACCGAAGTTGGCATATGTCTTTTATGTCTATTGAACTTCCAACCACACCTGACAGTCTAATATATTTTTTTTACCATGGAAATTTTCTTTAAAAGAACACAATAGCAGACACAGTTTGAATAAATTTTAAAAAAAATAAACTCACCATTTCCAGGTAAGAGCCTTGCAGCCCAAGTCCCCCAGACCTCCCTCTCTTGGGGTTCCTTTTCCTGATGGGCCAAGCCCTAGGTGAACTTGATACATAGAGCTTGTGCCTGTGTCTCATAGTAGCTTCTCTTAAGCCTTTCAACACAGCTCACAGTAGAGCTCTGCTAGGGCTTACACAGATGTGTAAGAGATGGTCAAAACATGCTTAAAGATCTAGGGCCACCAGCAGCTCAGCTGCCTTCTGACCATTCAAGAACCACCCTGGCACTAGTGCTGCTTTTGAGAAGGGTTAACAGTATGCTAATCCGTGACTGTGAGACACCTACCTGTGCAGCTGCCTGGGTGCCCATCTCGCTCCCAGTCCTCTGCAATTTAAAAAGGAAGTTTTCTGCAATCCACTTCTTCAACCTTTGCTTCACCTCCTTGTTTCGCTTAGGTGCTGAAGTTTCGAATTGCAGCAGCTTGGCATTTATAGCATAGGGATTTCCTTTTTGGTACATGTACTTTGTAACTGCAGGTGGCCAAATACACTTCAGTTAGCAGAATGCGAGTGTTTAATTAGCTTTTAGCAACTGAAGCTATGGAATAGTGTCTGCTGATGGGACCAATCATGCTGTTTAACCAAAGGTGACCAACTGCAGCTCTTTCCGCATTCCATCTCTCCATTTAGTTCAAGTATTTAATTTTGAAAACTGCAATCAGCTTAACTATTTAAAATATGATTTTTATTGTATCGTTGATAAATCAGAGCTATATAAAGCCTTAAGCAAATGTGAAATTAATTTTTTCTTGCTTTGCCACTTCAGACTAAGTGTGACTATAGCCTGTTAGACTGTAGTCTTACTTCTTGCTTAGGATCACATAGGGAGGGGGAAAAAAGGAAAAACAGACATTAAACAAAGAGGCAGACAGCCACATATTGCTGAGGGGAAATTATGAAATTCTGAGTCCAGCTATAGTTTATTATTTTTTTAACTAGAAATATTTTAACCATTAGTAAGTACTCTAGTGGTTAATGTACACCAGCACTAGCACACTGAGTACACTAATACTTGCACTTGCCACTGTTAGCAAGTTTTTTTTTTAACAGCTGTTGCAGGTGCAGGTTCCGTGGACTTAACTCTCCCTCTACTCTGGGCTGACTGTATGCTTCAATTCCTCTACTCCTTTGGATGTTCACTACCACATACACAAGCCTAGCCTTTAATATTCACATTCCTTTAACTATTCTGTCACTTGTGAAGATTTCCTTGGATGTCTGGTATTTTAGTGTGTTCTTGTTGCTCTGGCTGTGATGATATTAAATGTAACAGGCAAAGCAAAGTCTGCCCTGCTTAGTAGTGAGAACAACAGGTAAAATAGATTAAGAGGCTAAAGAAAATTTATTCCGTCAGAGTAGACGACTAGGAATTTCTGAAGAATGCAATTCTCTTGTCATAACAATGACAGCTTATATATCATGTTTGTTATTTGTATTAATAGTGACCCAAGTCTCAGTAAAAAGTGGACATCAAGGATATTGGACCAGTTGTTCTGAGAGTATTCAAATGACCAAGAATCAATTTAAGAATTAGCTTTCCACCCTACTCCTAAACTCCTGTTTTAAGCATTGTTTGGGAATGCCCAGACACTCATGGAAATTAATGCTTTAGAAATCACCAAGCAGATTTGTTGAAAAAGAAGACAGTTGTTCTTCACACAGAACAGCTGCTATCAACAAAACAGCTACTAAAAATACACTCATTGTACAATCACAAACTGGTCACAAGCAAACGTCACCGGCATTTGTGTATAATGACACTGCTATGTTATGGGCACAAGACTGTTCTCAAAGTTTGAGAAGTTCACAGAAGAATTAGCAATTTATATTCTAATTAAACACTTTGGGATTCTTTTTGGCACTAGAGTTCTATCTCAGTTGGGAATGATACAACCCTTGTTATTTCCAGGTCCATACATGCACAGTTATTCTGAAATAACACTACTAATACTACTACTGAATTGAAACTTCCTAAAATTTTTTGTGTCCTTTTTGGATACATTTATTTTTCCTTTTCCCAATACTAAGAGATTTTCTTTCACCACTATATTAGCAAATGTGGAACATGCTCTTCAAGAAAAGCATCCAGATCAAGAAAAGCAAAATTCCTTTTATGTCTACCTCATCCCTTCTCCTTCCCCCTCCCATTATTTTTTTTTTTCTCTTAACTGTCTTGAATAATTTAGGAATAATTTAGTCCATTAACAGTTTTGGTGGTCTTTTCAAGGTGACAGAGAGACGTGAGAAGTGTTCATCTCCTCTTTCACTTAAACACTCACTGTTGTACTGTTAGTGAAAGTGAGGTTTAATACAGCTAAAAATTAGAAAACTATACATCTCTTCCAAATATGCTCAACTATACATCTCTTCCAAATATGCTCCTTGAAGACATAAACCCACCAAAAAAGTAAATTGCTTGTGTTAATAAGTAGGAACAGATGACAAAAAGTAATGCAACTTTATGTTCAATATATTTCAGTAGACTCTCGACACAGAGTTTCTGTGTTAGTTCCCATACCACTTAGCTCTTTCAAGGAAGACAAAACAAAATTAAGTATTGAAGTTTTTAGCATAGTTTCCCGCACTTGCAAATTTCATGTCATTTTAACAAGGACACCTTCCCTCTCACAAAGCTACCTAATCGGAAATTTTAAAGAAAAAAAAAAATCTATCTTAGCTGTGATTTTCAATTGGGTTGTATAAAATAATCCCCCATAGAAGGCATGCTTTTCAATTAGAAGCTGTAAAACATTTCCATTGATATTGCTACAGCTTTGCTTTATCATCAAAAAGACAAAGCCATGTGTAAAACAAGTGATATTTCAGCTACGCCATCAGCAGCCAAGCACTAACAGAACACCACAGCTTCAGAGCGTCAGACCACTCACAGCACCCACAAACAGTTCTGGGCCTGTGATTGTGGCAGCTCCAGTCCAAACACACCATTCTGACATCAGCCTCACATTCAGTTAACACAGACAGACAAATTAAGACGTGTTGCCTTCTGCAAAGGGCTCTGTTTGTTTGGCTACCAACCCACCTACTTGGTCATTTACATTTAGTCTTCTATCTAGCTGCAGTTGTCCAACACCTCATAGGATGCAGTCTGGCCAAGCATTCAAGGATGTACACTCTACTGCTCAACAGCACTTTTTCCTTGTTTCTATTTAACAGAAGTATTTCAAACCTTCTGGCAACCGTGTATTAAAATAGGATTCTAAGCAGCTCCAACTGAAATTTTTTGCTTTGGCTAGTAACAGCTACCTGTAAGAAACAAAGTTAAAAGTATTAGCTGCTGTCATGTGTGATACCATGCTTCTTGGTCCATATCCACATAATTTTCTTGTCTTCCTTGGAGATCTTCATGTTGTATGCTACAATTACAAGTAGCTGGAAAAACCAGGGCACTGATTACTGAATGTACATCCCAAAAATGGAGACAGTTTTAGGCAGTGAGTGGTTTAACATCATGCAGCTGCAAAGTATGAGAACTCTTACCTTGGCCTTTACAACCTTTAGTCACAAGAATATTTCCAAAAGTTATCTGGTGATGAAGTCCCAGCAAAACTGCTCCCTTCTCCAGGTACCTCTGTAGCCTTAATTTTATTCTTCTGTAGAATAGATTTAAAAATATATCTTCTATAATTACTAGCAAGATCATTTTTACTACCTACCTCTCTTTGCTTTGCTAGCCCTCCTTGACTTAAAAGCCCTGGAGCCTGAACTGTGCACTGTGGATACCTGCTGCTTCTTCAAAGAACTCGTACCAGTAGGTCATAATGCACCTTCACTGGGCCTGCTATTTTGTCTGGACAATTACACTGACATTTCATTTACTTCAGTATCCTGACTTTCATTCCTAAACATTTTGACTGCCATGCAGAAGCAAGGGGATTATAAGAGGTATGGCATAACTAGTTGCCTCCTGTTGGAAGACATCTGTGATACGTTGTTGTCCAAACTGTAAGTATTTTTGGTCTCCAAAAACAGTCTGTTTACCCTGCATGTAAGGCATCTACAACAAAAATTAAATGCTGTCTATCTTGGGCTTGCAGTTATTAGAAACACTTACTTGTTGCTTGAGCAGAAATGTTTTCATGGTTGAATAATGAATAAACACATCAAGTTCATCAACAAGAGTTTCTCTAGTAGAATTTAATAAAAGAGTGTAAGAAAAAAAGCATCTGTAGAAATACAATAGCAAGATTTAAAAACGTCTTACATATACATGTTGGAAGAAGAGGGAAAGAGAAAGTTTTGCTTAACAAAATTGCCAGCTAGTAACAAAAAGTCTCATTGAAGAGTTTCACAGTGCTATAGCATGTGTAGACATTTCAGTTAGTTATCAAGCAAGTTCAGTTACACAAAGAAGAAACCCTAAAATTCAAGCAAGATGATTTTAATCTCTGTTACATAAGATGATATTTGCCTTCAAGAGTTCACATGAAAAGACAGTTTATTTTTAACATATGGGACTAAGAAACATACAGTAGTACAGTTTTGTAGTCAAAACTAAAGAAAAGAACAAAGTATGATTATTAAAAGAAGAAATTGGACTCTGTTGATTTGTTTGAAAAAGTAAAACATCGTATATATTTGTATTAGCACAGATGGAGATTAAAATAATTTTATGAAGTAACTTTGGTCACCTTGGCAGAGAACACTGACATTTGAAAAAAGCCCTGTAACCCCCACACACCCAAAGTACAAGGAAGAGACTCTTCACAATGCAACCCCTCTCTGGCAGTTACAGATCAGCACGGTGTATAGGAATGCCTAAAACACAGACTTCAAATATCACAACGAGCACAGACTAGAATCCAGAGAGCAAGTTACAGTTTTCAAGTCTGTCCCTCAAGACACAGTGAAATCTTGATTGTAAGCCCCAGTTAGAAACTAGAAAAGCCCCTATATCTTCTACCTCACTGTTTTCAAGTGAAGGTTGAAACTTTCTTTCGCAGTCAGACCCTGAAACAGATCTTTTGAACTACCATGTGAGCTTCTCCCACCCTCAGAATGAGCTCTTGATTGGAGGCAAGAACAAGGAGGAGATGGAAGTGGTAACACACACTGACAAGGGACTAAGATACAGGAGAGAAAACAGGAGAGAACAGCAAGGAAAAAATGTTCATCAGATCTCTTTATGAAATTTTATTTACTAGAACGTTCCTTAAAGGGTTTCAGCATTAAGTTAACACCATAACTTGTAATCAGTAATTGACTCTGTACTAGGAAAGTAATTAGACCTCTTTGAGATTATTGCACAAAATCCTGGCAGCAAACAATTTGAAAATGCACATATAGATCAGTTTCTGAAACTGAGTTACATAATGTTTCTAAAGTACAAAATATATATTTTGTTAAAGAATAGAAACTAAATACAACTGCTTGATTTTAAATCGAGTCCAGCAAGAAAATATTTTAATATGGGACATACCCCAGCACTTGCTGCATGCATCCATAATGTAGCTATTTCATTGTGAGTGTGATCATATTTCCACCCCCTCCCCAAAATGCATAATCTTAACAAGAAACTCAAAATAGATAAAATATAACGTGAAACATTTTCTTTTAATATATATTCCCAGTTTGGTATTTAATGCTTAATCTATAAATAGATGCTCTCCGACACAAGCATGATTTATGTGTTATTGTGCTGTTTTGAGATTAAAGTATTTTCTATTAATAAGTTCCAAAGCAGTTCATTTTTCAGTTATACTTCCAGTGAAAAAAATATTCTATTTCATTAAGTATCAAAACTGGAATTTGTATTTTAGTACTAAATGACTATATGTTGATGACTACTTAAAGATATAATTAGTTAACAAAAGGTATTGCTTATCTGAGTGCTAGGTAAATACTATATACAGATATTTAAAGAGTAGTTGAGAAACATCATGTAGTGCTACTTTTAAGAAAAGTTTTTGGGTAGTACAAAATTTTCCAATAATTTATGTCCTGATTTTTTGTGTGTGTGTGCTACCAGGAAAAAAAAAAACCCAACAAAAAAAAAAAACCAACAACAAAAAAAACATATCCCAATTACTCTCTGCAAAAGAAACAAAAACATCTATTTTTTCAGACAGAAACAAAGTATTGCATTGAATTAAGATTTCTACTAATTACAATTTTAATTTAATAAAGTAATATGGAGGCAGCATGTGGTAGATTTAAGTTCATATAATCTGTTAAAGTAATACACAGTTGAAAATTAATTATTTGATCTAAAACTTTTAGGTCGCTTCCAATCTGTAATTTCAGCATAGTGCTGAAATTTCAGCTACATATCGGTCAGTCTTGAAGGCTAAAATCAAGAATCTTTAATTCTCGTTCTATCATAAGCAAAGCTCACCTACACCTCATCTTAAAACCTTTTAGCAGCATAGTCAGCTTTATAAAGAGAAAAAGGCAAAATATTACCATAATTTACATATTCTAATAATCTTTTCAAGGCATCAAAAGACCCAGCTTGAAATTCTTATAACCGTTAACAAAAATATATTAACATGTACTTGCATTTACACTTTCAAAAATTTGTAGTTAGTATTAAGTTGGCCTACAAAGCAGTAGTAAAGTGCAAAATATTTGGTATTATATCTAGGGATTAGCCTTAGCTTCTGTAGAATACAAAGGATTAAGCCTGGCTCTTCCATTGACAGCTATGGTGTTTGATGGAGGACCAACCTGGAGGCAGGGTGGGGAAAAAAGAAAGAAAAAAATATTAAAGAAATGTTAACCTAACTTTCCAGATTTTTCTCTTTCTAATATGTTACACAGTGTTACTTCATTTAGTGTTTTTCTCATTGCAACAGAAGACCTCCTATTTGATTTCTAAACTAAGCGTATATGCTACAGAAGTGGAAACATAAGACATTACTTAAAAACATATTTTATCCTGACTAAAAATTTCATGTATAACTCTTCAAAAGACACATAATTTTTAGCCTTTCTCCACACCTGGTTGCAAAGAAATACTTGAAAAACATCACTAAACCAAACACTTATTAAATATTGAACAGATCTTATTTCTTACTACATCTTCTAACACTCCTTTATAACATGGTAATGGTTTATTTTATCAGAAGTAAACCACAACTTTTAGCACAGATAGCCAAAGCTTGATTTTCAGTGGAACTGCATAACCCAACAGCTCCAATTGGAGTTAACAGGAGCTGTAGATGCTCCACAGCCATGAGAACCACATACCACAGTACACAGTTTACTAAACACAATGAAAACATTCTCAAGAGAAAAATGGTTAAAAAGAAACCTCACTTGACCCATTTTAGGTTAATAATTACTGAGGGCCCTATTGAACAGGAAAGACCAGCAACACAAAAGGCCACAGATCTCAGCACTGCATACTCACAACATATCAAATAAAACAGAGGGTGAAAAAATTAAAGAACTTGGCAAGTGGTGCCAGGATTTTATTTTTTAAATGACTCTCAGAGCTGCAAGAACAGAGAGTATGGTCAGATGTAAAAAAAGAGAAGCAAGCACCTGATGGACATCTCTCATTATTCAAAAGTATTAGATAATTACTCCTTTTCCTGACTGCAGCAGAATTCTGGAATCTATGAGGTGTATGCATTCTACAAGTCCTCTCAATTCTCAAAAGCACTTTTGGGTGCAAATAATTTATTGATACAAAATGCTTTGTTTCTCTGTCCTACTACTGCCAGTTCTCCATGTTAAACACAAAATGAGACCATGTTTTTATTAAATTTGCTGTAGGCCAAAAAAAATCTCTTTCTGCTGTCAGACATACCTGTACCACAGCATATGCACTCTGAGAGTGAAAAGAACAGCATGTACAATTTTATGCTTGGCAAAACTTCAGTGAGTTCTTCACTGCATTTTGTTTGTGTTCCAGGGGTTTTTTTAAGCCTGGTTCAGATTTCTGTGCTGCAGACTGCTCTTCTTTATGGTTACAGCTTCTTCATTATTATAATTTCTCCTTAAAAAGTACAGCCCTTTCATCACTCCAGTCTCAACACATAGTTTACTGACAAAGCACATCTCCCACCCACAGAAGAGAAAGGGAGGGGAAAACCAATTTCAGTCATTATCTCTCTCCTCTTCCCCATGCCACTCTTGTACCGAGACTGATAAAGACTATATGGGTCAATTCTGCACTAAGAACATTTCTATTAAAAAGAATGAATAAATAAATAAAGTGTCATATTATTCAGAATGTAATTATGCACTAGAAGAAAAAAAAATCTTAAAAATATATGCTAATAAAATCCAAACAGTATTTCTGGTAGAAAAGCTTTTACCTCTAACAATACAGCATTTTCTTAAACTTCTCCTGTTTTTAATATGATTACTGACATGTAGTTAGAAGCAATTCTACAGTGTATTACATACCATTTTTACTGACTAGACATCAAAACCTACTTGAGCATGCTTGTAACTTTTCCAGGAAACTCAGTCTTCCTATTCATTGTAGAAAGGATGGGAGATCAACAAGCCTCAGAGAGGCTGTTGCACTGCTACACTGAAACAAAAACCTATGAAAGGGAATGTTCCAGCATCTGACCATTCACTGCGAGATTTTGGCCCAAGGGAATCAAAGACTTCCATAAAACAAACAAGCAAAAATGTCCCTTGTATCCACCTACCACACATCATTAGTTTCTTTCAAGTGGAAAAGAGAAGAAAAACAAAAAACTACTGAATTTCTTTGACCTTCTGCAATGAGAAGTTATTCCTCAAAACAGAATGCAAAATACTAATGTGAGGTCAAGAAAACTCTGTGAGACTATGATTGTCTGGTTGCAAACTTAAAACAGTACAGATTGTAGAAATGTGCACTGTTTCACCCAATGAGAGATATGTAGGTTAATTTTAGGAGAGAAAATTTTTTACCAGAGTGGATAGGGCAAGATGGTCCTTCCAGGACTGTTGACAAAACATTGAGAAATATCATAGTTATAATGCCAAACAGATTAAGGACCTGATAAAGTCTAATAAAGAGGAAAATAGTCTTCAGAACCGTGTGTTATCTGCCTGCAAAAGGTAGCAGCCACTTCAGGTCTACGGCAAAGCTACTCAGCAGGTTTCTGAAACCATACCATTTCAAACCATGTAAACACAAACAAGTCAGATTTTATGGACAAGATACTTACCTGATAACCTAGAGATTTCTATTTCTATTTCACTTCAGGAAGATTTTTATTACATTTGTACTGTATGAAAATACAGACATTTGAAGCTCTGTGGGTGTATTCACCAGTTTATCCTGCAAAACTGAGCCTCTTCCTCATCTCCCTTCCCATTGTTAAGAGACCTCCTGGCAGCGGCTTGTGCCAAAACTAACTGCTTTTACAATCAGGCATTAGCATGGTAATTTTGAAGGAAGTACCATGAGTTCTTTGTTTTGGATGCAATGATGAAAACTCACCCTTTTCAATTTGGCAGCAGCTTCTCCAGAGCGGATTGCAGCCAGCAAGCTCTGGTGGATCTGTTCGGGGTCAGCGCGCGGGAGCGTCATCGCGGTTTGTCTCTTAGTGACAGGGCGTGGGTGGTCAGGGGAAGCACCTGACTGCGCCTGACTCTTCTGCTCACTATTCACATGGCTGCCTTTCTATAAAGGGAGGAAGTGGAAGGAAAAGAAGCCAAAAACCTTTAATCTGAATTAGTTATAAATGGAAATCTGAATCAACCTGGCACAAGGTTGCATAGCAAACTGCTGCCATTCTAGTGTTTGCTTGATTCAAGATTTCAGAGATCAGCCGCATTTCCAGTATAGCACATAGTTTCTCTCGCAAGTAATTATGCCAGCAAAACTTCATATCTCCATTCAAGTGTGCTTGTGGCATGACCACTTGAAGCCAAATGGATCGCACCACTCAGAATTAAATTTAAGAAATCAACACACGGAACTATAAAGAACAAATCCTAAGCACTCAAAGTATAAAAATAAGTATTACACAGGATAAATGACTATTTAGTTTACAGTTCTTTAAAGCAGGAGATGCTAATTATGGCAGGAAATAATTATTTCCAATCATCTGAACGATGTTGCTCTCATTTTTAACATTCCCTGTATTCCTGTACTTCATTATAATGCTGTACTACTGGGGGACACCACAGGGTGTTTTCCCTGTACAAATACAGCGCTTTCTGACCACGGAGCAGTTCAGAAACAAGCCTTTACACCAGCTGCACTTGATGGCACTGGGTCCACAGTCAATTAGTATTAGAAATAAAATTTACCTTATCCATTAGACTAGTTTGTGACCCCGCTGTTACAGTCTGTAAGGAAGGGCTTTTCACTTCAGGCATGGAGGTAGCTGAGGAGAACCCAGCTGCCAAAGGCGCAGAGGAGAGTTCCACTGGAAATTCCTCTCTCGGTGCCTGGCTAGGGATCGTACGTGTCTTATTGAATGATTGCGACCTTTTGACTGCAGATGAGACAGCAAGAGCAAAAGGGGATGGCCTTGAACTGGAGTATGGCTTTGGAACTGCAAAAGTTCTGAGAGTTTTTAGATTCAGTGGTGCTGGAGGACAGGAGGGAAAACTTAAAGGCTTATTGCTTTTAACAGGAGAAGTAGAAGATTCAATGTTTTTTCCATCATCAACTTTTTCTTCATCTGCTGGAGGAGAGGGAATACTTGTTTTTTGTACAGCCAAAGAAGTCAAATCAGATGATGAGATTTTTTTACCCATCTCTGTATTCTTCACTTCATTTTGAATTGAATTAGGAGCACAAACTGTACTTCTGGCAACTGCAGATGTCACATAGTGACCTGAAGCTCTTCGTTGCATCTGAAGATAAAAAGAACTAGGCTTCGTTGTAGGACTTAGTGGAGTTAATGCATTTGACTTGTCCTGAGTCTCAGAAGAAGCATTTGTATTATCCAAGCTTAGCATCAGTGGGACACGCTGCTTGAAAGACTCTCTATCCATCTGGTTGCTCTCGGTAGTAATTTCAGCTCCAGACGTCACAGTATGTTCAGAAATGCTGTTCACTCTCTGCGGCAGATCATTTGCTGCTGCAGCTTCATTTTGTGAACCAACCTGTAAAGGACCCACACTTTTTGACAGATGAGGAATTTCAGTTTGCACTATGAATTCTTTGGGGTCTTCCAAAGTAGATACCTCTTGATCCTTATGATCTGATGGAACTTCTGATTCCCAGCTCTTCATTATTTCTAAGAATTTTGGAGGCACTATTTTATAGGTAGTCATCCCAATTTTTGGTATGTAATCCCTTGTAATTTCATTAGCAGGTTTGGGTCTAGGTTTGGTGTCCTGTCTATAAAAAGGGTGACCTTTTACAGGAGAGTCATCTGGAGTTTCTGCAGTTGTTTCTGGTGAAGCAAAGTTACTGCCATTTATACAGATGTGACTCTGGTCTTTTATTGGAATTACTTTTTTATGAGTAAATTCTTGTGTCTCAAGATTTTGTTCTATTGAAGTATCTTCACTCTCTTGATGCATTCCATGCATCACTTGAAGAAGGGGGTTGTTCTTATCTCTGTTGTGCTGAGGGACCAGTTCTCTAAATGTGGACGATTCAACACCCTGAGGAACAATCATTTCCTTCTGCGTAGTCCTTCCCAAATTGCTATCCAAAGTCTGGATTCCAACATCCTGAGTTTTTACCGTGTCCAAGCTGGTTTGATTTGTTTTGTCATCTTGCTTTTCTGAAATCAGTTGAGGATAATTCCTATGACTTACAGAGATGTCATTTTTACATGCCTGGCAGTTTGATAGTCTGTCAACTTCAAGCTTGTTATTTTCTCTAAAATCTACTGTTTTAATTTCAGCTGTCTGAAGTTCTTTCCCTTCTTCTGTTGTTGGAAGGAGTTTTGTATCACTGTGATCTTTAAGTTAAAAGAAAGATTCCAAAATTAATACCGATGCCAAATGCCAAAAAGATTCAATCTTCCTCCTTACATCCAATATATTTAATTACAATGATTGGCTTCTCACTGATGCTAATATTTTCCTTAACATTTTTAAAGGCTATTTAAAGATATAAATATATTTGACTAATATTGCCAAATAACTGTATTCTAACTCAGGTATTCTTCTTTAATAAACAGGTTACAGATGCAATGCATCGACTTAATAGAAAAAACTATTCTAGAACAATTTAAAAAGTGCTAATGAATTTCAGTTCATTATATAGGCATCAGTGACTCAAGAGCTCAAGGACTAGTCAACATCGAGCTAGATGCAGTTTTTATTTAGTTCCACACATTTGTGGCTTCTGTTCTTTAGTTTTAATGTTACAAATCTTGTCAACTACACCTTATATATTTGTACAAGGAAACAACTGAAAAACGTATGGACAAGAGCAATTCGCCAAATCTATTTTTCCCTACCCTTTAGTTGGTCCGATAATTCAATTTTCTACCCCTGGACTAAACATGTGATCATCTCCCAAACACATGAATATTTTAGTCAAATTGTTTTAAACACAATATTGGGAAAAATTAAATTTTTCAGGAATAGTCATTTGGAGTGGTATTTTGTGGAGAAAAAAAATCCTCATTTCATGTATGCTATAAAATGGCAATTAAAATTTGTATCACATATAAACAGGACTTGTGTTGTTATGATTTATTAACAGAGGTGTACTGAGTATAAAAGACTATAGAAGGCCTAATATATAAATCTGAAAATCAGTGTCACAAAAGAGGAAAATAAATCAGTCAGGTCACTAAATCCACAGAAAAATTTATGACCCATTAGATGCATAGGATGTCGTCATTTTGTTTGAGATCAGTGTGTCACTTTCTTTTATTTGTGCTTAAAAATATTTGCATTTTCATGCAGAAAACTCATCCTAATTTCATTTAAAAAGAACAACTGATGGCTTCTTCTTCCCCACTGGTGTGTGGCAGCCCTGTCACCCCACGTGGCAGGATTACCTTTGTGTCCAGCCTTCCCCCTCCTCAGCACTGTCCCACCCACACCATCCTACAACAGCATGATGCAGCTTTGACTACTGCTAAACCAAAAATATATTAAAAACAAACCCAATAAAACCCAAAACTGTAGCCAATTCTTGCCACCTCATCTCAAAGGAAATATACTAGAGCTAGAGCAAGTGTAAAGAAAATAATCTGATGATAACAATTCAAGAGTTGACTATATAGCCATTTCTTCAAAGGAATAGAAAAGTTCAAGCTTCAAGTATTAACACAGCAAGTGGGAACTACTCACCATCAGTTTTATTTTGATCTAAAATGTTAAGCTTCCTGTCTGTTTGACATCCAGCATCCTCACTGCTTATCTTAGTCTGTAGTCCTCTGCAAAGCACAACAGTACATTAAATATGCTGGTATCATTCATTTCAGTAAACACAAGGAACGATGCAAGAGAACTGGCAATATCCTCCAAACACAGATGGACAAAACAGAACCGCTCTGCCAAACACTGGAATATTCAACGGAATAGATTTTTTTTTTTTAAAAAACATGAGGAAATGCTGCCATGATATTTTACCAAAATGACACGCAGCTCCACTCGCTTCTGTGTAAGCAGATGATCAGTCTTCTCTTCTCCCCCTCCTTTTGTTTACTTGTGCAGTTTGAGCAAGCCACTTTCCAATAGCAACTCCATTCCGGTGAAGCCACAACGGTTTTTCACTCACATGAAGTGTTCTGGCACACCCCCTATCTAAAATGTGCCCCTGACGTTGTCCCAACCAGGATACACAGGAAGCTGAATGAGACACTGACTGTGTATGAACACATGAACTGAGCAGTACAGACTTCTCAGAATAGTCCCTTTCAAGAAATACCTTGAGAACAGCAAAGAAACATACACAACACGTTACTTGTATACTAAACATCTTGCAAATGCATACGGTACCTATTTCCCTCCTTTCATGGGAGACAAGAGAACTGCTAAAATGCTGAATAAACTCATCTCTTTGGTGGTGGGGGGGAGGTATTAAGTCCTTGACTTCAAAAGGTAAATGAAAAAGGCAAAAATACTTAAAACTTCTTCATAAAAAGTTATTAAAACTTCAAACATTGTTCAAGATATTTTTATTTTATGTAATTAGAAATAGTGGCATTATAAAGATTCCAATTAATTTGCCACATCAAATGCATTAGTTGTCAGAACCAGTGCCTTGAGCTGACACGCCTGCTTTGAATCATTTAAAATGATACATTTCTCAATAACCATCCATGCTCATGTTGTCTGTATAGTCTCAAACATACTGTAAGCATCCAATACACCACTGAACAGGAGCATATGCTCTCAAAATTACTGCTGGAAGAAAGTTAAAGCTCAGTCCTGCACCCTGTACTCTTGCTTAGCTCCATTCCTTTTAATACAGCTGAGGGACTGAGCTAAAACTATTAACAACAGGCTGAACTAGATTTTTAATAGGAATTAAAAAAAAAACCAAACAAATCAAAACCCACCAAACCCAACAGCCACAAAACACCATGGAGTATGATTATAGAAATTAGTGGCTTTGACGGGAATATTTTGCATACATCCCTGGTTTGATTAAAAAAAACACTTCTCAAAGTACCTAGATCTTACATATAAGATCCAAATTATCTAAAGTTTTCCAGAAATATAATGTCAGAGAAACCCTTCTCCTCATTTTGGAATCCCTAAGATATTTCACAAAGCAATTGCCAAACTCTGAAGCCAGAGTGCAGTACATTCCAGCTGATTGTGCCTAGAATTATAAGACATGAAAGGTTACTTCCAATTCATAGCGAGGAAGGGAAAGAAACATCCCCTGGACAATTAGGCAAGCTGGCCCAAAGACACAAGCCTGACTAATTTGTAAATTCAAGACAATTTATTAGATCCCCAAAGAGGAGAAACACCCAAGCAACTGGGACAATATTTGCCAGGATAGAGTATCAAAGATTTTTGCAAAGCCATATTTGGGCTTGGACTGACAAAAACATCCCTTCAAATACAAGTTAAACCTCTCTTTACTACCTTGAAAGGTCTTGGCTACTCGGGCAGTTACACATTTTGGCTTCAGTACAATAATCGAAATAGTTCTTTCAATTTAATTTGGGAACAGTAGCCAGCTTAGTTGCCTCAGGGAACAGAGAAATAGTGAATTACATTAACACAATGGGACTTCTCTGGACAATCAACATTTATTTCAAGCAGGCACTAACTCATGTTGGAAACCTGCTGAGTCAGGTAGTTTAACAAACATGCTGAAGGGCAAAGGTACAGCATCACCAGAAGGGAAAAAGAGCAGTTAAGGAAACTAATGTGTTTATTCTTTAAAAAAGCTGAATTAACTTGTTTTCTTGAGAGCAAATGGATTGAGACAGGTCAAGACCACATACAAGGAAAAGAAAAAATAAAAATTAAAGCCAAAATAAATATTCAAGCATAAAGAATCATGCCCAAAAGAACAGAAATGGCTGATGTATCCATTTTTCCCCATTTGTAAGAATGAATTTATATATTTTTATTTAACTAATCAACCCAAATTTTTTTGCAGCATGCTGCTCCAGTAAATATACTGGGCATTTTAGAGCTGGGTTCAGCTTTTCTGGGCTCCAGCTGTTTGAGTAGTAAGGAAAGGGAAGATTAAACAGAATAGACTGCAGAACACTTCACTGTCATTTTTGTTGAAAAGCTTCATGAATTACTGTGCACAGAAGAGTGCTACAGTGAAAGCTAAGCATATTAAAGCTCATTCCTCTCTCACAATTCTCTGTTCTGTGCTTCACAATGAAACAGCACTCTGCATTTTATTTGCCTCCCCCATTGTCTCCCCAATGCTCCTTTCTTTGTCACAAAACGTACTTACTTGCCATCTGTGCTCATATTTTCTTGTTTTTCTTCCTTGAAGCTTTGCGAGTTGTCTACGGAAACACTGCCAGGAACAGGAGCTGATGGAGCAGGATCGTTTGTGTCATTTTCCAGTGGTACCTCAGCAGAGCTGAAGGCTGCAGTAGCCTCTCCTATCCCAGAAGAGGTATTGGTACTTTCACTGTCCTCGCCCTGTTGCACACGTATCTCTTCCCTTTCATCAATTTCTTCCAGGTTGTATTCTGAGTTCCTTACATCTACACTCACAAAAGAAAGCAAAAGAAAGTAAAAATACCCCCAAAAGAAAGCAAAAGAAAGTAAACATACCCCCAAACCAACAAAAACCAAACCAACCCACAGCTCTCCATGCAGGTTGTACATAAAAAGGGACTGTTGAAGGCAGCCTAAATAGTTTGAAGAAGGAAAACTGACTTTTTTCATAATTCAGGTAAATTTAAAAATAATAATTAAAAAAAGACCCATTCAGACTTCACAGAATTCTCTGGTTCTTTTCAATTCTCTCTTTTAGCATTAGAATATGCTCATCACCATGCTACTGTCCATCTGGTTCTGTATCTGTACCTACTGTAAAACATTTTCCATCTTTAAACCAAGTACTGAATTAAGATAGATAAAAATATATTTAACAATCTCATAACCCCAAATTTCATGGAGGTGAACAGATTTTTTTATCCAGACTTCTTGTACTTCCATTAGCTCTCCAATGAGTTTTAAAACACACGCTTACTCTGTATCAGAGTAGGAATGTTAAAGAACTAAAGAGTAACCCAAATATCAATTTTGCCCATGGTCTGAACAAGTTTCACCACCACTATCAATACACTATCATCCTAAGTGTATTGAAGTGTCTTGTGCAGTGCTTCATGTTACAGTAGAAAAATAAAGTTCATAGAAAAGTGCTAATCCATAAAAATACTGACATTTGCAGCCAGAGCACAGTTAAACTAAAAGGCTGAGTTGCTGGACTAGGACACAGATAAATCAATGTACTTGAACTAATAAATACACCTGACCAGGGTACTCCCATCAGCTTTGGGTGTACTCATACCCGTTAGGAACAAGCCTTGCACCTGGACAATTAGGTTTCAGTCTAAGTAGTATCAGTAAATTTCTAAGTATAAATCAAAGTCAACAAAGAAAACAAAAAGGAATACTGGAAATTCACAGATCTCAAAGTATAAAAAAAAAATCTTAGGCTGACTTTTTTTAGCAGCTGGTATCTCACAATACTTCCAGTACTTCTAGAGAAGTACATTGTTACAGAAAAGTAATAAGAGAATGTATGTATTGGAGAAAGGCCCAGCCCAGAACAGAAACTCTGATGTTTACAATAGGCCATTAGTTAAGAGTTCAGTAATACCAAAGATACTCATTCAGAGTTACAGAGCAACTACAGAAGCCAAATCATCTTACTGTTTAATACTTGGGTTTATATTGCAGTCTTGTAATAATGTTTTGTAGTTACACATTACGCAATGTGATCAACACATGCCACAGTGCTGAATGCACAGGTGATTTAGATTCCCAAGGAAAGAAAGGCAAGACTGCAAAGGGGTGCAAGTGAGCTCCTTCCATGTGGTTTCAGCACAGGTACATATAAATATGCCACACTGGTATTACAGGGACTCCTAAGGATTTACTAGTCATAAGGGCCTTCTCTTCCTTTCACCTTCCACCAACTCCTCTCCACCTTGAGAAAAGTCATACCCAGCAGCCTCATACTTAATTTCATGTGTGAGAAGTTAAATATATATGTAAAAATGCACAAACAAAGCATAACAGAATGTAAGCAAACATTAAACCAGCTAAGACTACCCCACAGCACATAACTGGCTCTCTAGAACATTGCCTCCTTCACTGGTGAGACCTATTATGCCACGGGCCTGAGCCATCGCTAGCTACAGGAACAAAGACTGATCTTTTCAGTCTAAATACTCTATGGAAACCTGAATTGTACAACAAAGAATAGCCAGGACTTCTGACAAGAGAAATGGAAGCATTCTGGAGCTGCTATGGCTTTGTGCCCAGGCACTGCTGTCATTTCTCTGCTGCCTTTCGTCTCGAGAGGAGTGTAACAAAGGCTGAGTTGTTGTATCTATACTCCTGGGATGGAAACTTAGCTTGGGTTGGTAGGAGACATTCCTGACATTCCTGCTATGTGAAAGTCTGTGCTTTGTTGTGCTAGAAACACTTCCAAGCATTGGGGTGGACTAACCTAACCTACAAATGGATAATACCAAACAAAAACAGCCTTCACACTTCGTCAAAAATGCTCTACCTCATCCATCAGCATAAGATCAGCCTTGCTTGCTAGTGGGTTTTCATCTGTTTACTGGGTCTCATTCCAGACCTGGGCCTTCACTGCTGCAGCAGAATAAAGTCTGAACACATTTGAACACAAACAACATTTAACAACCATCCTTCACTTATATCATGCAGTTAACTCCCTAGAGGAGCAGTTCAGATTCTGATTTGTTTCCAAACCTTCAGTCTATAGCTTTTAAATGCAACATATTGCTAGGAAGAACTTACAGCAATCTTGGCTATACACTGTTGCCTTATTGCTTATACACCCTATCCGTAGTTCCATATGTAATATAAATTGCATTTCTCCCTGCATATAATTTATTCTCTCAGAACATTAGTCACTGGGTTTTAAGCAGCCCTAAACCAACATTGTTAGAGCCTATAGTGTGTCACTGTGAAAACAGACAGCTACACACACACACACCTGTTGACTGACATAGCAACTGCAAGTCTCCTTTGAGCAGGAAGAACACCCTTAGCCCAGCAGAGAACAGGCTGGTGCTACTCTGCGAGCTCTCATGCTCCTAAGCACCAGAGCTGGAAAGCCTGACTACATCATGCAAATCTGCTCTTGACTCCACAGCCCTTAACAAGGTGCTTAAGAAATACTGCAACCAATAGGATTATATCAAGGGATTTGTTCAATGGAAGGTTTTTAAAAATCTCTAATTTCAAAATTTGTTGTGAAGACTGTTTTATCCTCTTCCCTAGAAAAATAAAGAGTAAGCATTAATTAAACTCTGGGAAGGTGAATAAAAATCATAATTGATGAAAAGAATTGTTGTTTATAATCCCAAATGTTCACATTAATGCTCCATCAATGCTTATTCTAGTAGATGTGTGCCTTCACACTACTTTTGTCACAGTACAGACTGTTTTTACACCATAGGAAAACTGTCATTTCACAAGAGAAATGTTGCCTATTCCATAGCATATAGCTCCATTTAATGTATATGTGTCTAAGTAATGCATAGCTAACAGACACCAAATTGAACATTCGCAGTGGTTCATTTTAGGGCAAAAGGTAACACTGTATTTGCAGCTTAGGTTTTTTTGCTTATTTGCTGAAGTAGCACTGCATAATAGAACTGCTATTGAATGCCAGTCACAGCCAAACGAAAACTCACAATGCTTCCCAGATGCCTGACAATCAAAGCAGTATTAATCCAAATGGAAGGAACTCCTGGGTTTTTGTAAAGTTAAAATATGTCCAACTTTGCAATTAAAGAGATACTGGACTATATTATCAATTTAAAACAATACCCAAATGTGGATAATTCTCAGACTAGGAATAGGACAAGTGAACTGCATCTGATTTGCTGCAGGTTAATACTGGTTCTCACAGCATGAGGGGCTTTGCTAGAAGGACCCTTTATACACAGACCTCACAACAGTTTCAGAGATGCCACCAGAGAGCAGCAGTATCCCATGAGAAAAAAAAAGAGACAATGAAGCTGTGCTATGTGACTTGTATGTACATTTTAAAAAACTGCACTACGTTAGGTCTTCAGCAAAGGACACTGCATGAAGACACAAGGAGAACTAGAGATTGAAGATTGTCACTAAGTGCAGAGGTAAATCCAAGGGCTCAACACAGACTGCCTTAAGCCCAGTGAAGATGATTACTTTTTTCTATTTCTTTCCATCACAGCTTAAATTAAAATATGTAATTACAGAACTCAACTGCCTCAAGCAGAAGTTTCTAAATCTATGGAAAAACAAACAAGCAATTTCTTTGAAGTTCAAGGTTGTTTATCTACACAGCACTTGGACATTACAGTGATGGGAAAGGCAAAAATTCTAGCACAGATCAATAATCTTAAGATAGAAACAAGTACAAGAAAACAAAAGAACTTGATTTAAAATCACAATATGATAACCTTGCTCATCTTAGACCCATTGCATGTAGATAGTTTTCAACATACAAAATTCAGGACTAATAAACAAGCCACTCACTCAGAACTGATTATTCTCTTTCATCTGCTACAAGAGTTAGGACAAGGAAAGGTTACAACTTTGCTAGATCTTCAATCCCAGACTCCACAGTATAGGTTCATACTTCCATTTATTACGTTACATATTGTTTCTACTTAATGTCTTTTCCAATAATTTATATAAATTGCCCTAAACACAAACCAAGCCCAAGTTCATAGATGACTGATTTTTTATTTTTCCCCCTTTGCCAGAGACCTAGCATCCTAGCAGATGACTTTTTCAACTCTTGCGGTACATTTGTGTTTTACCACTCCAACCAATTTGTCTGGCATCCCAAATAAAACAGCTGGAAAACTACTTAAAAATTCCTGTCAACTACTACAGTAACTGAGTGTTTATCCTCATATAATGACAGTGGCACTCCACAGGCTTAGCATTTATATACTTCATTCTTCTGAAATGCATTGAAGAGTTATTTTTTCAGACTGCATTGGCACTGATTATTCTAAAAGCTTTTGCAAATTTTAGAAGACTTCTAGATGTTGTATCTTATAACTGAACCCTACAGTCTGGTGCTTACAAACAACAGTATTTCACAGTACAAACTGCATAAATTAAAAAAAGCTTTATGTTCAGCAGCTAAATAATTGTATTTTAAACAGCTATACTTTCATATATTGCATTTTTCCCATAACACGCAACAAATAATTTAATGTATAAACAACTATTTATGCATTCAGTTTAGATTTACAACTTATGTTTTCAAAGGCTGTTCAGATGCCAACCAAAAGGCAGGCACAGATTTGCTCCTGCCCCTACGTTATGCAGGTCAAGGGCAGCACAAGGCAGGGTTCTAAAAACAACACTGGGCTTTAGCTTTTGGAAAGCTTGCTATGAGGTACAAAACAATCACAGAAATTCTGTATAGTTGTTCTCTATAACTTGTGAGGAAGGAGGGAAAACGGGGATAACGTTTAGTTTATTAAATGTAAAGCACAGACACCAATACAAAATATATTGTATTTGTTTCAGTAGACAACAAAGCTAAAGTATCTTTATTTTAGAAAGCCGTATTTTTACTTCAAAGGAAAACTTAATTGATCTGAAGCATTAAAATTAGCTCTATACTTACGACACATCTGTAGAATAGTAATTTATAGCTATGAATTATCACAGCTTGCTATGAAGTAAATTTTATCAGTACTTTTGTAGAAAGAACCAACCTGTTTCAGGCTGCATTTCAGTGGCTCTTCCTTCTGCTTTCGTGGAGGTTGATTCTGTTGACTCTGTTACTGCAAAAAGTGAAGCAACAACCTTTACCACCTCTCAGTTTCTGCACCAACAAAAGTTCTAGATAAAATGTTAGATTGTGGTCATACAGACTAGTGCTTTCTTCAAGAAACTCCTCTGAAGCAACTAGTGCTCATTGTCACATTTTCCAGATATTTTCATCTCAACTCTTCGGTATTTTTGAACCAGAAAACTGAATTTTTAATCAAACAGAAGAATTACAAAAGAACAAGTGAATTTTGTGTAAGACTCTTCTAATCAGTCCATTTGCTATTATACTCTCTCTGATCCACAGAAGCTAATCTTTTCTCCCCACCCCAAGCAGTCCAACTGAGTAACATAAACACAATTCTATACTTAACCTAACTATAATTACTTTGGTATTGTCTGGGTTTTTTTCTGGTCTGCGTGCTCTAAATACCTCTCCTTCTCACACTTGTGGGAAAAATAACAAAAGATTGGTGAGGAGGATTGTAAACACATCCAAGTGACTTGCAGTAGGGGTGCAAAACCCCACATATATGATCTTAATTGCTGTTTAATCTTGTGTGTTTGACAAGTGGAACACCTGTGTTCAGATAACATAGGCCTGTGATAGAATTACAAGGCATTTTATGGGACATGCTGGAGATTCCTGCCTTGCTGTGGGGAAGATCAAAGCACCGTGGTAAATACACCTGTGTGAATCCCTGACACAGAGGGAAGGGAGCAGGTTTGGCAGTTGTCTGGCATGGACCGAGCTCTGCAGTGCCCGTGTTCCCACTTGGGTGCCTCTGCCCGGGTGCTGCTTTGAGGCTTCCTCGGTTGGTGAGGTAACAAAAATAAATGTACTCTTTGCATCTGCAGTTTTGCGGTTGCTCACTTGAGGTTCTTATCTCATAAGGTGGCATTACTTTAATGTTTAGCCAGCTATACTTTCTGTTGCCTTCCAATTAGACAGCATAAAAAGATTACCAGGCTCATTACTGCTTTCCCTTTGATCTTCTGGTGCTCTAGAAGGTGGTGAGGGCGCCTTGCGCTTCATCCTGCGCAGCGAGGAGTTCACGGAAGCAGTGTCACTGAGCGGCAGGGAACCCTTCCGTACTAATCCCAGAGGGGCCTGGGAAGGGAGACAGGGCAGGAAGATGATTAGCAACCAGTGAAAAACAGCCAAACAGCTCTAGTAATTATTCTCCTAAAGTATTTATAACATACATTTGGGAAAGAGAAAAAGTTTTACCAAATGTATTGTGTTTTTCATCTGAATTCCTCCAAGGAGTTGTTTTTTTTAAAAAAAAAACATTTTCTTGAGTAATTGAATATATTCACAGATGTGCAACATAGAGCAATAATAGAAAATCAGTTGTTACATATAGTGTAGAAGAGAATTTGAATTCTTTTATGCCCAAAGGCTATTCTACAAACCCAAAATAAATCTTTTCTAAAAGTAGCTAAAATCATTGTGGAAAGAAGTTTCAACTACACCCCACCACAATGACATAACACAGTGTTTCCTTCTCCATTCTTTCAACAGCAGTTCCTAACTGGCCTGTATACATAATTATTATGAATTTCTTTCTCTCCTTGAAATACCTGAACTTTCATAGAAATTTTTGGAATGCCTGATTTCAAAACTTATCAAGGACAACTGTCTTATAATATTTAACGAAGTTAAATTTTAGTAAGTTGCAAAAAAAAAAAAAAAAAAAGATACTACCTAATGATGTTACAGCTTAGTAATGTCCTCATTATTGTAGCAAAAGTAAAAAAATCTTAAATCACAAATAATCAAAACAATTAAAAAATGGAAAAAGGATACCTGCTGAAGTCCTCATATTTTTATGATATAGCAGTCCATTTGCATTTTAAGTTGTTTTAGAAACACATTCTCTGTCTCAGAAAGACAGTGGTTGTAAATTTGCCTGCCCTTCTCAACTATGGTTTGCCTTATGCTGAAGAAAACTATATCCACATCTACAAGATGGACACTGTTCAGGGTCCCAGAAATAAAGGAATGCATTTTGGAACTAGACACAGCTGCCTGTTTCTGTAGTAATTCTGATTCCTATCACTTGTCTACTCAAAAACATAATAAAATCCTGCAGTGACATTCATTTCTGGCTAGAAGGATCCACACAGCAGCTGGGTGTGGGGTCATCTTCAGAGAACTTCTCTGTGCTTCAATTAACCAGCCCACTTCACAAAGCACAATATCAAGGAACAGAGAAAGCATAAAGACACCTACGTATTCTTGTTTCACTGACAATCCTTTCAAAAACATCAGACAATAGAACTGTTGACCGTGTCAATTTCCATGGAAAAAGATGCTTATCATTTAGAATGCTACCACTGAACAAATATCCAAAGATTCCACAGTAAGTGAGATATTAAAGACCAAAAGCTAGAGTATTTGGTTGTAGACAATCAAATCTATAAAGAAAATTACAAGAGAAAAGATACTGGCACAAGGCGTCTGTCAGTCAGCGTTTGGCAGCTCCTGAGAGGTTGCAGTACAATACCCGAATAAATGAACAGGGCTATGAATGAAAAACTATCCCCTGAGCCACCCTGGGCACCCTCAGTCATCTGCTTTGTCCCACCCTGATACCAGGTACAACAGATCCACAGATACTGCACTGCAAGGAGTACCGCTGCCCAAAAGTGTTCACACAATACTACCCATCATTCTAATGCCAAAGCAAGCAACTCAAACCTTTTACAGCAAAGCAAGAGACAGGGTTCAAAAGAGAAAACACAAAGCACAAGGTGAAATGTTCTTTTAAGAACACTAGAGGATAGGAACACAGCACTCCTAATTAAAAATACTTGCATGCTTGAGTAGTTTTTAAACAAGTCAGTTCCTAGATTAAAATGTCACACAACAAAAATCACTTCACACTTTTATAATTTCTTATTCACAGTTCCAAAATAGTTCTTAAAAAGTAAAAATAATTAATAGTATTCAGCCTTTGAATTTATTCAGGAGGGGATATCAAACACAATATTATTTCCCAAATGAGGCTTTTTTCGTTGCTGAAGTATTTCCTCCTCGCAGTTGGGCAGCTGCGTTTGCCTCCCCTCTGGCAGCTGTGCTCAGGCTGCAGCCCCTCCGCTCTGCACAAAGCCACGTTTCCCCGCTCCCAGGTCTGCACCTCTTGTGCTTCGCGCAGGCTCCCTCAGTGACTCGGCTGGCACCGAGCTCTGCGCACACTCGCTCAGCTGAACAGATGTCACCAGAGTTCCCTTCTGCACACAACAAGTGTGTGTGTAGGGGGGGGAATAATGTTCTCAGCATAAGAGCACAAATGCTACTAGAAGATTTTTATAAGCCTTTCTACTGCCCTTTGCATCCAAAGAAACAAACAATTTGCAAAGAGAGATTTCAAGAAAGTACTAAATGTTCCAGTTAAGGTTCAAGTGTTGAACAGATTTTCTCAGGAATTATTCAACATATGAATATTAAGAGCTTTCAAATCCTAACAAAGGCTGTAATGTGAAAATAGTACTTTAAACAGATGGAAAAAATTAAAATAATGTTATTAAGACATATCTGACAAATCTTTGGAATATACATCTGGGTGTTCATGTGTCATACCAACTGCCTATGATAACCAGTGCTTTATCAGTTACATTTAAATTAAAATTCTTGTTAGGATCACTAAAGTAATTAACTGTGTTTATGCAGAAACACCAGTGAACTCTGTCATAACTTCTGTAACATATGCAGGAGTTCTACTTATAACACCATACACCCTCCTCATCCTGCAACAAGCAAGGGTGGATATGAAAACCTTTTTGTCTCAAATTTGGCATCAAATCCCACCCAAAGCAAACACTAGTAGATGCCAGTGCTTTCCAAGTTCCAGCCTCTGTAAGCAGTGGCAGACATAGTGCCTTGCCCTTCTTATCATTTCAAAAAAAGCAAATAAAGGTAATCAAGGCACAGTAATTTTGCAGCTGAATGGAAGCACAAAACCGAAAAGCATTTGGGAAAGAATATAGTGGTAGTGGAGCATTTCAGTGTGCTGGAAAGCTTACCTCACACCAAGGGTCACTAGACAAAGATTTTCATATCATCACATCCTACCTCTTTCGCTCCATATATATCTAAGTTTAACAGAGATATAGAGGTGACTGTATCATGTAGGGACAGCAAAGCACATTGCTATTCATATTGCTAATATTTTTTTCTTCCCTTTGTGTATGCAGGCAAACGTATGTCCAAGGAGTAACAGCAAAAAATATGTATTTGCTCCTACAATGACTCAGGCTCTCAATTTCTATTACCTGACTTAAACTTCCCAAAATACTTAAACTTATCCTAAGTACTACAATTACTGGAAAGAAAAGACATATAGAATATATTTGAAGAAACTCAGCTGGTGATATTCTGTCCAAACAACTGATATGGAGTAAAGTTATGCATTTGATATAATGAAAACTGAATGCATGCACCATTCACCACCAATTCTGACACATCTCAGAATAATATCAGATTATCTTCATGTAAACTTCAGGTAGTCCTGAGCACTCTCTTCTCCCAGGTAACCCTGACTCTACTCAAAACCTCCCTGCTGTCCATAGTGCTCAATGCATTATTGCCCAACTTATCCTTTAAAGGGCTGACCATCAAGTTGCAGGCAAGCAAGCCTCTGGCATAATTTCTTCAACATGGAACTCACCCCTCACAGAAATCCTAACTAAGCTGTCCTGTGACAGTGGCTAAAAAAATCTTTTCGGAAGTACTTTACGGTTTAGCTGCTTCCTACCCTTCCCCCATTCTCCTACCTTCTTCTTCTTCCCTTTCTTTTTTAAGAGGTAGCCTGGAGATTTAGATTTGTTTAGGAGTTAGGCTTGTGTAAGTAACAGCAATTTGTATTTCTGCATTTGAGAAGTTCTATCCATTATTTTAAACTGTGTATGTTTTGACTAAAAATCTTCACTTAATTGTTCCTACCCAAGCATAGTTTACGCATGCACCTATACAATAACTGTAAACAGTGTAAGGAGAGAAACATTAATGGGATAAAATGCAGATGTATCAGTCTAGCTTTTACAAATAAAGCAGTAGGAAGAAAATCAGCCATGGTATTTTGGGCATAATCAAATGCTTTTCTTTTAAAGAAGTGTTATTACTAGAAAATTGCAACCACTTTTATGAAAATTGTGAAGATACACACACTAAATTATACAACAACACTTTGCAGAAACCCTCGAGAGTCCTCTCTACTTGCAAGTGTATTTAAACTCGCTAGTTCTAAACATACTTCTGGCAAGAGTCATCTTGCCCAGAATTAGAACTGACAAATAAGTGAGTGATTTCAATATCAGAGACTAACATGCTCATTTCCCACCTGATTTAACATAGAAATTTGCTGGACAAACATTAACTAGTTAAGCTTACTAGGCATCTTCCAAGTCTCACGTAGAAGAATAAGCAAATCATGCTATGTAATAACTTGTAAAGGGTACCCTGACATCCGCTGTACTATTTTCTCCCCTAAAAATAGGACCGTGTCCCTAAAAACTAATTCTACAATCACCTTGAAATGGAGGCAGAAAAATTTCCAACCCTCATATCAGAATGTAACTACTCACACAAAGGGAAAGCAGTTTCTTTAATGGAAAAGTAGCAGAGAAGCTGTAGGAGGTAAACATTAAAACCCTTTTTTCATACTGTGAGAAACTGGACTACAATATGTTGAGAATTTGAAGAAAGACAACAGTGAGAACTCTGTTCCTTTTAAGTTGGCTCATTTCACTGTTGTCTGATGTTACTACTTTGACACTTTTCTCTCAAAACCAGACAGACAGTTTATCCAGGCAAAACTGACATTTCACTTTGTCTTCCTTGTAGATGTTACAAAAGAGATTTGTCCATAATAGGGCCCATGCAGAAGGTCATCCCGGTCCATAGAAGAAATAAAGTATGTATCCAGTCTGCCAAGTAAACTGAAGGGCAGGCTACAGAACTTAGGCATTCTTAAAAGCATTATGATTTGCAATGAAATGCTTCTTGTAAGGCAAAAGGAGATAAAAAGTAACCCTTAATAAAAAAGAAAGTGTATCTTTACTTTTGTAAATTAACTTCATTGGACACTGAAGTTACAGTGAAACTCCCAGACGTATTAAATATCCCAGTGAACACACCAATCAGCCTGGTGAGCAACCTGAGAGAGACTAAGTCCTACTAGCAGGACACACATTTTCAACAGCAGAGAATATGACAGACTAAATTCTCATATTGTTTGCAGTGCAATACTTGTGATCTAGTGTGACCAGTGTACTGGCCTCATTACTGAGAGCTGACATGGATTAAAGCGAGACCTTTCGAGATAATTCGGTCCAACCTTCTGCTGAAAACAAGTTCTTACACTTTATTATTGGTTATTGCAAGAGCCTGTCACGGAACATCTCAAACATTTCCAGCGAAGAAGCTTCTACCACTTCTCATGAGTGACCTATTCCAACAGTCAGTTCTCACAGTGGTGAGTTTTGTCCTTCAGTCTGAAAGGAATTTCCTCTGGAGAAGCTAATGCCCATTGGTTCTCATCCTGTCACAATGCACCCTTGTGAAGAATATACCTCTGATTTCCCTGTAACACCATCCAGGTATCAGAAGAACGTGATTAGATACTATCTGAGCCTTCTTTCCACTAAAACATTTCTTTTCTCCAAACCTTTAAACATCATGGTGGCCTGTTTTCAATCTCTGTCTTGAACTGCAGGAAACAAATCTGGACACAGTAGTGCAGGTGTAGCATAAAATTATTGAGTACACTGGATTCAAGGTGGATGACATGACCAGATTCAGCCTGTACTGGTGCTTGGGACTACTTCATTCCTGACAGAGAATTCCGCATGCATCTTTTTTAAATCTCATTCAGCCTGTCACTGCCTCCCTGAGTGGTGGCTGGAGTGCCTGCCTCTCTGCCCATTCTGGTGTCAACTTCAAGTTTGTTGAAGGTGGATTCAGTTCCATGATGTAGATTGTTTATAAAGACATTTAACAGTACTGGCCATACTACCAGCTTCTTGGGAACTCCACATTACAACCAGTCTGACTTGGAGCCATTACCCCCACTGTTTGAACTGCAGCCGCTTTTAGTGCTATCTTGTGTTTCATCTGTCCGGTTTGTATCTCACTTTTTCAACAAAAAAAATTTGAGGTAGACTGTGATGACCACCTTGCTAAAATAAACGGTAGATGATCTTATCCTTTAGCCTTGGATTTCTGCTTGCCACTAACTTACAAATCTCCTTCTCTTGATGTCTTCTGCCACTTGGAGCACCAGGCTTGCTTTTGCATTCCTAAGAGCATTCTGCATGTCCAAGAAGTATCTCTATTTCTTTCTGGGAATTTTTCTGCCCCCTTTTATTTTTGCACTTGAGTTCTCTCAGTAGCACATTTAAATGAGATTGTTTAAAAACATTTAACTGTTTGTTTTTACGTCTATTCCTATTCCCACTTAGGGGAATGGACCACTCTTGTACTGCAGAGGCTCTCCCTGAAAATGTCTCAGCACCCTTCCAAGCGGCAACTTCATTCTCCAAGGAAGTCTCTCACAGGATCCTTATCAGGAGTTCCCTGATCAAGTTGAGTAATAGGTACTATGCCAAATTCATTCACTAGATGATATTTATTGGAAGGTAGATACCAAAAGACAAAATATTTTACTTGAATTGATAAAATTCAAAGGAAAGAGTAAATATTTGCCCACATGTAAGTCCCAAGCGCTGCGTTTTCTGATAAACCACTGTGCAATCAAATCCCAATGACACAGAAGTCACCTTAAAAAATGCGCGCCAAAGGCCTCTAAGTTTTAATGAAGTTGCATGAAGTAGTACAAAAGAAAAAATACACACAAAAATATAACTTAATTTGGATGTCCTCTCTTTGTAAGCTATTCAACTTTAGCCAGATCACTTTAGATCAGTAAGAAATGTCAGTACAAAATAATAAATCTAAGCTATTGTTTGAGTGATAGCCAAGCAGTCATACATTACTTCTAGACATAATAGGATGTTAATCATTTAAAGCACGCTGACATTAATAAACTATTTTTTTTTTAATTGAATTCAATTAAAAGACAAACATGGTGAAGTAAAAAAAACCCATGATTTTCTTATTCTCCCCAAAGGTTCCTTTTACTGAAATTCAGAAAGAAACCTTTGTCTTCCTCAAATGATTAAGCTTTTCAGCAGGACAGAATACACAAAGACAGAACTTCTGTTAAACAGTGCTCTCTTGTGGTTCTGTGCATCAATGAAAGACAAAATCGTTGTATAAAGATAAAGGCAGTCAGTCTGAAATTTCTTGTCTCCAAGTCTAACTCAAAATTAATCCCTCAGACCCATATTTCATTTAGTTCTGCATTAAATTTTTCTAGCATGTCAATACCCTCATATCTAAAGACCACCTTCAGATACTGCATTCAAAGCAAAGTACGAAATAAATTAAAATATATATATATATAAACCACAAAAATTTTAACCTTGATCTTTAATTGGAATTCACAATCGACAATACATGCAATACCAGGATAGCAGTTAATGCATCAATTCTCACAAATTCTACTGGCAGAATTTCTGCATGTCATGGGCTATATATGGGTTACTCAAATATGTAGCCCCCATCTTGTAGCTTCAATAAAATACAGCCCAATTTTTAAAATAAAAACCTTACTTTAACTTGCTGGGAACACAACAATGTTTAGACTTCTACCCATGTCCACTTTTTTCTACAACATAATGTAAAGAACAAACTACTCATTATCCCATGTAACTAAAACATTCAAAATTAACAGGAATATCCCAACCCCAATTACTAGTTATAATAACGTGAGACCACATTCTCATATTTAAATATATGAAGTATTAATCCAAAAGAACAAAAAGGTGCTTACAAGACCAATTTATATAAGAAGTTGGTTTTACATTTTCAAAATACAGCAGCTACTTTTGTTATAAAGTTTAAAAGAAATGCATCATTCAATTTCTATATTATTTTCGAGCTAAAATTTTTTTAAGCCATTACTTCACTTTTATTTCTCATTTATTTCAAGCCTCATCATATATTAACAACAAGGTTATCAGGGTTATTATGTCTGTACTTATGAAGAGAAGTGAAGCAAACGTAACTAACCTGTTCATTCCTATCAAAGCTGTTGGATTTCACAATATCAGGTGTAGGTCTGACTTGGGCTCGTGCGAGTTCCTGGGGAGCACTCTGAGAAGTCGGCATGGGTGGCAAAGGAGCTCTCCGTTTCTTCGGCATTTCAGCTGGCAGAGTGTTTGAGTCATACTGCTTGCTGACAGTGTTAGATCTCATGATAAAGGTTGGCCTTGGCTTGCTCATCAATGGAGTTGCTGGGGCACTGGCAGCCTTGAGGTGTGGGAAATAAAAAGAAATCCAAGTTGCATATATTTTCTGGAAAACAATCAACAGTATTGATTGCTCAATCTGAATATGTTTCTAGAAGTTTTCCTTATACAAAGTTACACCTTACTTGTTCTCTTTTCTTCTTGTTTCGTTGAAAAAAGCTGAAAAACCCCTTGTTTTCTTTCTCCTTCAGAACATCTATGTTTTCAGATTGGTAGGAGCCTAAAATAGAAACCAATAGTTCTAGATGTTATTCTGTGCAGAGATTATTTCTCCTGCATTCTTACTATTTCACCATATCATAAACCTCCTGCAATGATACACAAAACACATCATAAATCACTTATATTAATAATTTTTCTAGGAGCTGCAAAATGAACAGTTTGCCTACCATCTATGTTCTTCCTCTCCTTCTCAGAACTCAGGGCAGATGAGGTTTCAGCTGCTCTTAATACCCCCAGCACTTAATCCAGCCCACCCTACTTGTCATATGTTATGGTTCATATCACAAAGGAAGTAAAAGAGAAAAAGAGCATCAAACTTTTCAGCTCTCCATTCCTACTGGCTTAAATTTATGGCAAAGTGTGAAGTGGGACAAGCCAGACCCCAGCCTGCACATGGCAGAGAAAGATCACCCAAACACTCAATCAGTGCACACAGAACTGCGTGGCAGTCATAGTAAAGACAGTCAGATCCATTCTCGTCATCTTGCAGAATTTATCCTCTTTAAATTGCTTTATTCATGCAGAGGATTTGTAAATCTAATGATTGACTTTTTAAATATTTACTAGAATGAACTTTCTTAAAGAAATCCCATTGAATGCACATGTAATGAGCAACACAAATCAGCAAGTCTGGTACAAGTATCAATATATACATGGACCTAAATGGAATAAATTGTTCTAGGGTAAAACTATACAAAAATACTTCTTTTATAGCTGGGTATATCCAATTCTGCACTGTCATTTTCAATATGCATTTAAGACAGGACAGAGATATTACCCGTGTTACAGTTAAGCAGATGTTATAAGAGGAGCCTGTGCTAGTGTCCCGTAAGTGCTACAGTTTCACCGCCTATTTCAGTAAATCATACCTTGAAAAGATGGTAAATGTAAATCAGCTGGTGATGCGGCTACAGAAAGACAAAAAGAAAAGACAGAAAATGTGAATCTGAATCAAGGGTGTATTAACAACACACAAACACAGAAAGCCAAGCTGGATCTTCAACATTAGGGAAAAATTAACTGGGTACTTTGCAGAAGTAAAAGGATGTGTATCTTTACTGCCTAATACTTAAGTCATTCAAGAACTTGAGCCTGAAGACATGCAACACAGACTGCAACCATGTACATAAGGAGGGAGGCTCCACTTATATTTCTGAAGCAAACGGAAAAATCAGTATGTAGAATAGTTTGCTCTGGTTTGGATGGTCAGGCAGTCCAAACTTGGAAAACAAAGAGGAATGTAAAATTAAAATATAATATTAATAAAATAAAATTTGAATTTAAATTCTATTAAGTAAAAGATACATCTCACCATTTATTTTCATAAAGATAATGGAAAATTCAGAGCTTTGAACCTGTCTGCAAAATTGAAATGCTGAACTACTTCATATTAAGAGAACTGAAGAATATCTAAATTTCCTAGCAGGGCACTGCTGTGTAGAAAGCATATATGCCCTTGTATGCCCTCCTAAGGATTTCTGGCTGTTGATTCCAGTGAAACACAGGTCATATCGTGCAAAAAGCAGCTTTTCCAGTCTGTAGATGAAAGCAGTCAATAACCAGACAAAAAAACAAATAATGCACTTGGGAGCACTTGTAGTCAAAGTAACATGTTTAGGCAAGTTAAAATATGTTGGTTTCCAGTGTGGAAGAAAAAGATATTTCATTTTTGTTTTCTCTGTGGAAAAATGACATACTGTCCAAATCTGTCATTCTGACCTTTAGCAGGTAAACTGAGAGAACTCTTGAAACTGTAACCACCAAACAGTAAGGTTACCATATTTATAAAGAAAGAGGGGGAAAGATAAACAAAACCCCGACACGCGTAACAAGTTTTAGAGCAGAAATAAAACCAAGCAAACAAAACAGTGGTCAAAACCAGGAGCGAGTCAATCAATATTACTGCTTTCTACACTGAGGTAAAATTTCCTGCGAGAAATGTCTAAAATGGAACAAACCACACTGTACAAAATTTTAAATTACAGCATAGTAAACATGGCACCTGCCCAGATGAAGTTAAAATCTGGCCTAGGAATATCTGTACAAATATTAGAAAGCTAGTACATTGTGTCCCTGTTGGACTACAATCAAAAAGATAATTATTATTCCTTCACAATCTATAAAATTAGCAAGCAGCTCAGAAATACACATAAAGCCCATCAGAATATTCTAATGCTTTTAAAATTTTAAATTATTTTGAAGAAAACTAATTTTCTCTAACATTCCTGTTATTTTCAGGTCATCATGGTGTCATGAGCTAAGGGAAATAGGGTGCTGTTGGGTTTTTCAGGGAAGGTGTGAGGGAAGGAAAAGAAGGCTTTGCATTTAAGTGAGGATTTGTACTCAGCTACCTCTACTGGTAGCAAACACTTGATTAGAAAATAAAACTTTTATTCAGCACTTCTGGAAACAAAATTCCAGGTACACATGAGTCAGTTTCAATTTGGTGGAAGACCAATGAAATATATTTTAAATTTATAGAAAATAATTTCATAAGTAAAAAACCCAACAACATGTATACAATTATTAAGCAATTATCTTTTGTATAACAGCAATTTACAAAAGTTATCTCACCTTGACTGACATCCATGGCATATAGTTCTCTTAGTCCAAGGTCATTAAGAGATTTTGTCATATCAAGGGGTTCTTGAGACTGGTAACTCTTCAGTAGTAGAGTGTGTGAAGGATCAAACTCACATTTGCTACAGATAATTGGTATGAGCTCTTGAAGGGGTGAATGTGGACTAACTCTTACTACTGTCTTCTGTGTCTTCCTGTAGTTTATCACTATTCTTACTGTTTGCTAAAGAGAAGAAAATTCCAATAAATACCAGCACAAATTCTGAAAGAACTGGCATTTCTACAACAGCCTCACGGTAATCACCGGAATTCCACTTATGGCCAACTTCGCCAGTTTCTGCAGGTTCAGAAACATCACGTAAGAAACTAAGAACTATTTTGCTATTCCCTTCCATGCAAGAAACGGACAGATGAAGCAGACTGCTTTCTCCTTTAGCAGTGCCATTTG
The DNA here is from genome assembly GCA_013397755.1 of Cnemophilus loriae. Taxonomy (NCBI): domain Eukaryota; kingdom Metazoa; phylum Chordata; class Aves; order Passeriformes; family Corvidae; genus Cnemophilus; species Cnemophilus loriae. The sequence continues at coordinate 221,660 of VZTF01007977.1, read as the reverse complement.
CCTGTGCAGCAGGGTACGTGCCTGGAGGGAGATGCCCTGCTGGGTTATACTGGGCAGCTGTAGAAGCCAGGTGATGAGCCACGAGCGAGTGCCTGTGCACACGTGTGTAGCAGGAAGGCAGAAGGGCAGCAGAAGAGCTTTCCTGGCCCTCTCTAAGCTTTAGAGAAATTAAAAGTCAGTATTCTTCTACACAGCAGAACGACAAAGGTGGAAGGAAAGATTTAGGCAACACTCAGAAATTGGTTTAGTAGTTGTTAAAGCTCCTGCCCTCTTCAGGGTATATAAAAAAAGCCAAGAGAGAACAGTATGTATTAAGGGAGAATGAACATACAATCAGAAGGGCACATATATCACAGCATGACAGATGGTACAAGATGTTGATTTTCAGCTTGTTCAAGGCTGTACTCAGCCACACTTCATCTACAGAATTTTTCAAAAGGCCAATAAGGCATGGGATTTCAAATAATATTGTAGTATTTCCTTCTTTCAGCAGCAAAGATGTTTGCTGCAACAAATGGAGATGTGTTTTACCTAAGAGGAGCTTATCAAAAACACACTAAAGCATTTCACAGAGCTTCAAGGTGAGAGGATGAAAGACAACAGGAAAAGCTGAAACAAGAGGATGAGTCACCAGCTCAATGTGTTGAATACAGCAGTGATTCTAAATTCTCAATACGCTTAATTTTAGTTCTCACCTCTGGTATAACTGGAGCAGGTTTCTTCTTATCCATTTGTTTCGCCTTTACAATCACCTTTTCCACTTCAAGCATTCCCACTGGTGTGTTGGGTTTGAATTTAATCTGGCTATTTTCTGCTGATACCAACTCTATGGTATAACTTGACGGATTTAAATGATACTGTGCACAGAGAAAGATCAGCAAGTCCATCATGGGCTTCCTGTAAAAGACAAATGGAACTGTCACAACAGATGACAATTAAGCAGGCTGTAACAAGACATGCTGCTAAACATTTAATTCAAGTAATCCTTTCCCTTCCAGGACTAAATTAATTACTGCTAGACACCAACTTTAAATATCTTCAAGCTTTAAAAAAACATAATTTCAAAAAAAAGCCAACTACCCCCAAAAAAGCCACTAAAAAGAAAATGAAACCAGTTTGCACAAAAGTAGGCCAAGTATTTGAGCAGAGTGGGAACTTCTTGTTGTGTGAAGCTTTTCCTGAAGTCAACAGGGACATGTGGATTAGTCACCTCATTTGACATTTAGTGGGAACTTTAACAGTGGTGATAAATACTCTGTTATTCATTAAGAACAGTTCTTTTGCAAAGCTTGGCATTTTTATATCCATTTTGAGTTACAAGGGACTTTGTTTTCAGAAAGTCTGTGCGTGAGCCACTTGGAAGATGCCACTTGGAGAAATGAAGTTTGAGAAAGTCACATTTTAAGAAGGTTTAGGGATTCCAGAATTATCAAGGTGCTTAATACCGACAGTGAGAAAGAAGCTAAATAACAATATAGTAGGCAAATGCCATTTCTTGAGAAGCTCTGTGTGATGTATGATGTCCTTCCCACAACGAAGAATGGCCAACAGAACTTGTCAGATGTAGTCAGTACCTGTATGTCCTTGTTCCCTCAGTGCTTAAGAACATGCAGAACAGGGTATTAAGATAGGCTGAGTATTTCCAGTTGCTACTGAAATATACTGAATAAAGTAGTACTTCAAATAGAAATGTCATATATGTTTAAGTAGACCAAAAGGAAGGAGAATGTCCTAACTTTGCATGGTACGGAACTGAATTAGGTTATAGCACTATCAGATCATTCCCCAATTTTTTTTGAGTTGGGTAAGGACAATTTCATTGTGACACCCTCTGCATCTTTCAATTACAACTATGAACAAGGAAATCCATCAACTGCTCTGTCTCACAAGGATATTATGAAAATAAAAGTCTGTGAAGCAATCAAATGGTATGTTGAAAAAAATGCTGAAGTGTTTATGAGAAAATAAATACAGGGTTTGGCTGGTATGGCTTTATCAGAAATCTCAAATCCTAGATGTAATCTCATAACAGAGGCAAGTATTCTGGTAGCACAGCCAAATGTGGAAATAGCTTCTACAAAGAACCATCAGATTAAGCAGAATTCTAGATAACAAAGACCATGAATATATTTATTAAGCAGTAAGTTAAAGCAGATTTTTCATATGATACAGCTCTGTAAAAATAATTAAGAATGACTCAATGTTAGAAGTTATTGCGAACACTGAATTATTTCCCTCTTTAATTTACCCTAGAATATCATTCCCGTTTCCCTTCATCTTAAAGGACAAATGTTCCATAAGCAAACTGTCTTCTGATTTCTTGCAGCAGGGCTGGACTCTCTGGTGCACATGCTGCACTTTCAGAAGACGGAAACTGTTTGAAAGCTGACAGATATTTCCTTTTCAGAGGAAAGCTTCTGCCTGCTTAAGTGTCAGGAGAACACTTGCCTCAGGAGGCAAAGGCAGGAGGAACAATAAAACAAAAAAGAACATACAGAAATGGTACCCCAATGCGTGAAAAAGCAGTTATCATATGGTCTGAAGAGGTATAGGAAAATGTAACGTGTACTCCCATGCTTTCATCTAGATGATATATAACAGCCTGTGGAATACCATGCAAAACGCAAAAAAGTAACTACTGCTCCCTCTTCACATTGCTAAACCAGAAAGTTTATTTGAATGCATCTCCTGTATATAGCACAACCTGCTTCAGTTACAAGACAGAAGGAGGAAATACTCCATTTCTTGTACTTCTAACCCCGAATAAAACAAGTACATCCAGCCCACCCTAACAAGAAAAGGGCTGCAAATGCAAATCTCGCCATTCCCCCACCTCGCAGGGCCTGGGAGGAGGAAGCCAGAGGAGGCTGCAGACACTGCTTCTGTAGTGACCTTTCTGGTTACCAGTGTATCCAGTAAGTTACTCGTTACCTTTTTTCTGGTGAATTTTTATATGCTGACTGGCTCTAAAAGTTGCCCTTCAGTTACTGGAGATGAGTAAGACCAGAGCAAGAACTGACAAGCAAGGATCCCAGAAAGCCATTCTATAGAAATGCACCACAGTGACAGGGGCAAGCCCTCACGTTAACCAGAGTCACAGTAAGTGACTGATAAGTGAGAATGATAAGTGAGAAACAGTTGCTCACAAACAACAGGTACATGCAAATTAGTACATGAGAACAGTGATTCAGTGCAAATTTGCTTTCCATTGGTAGTTCCAGCTTGACTGGAGGATGATGGACTTTAAGTCCCTCCCACTCCACTGGAGGCAAGCCATCTCCAACAACTGCTTTAGAAAGATATTCCTACAGCAATAAAAAACAAACAAACAAGCTTTTCTTGTAATCACATCCTCCAAAACTTGTAAGACTCTTTTTTCCTAAAGCCTTCAAGGATTATAGGTGGAAGAATACATATATCACAGTACATCTAACAGCTTCCATAATTAATACTTAGCACAGCACCAAGAAGAGGCCATCAGCTACTTCAGAGTACATCATCTGCTTGTCCTCCTTTATCTAACTTCAGTAGAATATTTATTTGCAACTTAACTTCATTAAATTACACTAGGTTTTCTGGAAATCTCTCAGTGCAAATGTATTTACATATTCATACTTCTACATAATCAGGATTTTTATGTCACTAACACCTTGCTTTGTGCTACATAGCTCTTGCTACCCACTATGCCAAAGCAGGGAGCAAACCAACCCAACTTAATCCAAAAAAGAAAAGTTTCTTCTAGTGGATTACGGAATTTGACCGCATGGCTGTTAAAACTCACCATTTTGCTTTTTCTAGTATGAGATTTAAAAGGTTCTCTCTCCTCAGGACCTTCAGAGCTGCTCACCTCCAATTATGAATGAGGAAAGAAGCAAAGTAACAATTTGTCTGTTTATGTCATTTCTAGAAGGATTGTGCCTATTTGTTCACAATATATGACTATAAAGACAGAGCAAAGTTAGAACAAAACATAGTCTGAAATATATTTCACAGTGGACTGCAGGTCCTGCACATCTCTCCTCATTCTGAGATGAGCCTAGCAGTGCTAATGCTGGTTCTTATTTGCAAGACAGTCACTTATGAAATCAATCACATACAGTATCTTGACTGAAAAATCCCGTAACTGTGGGATAATAAAACTGACTGGGAAATGAGTGCCATTCCTGATAAGCCTGTAAGGCCTGTCTTGAACACTGAGTAACTATACACAACGTAATCTGAGTGAAAATAGATGCAACATTCCTTTCTGGCACTTTGTTCGGAGCAAAGCATGAGAGAGGGCCCATGGTACTCATCAGTGTGGACAAAGGGAACAAAAAGAAGAACAAATAGCTCCTAACTGTACACATGGAGCCTCATGTCTAAGAAGGGTTAAAAACAGAGGAAGGCACTGTATTTACAGACTGCAAAATTCCTTGCTATAAACGTGCTGAGAAGAACAGCATAACGCATCGAGTACTCACATCGTTTCAGAAAATGTCTTCTGAGAAATTAAACCTCACATCTAAGTCATCCTGAAAATCACAGTCAGGGAGAGGTGTAAAAAGACTCACTGCAGCTGTGGTGAACAAGCTGATATTTGATGTCTAAGCAACGACCTCATGAACTCCAGCAAATGACAGTGTGCAAACAGACTCAAGCCAGACCTTATCTCTCATTAAGAAGCAGGTACAAGCACACATTTACAGTACCTGGTTTGAATGAATAAATAAGTCAGCCTGCTTGGTTTCAGTAGGAAAGACATGGGCCATACACTAACACAAGGACAATATACAAATAGGTTTGTTTATTTCAGCTTAGGATAGCAACGAACTGGCATCCAAATTGCTGTGATCCATACACAGCCTTGCACAGGACCCTTCTTAGTAGACCTACATTTTAAGTCCCAGGATTTATGATTTCAAGTCACCAGTAAATGTTTAGGTCTTTCTGAACTAAACGTGACTTGAGAGTTACATGCACAATCTATCCTACCAATTAACAGTCTGAAATATGCATTTCAAACTAAAACCAGCTTAATCAAAACATAGTTGTTAAAAGAAATCCAAAGCTGTAGCTATAAATTTTTTTGAAGCATTACAGATTCTGTCTGAAGTGATGACATGTTTTTTTGTGAAACTGCTAGTAGACTACAGGTAGCAGTGCTGAGCAAGTGCTGAATACATAACTTCGTACCCAAACAGGATGAACAAACTCATCCTTAAAAAGCAAAACTTATGTGGGAAAATTCACTTAATCATACAAACCATTGTTATATAGAGACTTTTAATGACTAGAAAAAACAATAGATGTGGCTACACAGACAGGTACCATACAGAATTTCTGAATCATAAAAAAACAGTCTACTGAAATGGTAGGCAAATGTATAAAGATGATGTTTCCCCATCTACCCAAAAATCATAGTAGAATCATTTAGGTTGAAAAAGACCTTTAAGAACATCCAGCCATTAACCCAGCACTGACAAGTCCACCACTAAACCATGTCCTTAAGTACCACATCTACACATCTTTTAAATACCTCCAGGGATGGCAACTAAACCATTTCCCTGGGCTGCCTGTTCCAATGCTTCCTTTCCACGAAGAAATTTTTCCTAATAGCCAATCTAAAGCTCCCCTTAGGCCATTTCTTCTTATCCTATCACTTGTTACTTGGGAGAAGAGACAAATCTTACCTGGCTACAGCCTCCTTTCAGGTAGGTGCAGAGAGCAATAAGGTCCCTCCTCAGCCTTCTCCCTAGGCTAAAGAGCCCCAGCTCCACCAGGTAACCCTAACCCTCCTAAGACTTGTGATCTTGACACTTCACTTCGCTGCTCTTCTTTGGACACACTTTATGTTCAGGCTTACACAAGTCATGCATTTTACTGAATGATTATAACCTCAATGAAGGTTGAAGTAAACTTGAGCAAAATAAGAAAATTAAACAAAAATATCATTCTGTGTAACATACCTCCCATTAACTGTAGTGTACTTGATCACATCTCCTGGCAGGACCACTGATAATTCAATATCTTTATCAATTACATTCTCTTTCTGTTCCATGATGAGGTTGGTTGGCTCTGCGTTATCAAACGGCGAAACAGCAATGGATTTTGTTTCAGACGGAGGAGGTGGTGCTTTAGATTTTCTTCTGAAATAAATAGATAAAATTAAAAATCAAGTATGTATTTATACATATGATTCCATACTGGCAAACTAACAAGTCTCAAAACAGAAACAAATGACACTTTATTCTTTTCTAAAGTAATCATCAAAGGGATGAGAGAATATTTCAAACACACAGTGTTGACAGAAGACAAAACAGGCTAAGGTATCCATCACAAAAAAAAAAAAAAAAAGGCGGCCAACAAACATCAAGCCAAAAAGAATTCTTTAATGTACCACAAAAAAGTAAATTAGTTGTTTGGTTTTTTTTCTCTCTTGGGTTATGCAAAGACCCTATTTGTGCATTCTCCAAAGAGATTTACTGGATTAGTATAAACAGAAATATTGTACTATGCAGTATAAAGGCAAATTGCACTACCAGTGTGCTTAATATAGGATAGATACTGGAGCAAATAATGACACATTTCCTCCCCAAATTCTTCTTTTGGTTATTAAAATTATTCAAAGAAATCCTACCAGCTCTACATTATTTAACTTCTATACAGTAATAAAATAACAGTATAACCAATTCCACTGTGTTGTAATATTTCTTGACATTTCAGTCAAATGTTTTCATACATTCCCCTCACTTATGCTGATTTCCTGTTTTAATTTTCTCGATACCCGTTCCCATATCAGTGACCAGACAGTCTACTCTTGACTACAAGGACTGATCACTAAATAAGCTGCACTTATTTCACTCAAAAAAAATTCTAAAACAGCATAAAACTCTCTATATCTCTTAATATATGTATGTTACAGTAAATTCTGAATGCAGGAATCTCGTGCCCTACAATACCTAGTCCAACATCTCCCTTTATTTAAATAACTCTCCACCATTAACCAATATATTCAGAAGGAAAAGATACTATGATTACGAACTTTACCATTAGAAACAAAACCAAAACACAGTCAAGACATGTTACTTCATTAGAGCTTTTGAATTTCTTATAAGAAATTCTTGAATGGGGCCATATTCAAAGAAAGTTAAAATAGATTTCAAACATAATACACAAAGATTCCAAAATTATGCTTGTCATTAAAATGGAGCTGTACGAAAGTCTGTTTACTTTAAACCTAAGGAAAGAAATTAACTCCTATAATTGTCCTACAGAATTAAAACAAAAAATCTAGCATACAACTAGAAATATACACCTTTCTTGAGAAAACAAAGTTTAAAGTCACTCACAATGAAGAACAAACAAGGTCCAGAGCAGCATTGCAAAAAACAACTGTAACAAGGCTTCACATGACCGATCTGTTGCTGAAAGTGCTTAGAGTTTTGAACTTCAGAACTCTGTGCTGAATAATTAACTATTCACAGCCCCTCAGAGTTAATCCAGAGTACTCACAGGCCTCCAAAAACATTGAATGAGGATCCACATTCAAAATTTATACCTCCTCTCTCAATGTTTTAAATTAGTTTGGTGTGCTCTGCATGCAATTCAAGATGTGCAACATGAGCTAAAAATTTGACTTTGGTCTCTACAGCAGCTTGCCTGGGTTATTTCAGAATTACATGAACATTGTAAAATCTATGAATCAAACTTCTTTGTAGTCCTCCCTGGCTTCTCTG
>VZTF01007977.1:172663-213902 GCA_013397755.1 Cnemophilus loriae | reverse complement strand
GGGCTGTGGTTGCAAGATATTTAGCTTTCATATAACTGCCAAATATAAATTATTAGCTAGTACGGAGCATCAATACAGCTATTAGAAATAAATAAAATCTCAAAAATATGAAAACTCACACTATGACATTAATACCAAAAAACCCAAAGTGACTCAGTACTGCTTGTCCCCCCTTTACTCTTTCTTACATCTTTAACTTCAAATGACTGTTAAAAGCTATTTATCACAGAATTTAATCTTTGAAGAAGTGTCACAAAGATTTCTTTTCAAATGCTAGTGGACTCTATTTTCCATTAAGTAGAAGAGCGCAATTTTATCACTGGAAGTCTGCTACCACCAGAGTGCTTAATGACACACAACAATAAATGTGTTTTATTCATACAGTGTCTAACTTAAACTGCAGAGAGCTAAAACTGACCACATACTCTCATCAAAACATGTGTGCAACAGTTGAAGTTCCACATACTCATAAACACACACACACAGGGTCAGGCAGTCTAACAAGGTCGCTGAAGCCTCGTGTCCCCCACTGCAGAGCCACGTACCCCACCCATCTCTAGAAAATCTGAATGTGCTTTATGGTTAGTTATGCTTACATGTCCCACCCCCCACACAAAGGAGGAAAAATCCCAAGTATACTTTCCCAGAAGTCATGCCAAGTTTTGGCAACCTCTTATTAAACGACAGGGATCCCAATGCTTTCATTTTCTGTTTCCAGAGGCCATTTCTCTTTTTTTCTTCAATTCTCACCAATTCTCTCATCTTTCCTTCTAAGCCCCAAGTATTTGCATTTGGTCTCATTGTTTTTTCATTATTTGAGCTTGTGTCTCTACCTTACCAGAGGAGCAGCTGCCTGACAGGCAGGCTGGGCTGCACTCCCAGCCCCAGAGCTGGTACGGGGCAGCAAGAACAATTCAGGTGACCATGATTACATAAACAGGTGCTGGTGGAAATACACCTGCAGAGGTAGTTTTTACCTACAAACCCTCCTCTCCCTACTCTGCAATTCAAGAAGCCGATGAAAGTGATTTTCTCACCAAGGCATCCTCCACACATCATTTTATCCTAACACCAAAAGTAACTCCAAGTCTTTACCATCATGTCAAATACTTCTCCATCACAAAGAACCAAAAAAAGCCTGGTTCTCTCTTGCCTCTTAACATGTATCAGGTAGTCAGCAAACTAGGGGACGTGTTGATTTGTAATGATTTTGCTAAAAAGACAGAGAGAGATGCTAACCTAGTTTCTTCTCCTGAAAACAAAACCTGTTATTTTTAGTGAGACAAAATACAATCATAACAAAGAGAGTAATTCCCCATCATATAAAAACAACACTTCAGAGGTCAGAAGAAAGGTGCTCAGTAAGTGGTCTTACTCACAGCACCTTTCATGTTCAGACAGCTTCCAGATGTGCTAGAACCTAAGCCAACCTGTCCTAATTTTCAAAATAAACATTAGAAGGAGTTAGAACAACCAAAAACATGCTCTTCATTTTCATGGCTACTACAGAATTACAGGAAAGCTGCAGAAAGAATCAAAGTACAGCATATTTAGCTATGAATTAGTTAATAGGGAATTTAAAGAGCAATTTTAACCAAATGAGGCCACAACTCAATAACAATAAGAACTCCTCTGGAAACTGTGCTGCAGTATCCTACACAATGTAGGTCCTCATTCATTCCTTGTCGCCACGGGTCCCAATCCCATCAACTGGCTAACCTTCCCTATACACCAGACATTGAAACTGCCCAATCCCAACTCTCTGGAATCCAGAGATGCGCTCCCCACTGCTTATCATCAGATAAACAATTCCAGCAACGTATTATCTTCTACGTAAATTTTCTGTTTAAACAACTGCTTGAGCCAAAGCAAAAAAAATAAATAAATGTTTCTTCTCTGATTCTTCCTAGCCCTGAACAAGGCTGCCAGAGGGACACCTGCAACGCTCTTACAGGGACCCACAAACACAAGGTGGTGCAGCCTGGGCAGAGTTTCTATTTCCTTTGTTACCAGAGCACCTGGAGCCCACTGCTTATGCCAAGGCATTCGGCTGGTTCTCATCTAGTAAAGATTATATTGTTCCCCAGAGAACTGATTCATATCTCTTAGAAATTTAAATTCCTGGAGTCCCACCTGCAATTCCTGCCAGTCTGTGTGACAATACAACTCCTGTATTACAGAATTCTTTCAGCCAAATGCAAAGAGAAGACTATAATTTTTTTAGAAAAACTGCATCTTTAAATCAAATCCAAGACCACAAGGTCATTATTTTATGTGCTTCAGATCCCACTTCAACAGAATAAAATGTCATTGCTGTATCACAACAACTTTCCTGCTTGCAAAGAGAAAAATAACAGTGCAAGTGATCTGGATGCGTAGAAGCCTTTTTGAAATAAAGGTCTGACACAGTAAATAAATAATGCATCTATTTATTTGATTTCCAAAAAAATCCTGTTAGGAAGTTACAAGCAGTATATTTTTAACTACCAGTAACTAGAGAAAGGCACTATAAAATAATGAGAAATACTTGAACTTACAGTGACCTTGGTATTCCAGTTCTCACCAGCATTTCCTTTCAATAAGAACCTCTTTCCCAAAAAAAGGAGAAAAAAAAAAAGAGGAAATCTATCTGCTAGATTAGTGTACAATCAAAGGCTACAGCATCAAGTAATATGACTGTTTACAGCACTTAACTTCCCATTTGGAACACAATTACATGAGAGTATACAAAGACAGCTTGATAGCACTCTCACTGAAATTATTTTGAATCTAACCTCAAACATCAGAACCTTTTCTCAAATTTTCTATAGCATTCACCTAGGGCAGGAAAGGTCATAAGGATTTCACCTGCAATTCAGTCATCTCTCAGGTACTGAAATAGTTCATTAAACATAGTGCATTAAAAACCTTCTAAGCACAACAGATACTCTTCGGTTGCTTAATTGGGCACTATGAAGAACACTGGTTTATTCAAAAAGCAACTACTTTTTTTTTTAATCAAACTTTACAAAATTGTATTTGCCAAAAGTACAAGCAGCACTTAATTTCATTTTCACTCAAAGTCAGAAAAGGATCTAACTCTACTAAGATCATATCATGAGAGGAAAAAGGCCACTGCAACAAAGCTTCTTCTAGAGCTTTTCTTGTCTTTGACCTCTCATCCCAAGCAATTATTATAATGCTCTCCTGACTATTACAATAATGCTGTTTCACTGACACATCATAAAGGCAGACAGCCAAAACCTCACACATAAATCGTCTCAAACAAGAAACAGCTGAACAAGAGTTCAGGCCTATATTAAAAACATCGATGTGGTTGTTTTGACAATGATACATCAATTTCGGCCAACAGGTATACAAAATATTTAGGCTCCTAGTTTCACCTAGAAGCATTCCCAGCCCAACACTCATCTTTAACACAGAACAAATTTGTCTTCTAGACTGAGTTTATTCTGTTCCCTCTTTGTGGATAATGGTTTCACAGCATCACCACTGCAAGTCTTCAAGATCAAACACTACTTGCTAGGAAAAAGCTTGGAAACAACTGCAGCATTACTATCTGATCTGCTCCTCATAGTCCTGCACATGACTGAAGTTGTCAAGGCAGCTCACTCAAAAAATCACTGCTATATATTTCAGGCATAAGTATGGATGAAAAAATACTTTAAAAATAAATTCTATTCACCTTCACTAAATTATTACCAGGCACACGGTTTCTATACAAAATTTGGGGTGCCATTAAGTGCTACAAAAAAGGTTACTTTTAAGTTAGACATATGGTAGTATTCTAATGTTTTTCCTTAACATTAAGCAGCCCAAATATTTGCTGTGCCAGCCCCAGAGCATCTATGTAACATGACTATCAGCCTTGATACTGGGCTTTCATCTCAACATCAATATCACTGTTTGATATACAATCTCTCTCTTTATTTCTACTATAAAAGCACCAGTTAGATGTTAAGATCAAGGTACAGATCAGTGAGAGTCAAACAATGTCCATTCTTAGGTTATCCCTTCAAGCCAGGCTTATGATACATGTAGGACAACATAAAGGAAAAATACTTGCTGTATCTGCTCCAGTGAGAAATATGATCTTTCAGATTCTAAACTGATCTCTTTCGTTATCTGGGGAAGAATGTGAGGTCATATTGTACAGATATTGAGCCTAGCAGGTGGCTCAATAGGAACCAAGAAAAAAACCAAGTTCAGAAACACATTTTCATTTCAATTTCCAGTCAGAGGAACAAACATGAACAGTTTGTAAATCTTTTGTGATAACTGGTTATTTTACAGGGCACTTCTCTGTACAGACTCCCAAGACTGAAAGGATACAAATATTGTAAATAATACTGGTATTTTAAAAATAATAGAGAAAAATAATATGGCATAAAATAAGGCACTGGGTATATAGCTCTGCCAACACAATAATTCATTGTGCAACTGATAAATAACTGATATGGCAGTAGTAATGCTATGGATGATAATATTACTAATTAAGTGATCTTCGAAGATTATCTCTATGGATTTACTCAGTGAGGTTCCAGCAAATAACAAATCATCTGCAGATTTTCTCTTACTCATGCCTTTATTCAGATGACTGTTATAAAGAAAGCAAAAAAAATGTTAAATGCATTTCCAATCTCTTTCCATAAATAAAGTGGATCAAGAAAATGAGGCATTCCTGGAATCAGGACATGTTTTCAAAGATCTTGCGAGAGAAAAAGTTTCCCTAGTCAATGGGATGTGTGGATTTACCCCCTAGCTAGCCTCACTGCTCTGAAGATTTTTTTTGTTTTCAAGTCTTATCCTAGAGAGAAATAAATCACAGAACTGGGACGGTAACCATGACAGTAAGGTGAAAGCTTAATGGAATCTCTGGATGTCTGGTTCACAATAAAAGCAAGAAAACAGAAAATGAATCCTTCAGTTCCCTCCAGACCATTTGGAACAGACACTTGCCCCCTCTAATTATCTGTCCCTATGGCAGTGACAATCTTGAAAACAGATGTGACTGTATTTGAGCCATAATTCACTAAATGTTTTCTCTCATTACAAGGAAAAAGAGGCAATTCTGAGACAACAAACACAAATCTCTATCATTGGCATGTTTCTAACTGTGCCCCTCTTAGCATTAAAGGGGCACTAACTCTGGTATAAACATATAATGTAATTAAAGTACAAATTTAAAACTTTTCTAGGAAAAAAAAATTAATTCATTGCCCTTCAAAGCCAAATCATAACTAATATTACAATGACCTTTTCAAGCTCACTTAATACATATGAAAGATCCAACTCCTGAGAACAGAAAGCTGCTGACTTAGTGTTGTCTTGTACCATCCAACAAAACACAGTTAGCTCCCCTCTAGGCATAAGAATCACTTTGCTCTTAGGAAGAGAGCCAAAAGCTCAGAATCCTAGCAGGCAAGAGAGGATTAAAAAAAAAGAAAGGAAAAATACTTTCTCCTCTAAATTAGCATAAAGTTTATTATTATTACTGAGGGATTATAGAAATGTGTTTTGATACAAAAGTTTTGTTACAACACATTCTGTTGTGCCAAGAGAAGTACTTCTTTTTCTCCTGGGAAAAAAAAAACCCAAAAAAAACCCCCCAAAAAAACCAAACCAAAACTAACAAAGTGGAAAATTAGTTCCAATGACATTACTTCTAAAGAGGTTGAGAACGCAGACTTCTGAAGTAAACAGAGCTAACACAAAATACAAATACAAACTTGGCATGTCCATGTGTGACATACCTCTGCAGAACGCAGATACTTACATCTGTTTTTGCAACCTTTTCAAAAAGTAAAAAAATGCAAAAAAGTAACCTAGATTTGCCACCAAAAGAAAGAAAAAAAAATCTGAATGGCATTCAAAACTATTAAAACCTTGTATGGCTCTCTTAGCCTTTATTATATTTACAGTTACGAAAACAGCCTGACAGAATGGAAAGAGAGCAGGGAAGAGAAAGCAGTAAATCTGTAACAGTAATTGAGTAATATATAACTGGCTGAACAAACAGGAAAAGAAAACAAAGAGCAGCTTGATCTGAAAGGGGGAGCTTAACCTTTGATACACTAATAAATCTAACAAATACTTAAAACTCAAGCAAACGTATGTTACCTCCACTAAAAATAAACCCTCAAATCTTTTTCAAGAACTGCTAAAAAGGTTGCTCATACAGCTGTTTTTCTTCCATGACTAGTAAGAAAGTTCAATTAAGGGCTCTCAAATAGAACAAAACCTGAATCCGTCCTTCTGGTTGTTACCTCCCAGTCATGAAAGCAGGTATAATGCCACCGTCTTTTCAAAGCCTGCAGATGAAGCACCTGGCTCTGCTCGTGGCTTTTCCAGCTGCTATTCTGAACATCAATAGAAGTTAGAATTGTCAATTTTTCTGAGCTTTGCTGCTGCTGCTTTTCTCTCCTGTTCAAAAACATGTTTTAGAAGTAACACTGGAGGCAGGCACTGGATAGATTTAGAGGCTGGGAAAGGTAAGGAAAAGAAAAACAGAGCCACTCAGTATCACAGCAGCCAGGGAAGAGGCTAATACAGACCCTTCCCTTTTCCCTCATAGGCATACATGCCTCAAATACAGGTACATGGGTGTAGATATAGGTGGGTAACAGATAAAGTACTGCAGGACAGCAGCTAAGAAGCTCTACAGTAATAGGAAAGACAAAATCTAACCTGTTTCCTTTTAGCTGCTGTAGAAGGCTGAGTCACACTTCCCAGCTGAAAATTCAGATACAGGAAGAATAATTGAGAAAGCATAGCAATGCAACTTTAGAAAGCACTGCCGCTTATTTATATTTTTCCTGCAGGCGTTTCAAACAGAACAAGCTTTCTCCCTTGTAGAAAGTTCTTCATTCACCAGAAGCTTTCTCTTAGCAGTTGTGATGTCCTTTTATCGACCTAAAGTCTGGTAACACTTGAAATCTTTTGTACATTCACATAACCAAGAATGGGAGAATTTACTAAACTGAAGAACAGACATGACATTAAGCATTGGAAAGGAATGGGAAGCAGGAAAACTTTCCTATCCTGAGCAAGACAAAATATAAATATATCTGTGTGTATATCTACATACATATATACACAGATGCTAACAGACACATGATGAATGTATAGAGAGCACCTACACAAACAACCATGTCAGCAAATAAGGCATACTTGCTCATTACAGGAAAGAAAGAGAAAAAAAGTGCTACGTTTAGGCTAAGAAATTGTACTAAACCAAGCATTTTCTTTACTAGATTTCAAGAGAAGCATCTTGGCAGTTAATATCCGGAAAAGTATGATGTAATGAAGAGGTTTCTCCCAAAATACGAGGCCTGTAGCTATAGTTGCCCAAACAGAAACACCGAGCATCTTGGGGTAACACTGCTTGCAAAACTAAGAAATGCTATGAGTACCTACCTGCCACCAGATTCTCCTGCTCATCCTTTACAGCTGCTTCCTCAACATTCACTCTCCTGCCTGCATCCTCCTCAGAAAGGAAAGTGGAAAACTCTTTTACCTTCAGGGGCAGGGTGACATTTACTACCTCCTCAAATACCTCCTCAGTGCTGCTGCTGGAGCCCCAGCCTCATCTCTCAGGCACTCTGTGAGGGGCACTGGGCAGTACAAAGCAGAACCACAAGTCCCATCCCAGCTCTCTTCACAGCATAAACCCGACCAGCAGTTTTCATGGCCACCTTTGCAGCCACTGACAGCAGGAGCTCCCTCCCCTTTGTCCTACTTTAACTTTAACTCTCTCATTGGTTGGCAGCTCAGGGCCCCAAATGAATGCTCTTATTCTGCCTCCAAACTCATCCCCATCTGCACACAAGAGCTGTCATTATCCCCTTTCTCTGGTTATATCTGCACACTCAAAATCCCCTAGATCCATTCTTTACTGGATTCTTGCAACACGCAAGAGGCGAGGAAAAAAGAAGCTATTTCTTTGAAGAAAGAAGATATTTCTTTGAAGAAAGCTGCCTCCCCACACAATGGTAACACCAAAGCTATTTTGGAATGACCAATTACTTCCATTAGAAAGCCTCTGCACTTTCTGTAAAAAGGTACAGGACTTCAGCATTAAATATAAAGTAAGAAAAAAATCTTATTTATATACTAATGATTCTAATCATCAGCAGTCTGCTCTGGGGAATGTAAAGAAACTTTCCTAATGAATGCTTTGCTGTAACTACCATACTCCACTTCTATATTCACCACTGCATCCTTTTCAACTTTCACTACCACAGCCAGTTTACAGCCCATATACTTTACTGCTGAGTTTTTAATGTGCTAACAGATGATACAATGCCAGCAGCATACTGACTTTTACAAGAAGTTCAACTGAACACTGTTTCTTAAATTCTTTCTTTGTTGCTGTAAGCAAAGTCCATCTTGGCATTGTGCAGTTATTTAGGAATTTAGACTATTTAGGTACTACAAAATATTTTAATGGTAAACGAAAGCAGTATACAATATTCAAGGAACACACAGAACACACAGCAAGGACTCTACCACATTAAACACTGAAAGAATTTACTTTTACAAGTTATTGCAAGCAACTAGTGGGGCTTTTTTCCCCAACAAAATTTTAGATCAAAATCTGATGAACGCAAATCAAAGAAATCAGAAAAGCCTTACAATCTGCATGAAATAACAGCACTTCTCATTTAAAATAATCTCAAAAACCTCATTTGAGTTTCCAGGCACCAAATATCAACTTAAAATAAAATAGGCAACAGCTTCTATACCCAGAAATGTACCACTGAAATTTCAGCAGTCTGTCCACATGGATGAAGGTCTTTACACACCCTCATCTTTTAGCCAGAGATGGGATTTTATAAACCTTTTGTAGAATTATTACATACTTTGTCTGAAAAAGGACAACAGATATTAATTCTTCTTTCTTCGTACAGGCCTATATTTAAGTTCTGGCAATTTATGTACTGCCCTACACTTGAATTCTGCATTCCCTCCAAGAGCAAGGACTTATACACTACTGCAGGTATATAATTATCAGTAAATACTTTTCCTCACAGCAGGTATTAGGACAACACAAATATTACTTTGAAGCCATTCTGCTCAGCCTCTAAACAAGGAGAAGGAAGAATAATAGCTAAAATTGATTACTATTATTGATTAGCTACTTTTCTGCTTACCTCCAAGATAGCACAGGTGGTTCTTCTCCATTAGTATCAGGTGAGTTTCTCTCAATAGCATATGGAGGGAGAAGGGAGGGGGTGTGTGTGTGCATGGCAAGATCACTGTTGTTCCCTTCTGCTACTGCTGACATCAGTAAGCCTACCTATTTATAATCCCACCACCTGACCAAACAGCCTACAGAGTACATCTAGAGATTTGTACAGCCTGTAATCCTGACGTATCTACTTCAGCCAATTCAAAAGAGAGTATTAAGTAGCTTTGTTATGTCTTCTGTGGCTTTATACCATAAAAAGAATCCAATCCTGTTTTCTGCACCCCTTTTATTTGCGCAAAACAAGTTTAATGGGAATTTTTAGTATTAGGACTAGTCCTTCCATCCATGCTTTTTAGCCTTCCCCATTTCTCTGCCTGTGAGACATCCAACTAAACACCTCAGGTGAGTATATTCTAGTGTTCAGTGGAATATTTAGACAACAGAGGCAAACACCCATTTACATCCAGTTAATTTGACCATCAGTACCCACCTACAAAATTATTGAAATTTAAGATTTTCACAAATCAGTTTCACAAGCAAAGTACAATATTTATCCTATCACAAAACCTAAAACAACTCAGAAGTGTTTAAAGCAGGATAATTTACAGAGGCTTGACCTCATTGTCAATTAAAACCAGAAGCTGCTTCAAAGCAGCTTAAAAGCAATTCTTGATTCAGTTACCTCTTCCCAAAGTCAGCCCAAATGCATACAGCCATGGGAGGGCTGCTTACAGCTGAGTCTGCCCAGGGACTGGGAAGGAATGCAGTCAACAAAGTCTTTGGGCAAGTGCTGTCATCACTAGCAACATCCTGCAGGTTTCTATCATTAGTAAATGTTGCTTCTAGATCTCTATCGCACCACAGTGTGTTTCGAAGTGGCTTGAGTACTGCTTCAGTGAGAGGAAAACACCTGTGTGAGTGCCTGTGTCCTGAGTAAACAACATTACTGATGGTTCCTTATCTAACCTTTCCTACCTGAGAAGTCCTATCACCAGCATCCATCCTGCATTAATGCCAGATAAAACAGAAATCTAAGTGAGCTTTGCCTAAATGTGTGTAAGGCTGAATGAAACAATTAGGCGAATCAGCTGTGTTCCACGTCGAATGCACTCTGCCACCAAACTTCAATAGTTAACAACAAAAGAATAAAAATCCTTTTACTTGATTGGTAAGCTGGAGAGGTCAATAATGCAGATGCAGCCAGGCTTGCAGGACAGGACTGCCAGCAGGAAAGGTTCGGTGCATACAGGGTATCAGTGTTGGCTGAAACACCAACATATGGCTGCTATATCCCACACAGGACACAACACTTGATAATTTCACTTGGAGGCATTCATTATTATCTTGGTCCAAGGGCTGTAGCTAGAAATATACAATTAATACTCACAGTAATAAAACATCTGATTTTTTTTCAGTTCTGCTGTTATCTCGTGGTTATTTTACATACAGTTTATCTAGTTAGCAATATCCTCCTTACGGCTTTCATAGATTAAGCAGCAAATTTATCACTGTTGAAAAATCATATGGCTTTCATTCAGGGAGTGAACAATGCAATTTAATACTACTGACCACAAGCAAGTGTCCAACATTTCAGATAACCTGAAAGCACAGAAAGGTTTTCCATTTCTACAGGTATGCTCCTGGCCATTTTCCCTTCATCCAACAGAGGTTACTTTTACTTTTTCCCCAGCATCACTCAGTACAGACTACTAGTGTTTTGGGGCTTTGGGTTTTTGTGGTTTTGGTTTTGTTTCTTATGTTCCCAGAATACTTGTGGAAGGTAAAATGATACGAATTTTAAAAGATGAGGAAGAAGGAGAGCTTACACAAGGTATTAGGAAAAAAAAACAAAACCATCATATAAGGGAATGGAATTTAAAAGTTTTGTTAGAATTTGGTTTAGAATTTTAAAGTGCTTCTCATTTTTTCATAAAGCATCTACTTAAATTACAAATCCTGGCATTTCTGTGTAGCAGCACTTCTAAAACTGAAACATCAACTGAATAGTATCAGCAATGAAAGGCAATGTATGTGAATGCAACATAAACTGGAATTTGTTTTATAATTTCTTGTGTGTATATTTAAAAGAGCAAAAGAATTCTATTTTGCTAAATAGAATGACACTATACAGCTAAATACAAAACACTTCCTAAAGAGGACCCTGTACAGGTCACATTTTAGTACAGATCTTTCATGCTCTTTAATCCATAGAATTGTTTCCAAGACCAAAAAGATAAGGCTTGTATGTACTAGTGAGGAAAATAAACGAAAATTTTCCCCGTATTCATTTTCAGATATTTAATACTTTCAGATTCACTTGTCTGTGATTACCCAGAGCATTTAGTACTTTTGCAATGGGGAGAGAAAAAAAACCCAAACCACAACTCCAAAAGCCCAATGCACTGTTAGAACTCAATGGATGTGTATCAATAATGTGCCTATGGAAAAGCTTCTCAGAATTATCTGGTTTTAAAAATCCCCAACAGGGACATATCTGTGAAGCTGGGAACTCTTTGAACCTATTGTCTCTATTGTTATAAACAAGACTGTTTTAAAAAACAATCTGATACTTCATCTAACCCTGAAATAGTAATGATTATTTTTTAAAAATAATGTCCATGAGAAACTAAAGTCTGAAAGCAGCAAGAATAGCAGGAAACCCAGATTACCAGGGTAAGAATGGCATTCTTCCAGATTAAATTCTTGCTTTATTAAATACTCTGTTTCTTCAGTTGCTTTGTACCCACTGAGCTGACATCTCATCTGTGATGGACCAACGCAGTCAAGTCTCCAGAGATAGGCAAATAGTTTCGTTATATCTAAAAGAATTGGAGAAGAGAGCATAGACAAGAGGCTTCCAAATGGCTTGGAAGCAGACCAAGAACTTGTTTTTTCTTATGCAAGTCACACATCAACAAGGAAAGCTGATTTTAGATTGTATCATCACTCAACATTAAGTGGGACTTAATTATTTTACCATTAGTTAACATTTGGTTTAAAGATTTCATGCATCATCATTAGACAATTCTGTTGCATGTTCTCTTTTCACTTACCTGGAACAGTTTGAACACGACAAACTGGTACATGTACAAAAGGCAAATGTAAGAACACAATGACATGGTCTCTCAGCTCTCATGTCCCTTAAGACATATCTCACCTTTGACCATCTCTCTTGATCCCCTCTGAAGCTTCTTCTGTTTACTACATCCCTTTGGATATGACAGAGACCAGAACCATGCACTGTACTGTCATTAGAGATTTATACATTGGCGAAATCCTGTTTTCCCTTTTGTTCTCTATTCCTCTGCTAATGCACATGGCAAACTGATTTGTAGTAAGTCTATCTAAAGTGAATTTAACCTCATTTTATTATCCATTTACTTTTGAAAAACCTTTCTGCACGTCTTCAGAGTCATATCTCCTCTTATTTCAATGAATAATAAATTTTTACTGTCATCAAAGTGTCACCTCACTATTCAGTTGCTTTCCTAGATTATTAACATGTTGAACTAAGAGTTCCAGCACAAATCCCTATGGAACTCCGAGGTGGCATGCCTTCGCCTTCATAGTGGAATACTTCCCATATTGCTGTTCTTATTTTGGGGCAAATTATATAACCGTGCAAGGTTTACTGCCTTATGCCACGTTTGTTTAGTTTCCTAAAAAGCTTTGGGGTAGAGACCAGGAGAAGCTTTTTGAAGGACAAGTACGACTGTGCCAGCGGGCTTTTCCTCATACATTTGGTCAGCACAGCCCTTAGATTCTTTTCTATTTTTACAGCCTTAAGACATTTACATTGTAGATACACTGCTATATCAAAGAGTTCCTCATTTTATTTGAACTGCGCTTGTTGCATGAGTCTGCAGAGAAACAGGTTTTTATTGTTAAATTCAGCCACCAAATTTAGTTTGTCTTGAATAAGGTAGTATTTAAGAGGCCTCAACAAAGCTGTCCTAGTTTGCTGTGCAAATGCAGAACAAAAAGGAGAGTGCCTACTCAGAAAACATCTGTGGACCAAAGGACAAGACTGTATTTTGTGCTGCCTGTTGACAGTATGACTTCTGATAAATTGGTGCCTGACCCTTTCACTTCTCTACCTCAATTACAACCTTTTATCCTCTTTTTAACATTATAGATCCAACCAACACAAAAGGTAATATGCAAACACTAGCACATTTTTTGACCTTACTGAGTCATTATTTCATCACACCTGCAAAGGATCTGCCTCACTATTTCAAAATTGTTTCAGTATTTTCTTCTGTGCCAATTCTCTGTCCCACTCCTCCAAGGGCAATTTCTGTAACTTTTTCCATGGGACCACCACCTTCTTCTCACCTACAGCTCCACTTGCATTAGAGCTACAAACACCTGATAATTAAGAATCCATAATATTTCTTGGTAAGTGCGAGGTAGCACACGACAACTTCCCTCATTGTTAAGGTCAAAAGAGAACAAGAAATCAAGGGATTTGGGACAGTTTGAGACAATTAAGCTCTACAGAGGAACACAAGGGTTAAGGTAAAAGGGGCAAAAACCCCAGCGTCTAATGAGCAAAATGCTTCAATTCATGCTCACTAGGTCAGAGAGTAAGAGCATACTAATAGATGCTATCCCGAAGTTTCATTCACTTAAAAGCAAAAAGAACTGCAAATTCCAAGATGATCCTCAACTTTTGAATTTTGGTGATTCAGACATACTTGAGAGAATATGACACTAAAATTAAGAGGTCATTAATCACCCAGAAATTATCATTTTGGGAACTCAGCATCTCCTCCCCCCCAGGTACACAAGTTACAATACAGAAACACCTAAGTGAACCAAATACATCATTCAAGGAGTAGATGACACATTACTACACGGTGGTAGGTAGTACTGACATGGGATTAATGGTTGCCAGGAATAAAAGATAAGAAATAAGCGACAACCAGGGTTGTAAACTGGGGGATTTTTTTCCAATATTTTTCATGTCAATTTAATATAGCTAGGTAACAGATGGTATATTATGTTTTTCCTGCCTTGACACAATTTAAAAACAAGTTACAGATGGCTATAATGAAATCCTCATTAACACACTTATATTTTCACAGTTCAGTATAGCAATAATGAAACTTTCAGGTCTGGAATTTCCTGTTGGTTAATTAGTGGTTAGGTTAATAGCCTGAGGAAGTGCACAACCCAAAAAGTTTCCTTATTGTTTAATCATATAATTACTATATTCATATTTCTGGGAAAGCTCTCAAGACAGATTTAATGTCACAGTAAAGCTACCTTTATAACCCTCCCTCGTTTCGTGAAACAACTGTATTAATTCATTTAGCAGAGCACGTGGGCAAGAAAGCCATGAACAGGCCTAATTCAGCTGCTTCTGGGAAGTTTCAGCTTGTTTTTATTTTGGAGATACCAACTTAGAGAATTCTGCCAATACACATTACACCAAACAACCTCACAGAAAAGCTACAATCAACAACTATGGGTGTATTGCTACAATGTTATCATAAGATCATTGATCAATGCTTAAAAAATTACTTTTTTTTAATCCCAGTTT
This sequence comes from Cnemophilus loriae, assembly GCA_013397755.1. Classification (NCBI taxonomy): domain Eukaryota; kingdom Metazoa; phylum Chordata; class Aves; order Passeriformes; family Corvidae; genus Cnemophilus; species Cnemophilus loriae. Next base: position 199,167 of record VZTF01007977.1, on the reverse strand, counting down.
ATAATCATCTACCAAAGCTTGAAATACAACATATGGTTAACAGCATACTGAGATATCCCTAAATCTCTGACCTAGAAGGAGGGAAAAAAAAATAGAATCACCACAAATCTTGCACTCAGGTTATTTCCACCAGTTAAGCCGCTGCCAGCTGTAAATTGTGTTATCAAACAATATGGTTAAGACAGTAGTGAAAGATGTGGAATTCAGCACTAAAAACCCTCTGGATTTTAGTAACCACATACTAGTTACTAACCGATGACACTGTGCCCTCATTGCTGTGCTCCTTACACTGTAAGGCTAAGGCTGCAGCCAAAGCCAAACCCTGGCTCAGCTGTGCCTTCGCCAGGTGATGCAGCCACACCTCCAGGTAACCCACACCCACACATGGTGCTATGGAACAAGAAAGATGGTGGCTTGGCAGAACTAAGTCCCAAAATATTACTGAATGCTGTTGCTGAATTTTTTTTTCTAATTGCCATCACTGAAAAACTACACTGAGAAATTGTGACACCCTTGTTACCAAGCGCAAGCGGAAACAACCATACAGCTCTTTGAAGTGCTAGAGCTTCAAAAGAGGATAGCCACTGCCAAACCATCATGAAAGCAACATAATGTGGAAAACCTGACTTGTAACTGAAGTTACATAGCTAAAAAGAGACAGTATCCAAATATTTAAAAGCTGTAATGTTAAAAATATCTTTTAAGCCCAGCAAGCTCACTTACGACAAAGAATGGCAGGGAAAGAGAATTTGGATTCTCTAACAAACACATTATTATTATGACTATTCTGTAAAATTTTGCAGCCCTCCCATTTCTTCACAATCTATTTTGACATTAAGGAGAACTGAAGCAGTATTATCTTCCTTAACCAGCAGAAGTGGAAGCCATGTACTGCAAAGGCTTTCTGGAACACTAAATGTCACTACTGGATTCAACAGTCAAGTATATCCAGAAACTAACTGAAAAAACTCACATTGTTTTTAGAGATCTGAGAACTTCAGCTCCAAAGAGAGTTACTTACATCACTCTCAAAGGCCTAGAAAGCAAATTTAAAAAAAAAAACCAAACTAACAGACAAAATAAAGCTCCTGCAATGATTTTCTACTGGAAAAATACCGTATTTTAATCCAGAAACTTTTAGATCCAGTTTCACATACAAGTTTTCATAATCATATCCATTCCTTGACAGAACAGTCTTTACTGTGACAGATCTGTCTACAGCAGTGTTGCAGTAAGAAATTTAGATGTAGCTTTAGTAAGAAGTCAAACAAGTTTCTTGTTCTGAATATTTACACACAGCATAATGCGTTTTTTATAAACCTGTACGTCTGGTCAAGTTCAGTAATGCTTGTCTCCTTCTAAAACAAAAAGTTAAAAATAATTGCAATGTTTCAATGCTGAACAGCAGTTTGTGAAGCAAGGACACCTTGTGTTTGCTTCATCCAGCACTCCCCCACTTCATTCTTCAGAACAGTGCATCTCATGCAACAGTTCTCTTCATGTTTTGAGTTTCTGTGCTTATCAGATGATAAAAAGAAAAAATAAAAAAGAACAAAATCGAATATTATATTACAGTTATTAACTTTGTCACACAAGTTTCAGGTACTTCTGCAAAGTGAAGTAAACACAAGACAATGGGAAAATTATACAGTTAACTGTACTACAAGGATAAATACTAAAATCTGTATAGAAAGTCCTCCCCTTTTTAATAATGACGTCAAACAACTCAGATGAGACTTTTGTTTTACAGAAGCTGAAACTGATTTACAAGAGGGTCTTCATTCCAGAGGGGTAAGAAGCTGTCTGGGGAGCAAAAGTCGACGGTTATAAAGATGGCACATGGGAAGAACCATGCCTCAGGTTCCCTGCTACCCACAAGACAGGAATGAGGAAGAACAATACGGTGTTCTTCTTACTTAATACGCACACACATAACCTCCTTAATTCAGATAAGCATCTCTTCGGAATCAGTATCACAGATAACTAAACTGGGAGTGTATCACACCAGCCTCTGGAAGGGGCAGCTAGTCATGTTTGGGGATTCTCTCTATCATTATGAAGAAGAAAACACAAATCAACAAAGCCAAAATAACAAGAGATAAGGAAACACACATTCCAAAATACAGACTTTATCCTAGATAAAGCAAAGATGATATGGTACCATTACAAAACAGTTTAAAATATCTCAAAGAAGATCAAATGTAACGGGTCAGCATGATGAAAATGTTATTTGTACCGAAAAAAATTTTTAAAGGCTCATTTGGTTTTCTCTGCTTCAAACCCTAATTCTAGATTAATATTCAGAAGTGCAAGTGCATTTAGTCTCTATCACATGTGGATTTGACCTAGCACAGACTACACCCACCCAAGTAATGAGCAGCTACAGATTCTCCAGGAGAATGCTGTGGGAAATGGTACCAAAAGCTTTACTAAGGATTAGGTAAGCAACATCCACTAGACCTTGTCATAGGAGTACAATTAGTTGGTCAAGCAGGAACTGCCTTTGCCAAAACCATGCCAGCTGGGACAGATCCCCTGGTTGTCCTGTACATGCCACATGATATCACTCTAGATAACCTGCTCCATAACCTTCCCTCTTCGCATGGGGCATACAGCTCATCACACACTGCTATACTGCCTGTGCAGACTGCTCTGCGCAATGGCACAAAAATGCTTAACAAAATTCTGTACACTAATAAATCCCAAGTTCTCAAAAAGCTCTTCACATAATTGGACCATCACCTTGATTTTCTACCTGCTCAGGAAAGATTAAAAGAGCAGGTAATAGAAATATTCAAACATTTATATTTGTGTGGACTACAAACACTGAAATTCTACCAAATGTAAAAAAAAAAAAATTAAAAAAGAGAGAGAGAAAAAGGAATATATTTACTCATGCAGTAATAGGCCTCTTATACCATAGCAAGTTCACAAATGTTTCTAGGAGTCTTGTCTTGATGTGCTGCTAGAAAAGCATTACATTATTATGGTTACAGTCACAGAACATTTGGTCTGCTTTATCTGCATTATCTAGTTTTAAACTTAAGAATACAATACACCAAGTTTTTATGACTCAGTGTTTTACTGTAGCCCTGTAAACACTGCAAGCCTTCAACAGAAAGGCAAACAGTCACAGTAAGTGACTATTTCTGGCAATATTTTTTCCTATAAAACATCAAACAGTCTAAGTTAGACGCAGCATATCCCAGAACTCAAGGAACAGCATGTCTCAAAACTGGGGTTTTTCCCTTCAGTTTTTTGCTGTTTTCCTCTCCCCTTGTCGGCTGTTTGTGCAACCCAAAATGCATGTTTTCATTAAGGTTCACGGAGACAGAAAGTTTCAGAGGTGAGCTCTCGTGACAATTTTCTAAATTCTATTTTAAAGAAAGACAAAAACAAAAGTACCTATCAAAAGGATATGGCAGGGCTTACAGCACAGTCATGAATTTCACTTTCTCAACAGTGAGCAGCCATTTTCTTTCCCAGTGAAAGAAAGTGCCACCAGAGACACTAACAGGCTTTTATTCACAATGCTGAAGACTAATGAGAATTTGATACACAGTGTACAAGTTTTGAAATATATTTTCTTAAGATAAAATTCCAGTCCTTTTGTGATCTACGGTATTGAAGGAGACATTGTACTAGGCAAAATTCTAATACCGGAAGCACTCATGTCAGGACCTGTGATACAAAAGAATGTACATTTATGTGTTCATTTCCATATTCTGTCTTCTGCTTTAAGAAGGAGTAATCAGAATTGTCCATGACTTATACTTGAGTCATTTTGAAAACAAAACCCAAGACCTAAAGTACAATTAACTTGTTCCTTCCACTGCAATTTATAGCAGCCTGAACGACTTCTGCAATAACTAACTTAAATCACAGACACTTTAGTTTACACACCCCCACTACTGCAGAAGCCTGATGTGCAGTAGAAAGACCCAACAAGCTTCCTAAATAAAGATAAGTAATCAGAAACTTTTCTGTCCCTTTTCCTCACATCCACTTCTACCTTTGGTTGTTCCCACATGGAAATCCAGACTTACCAAAATGTGTATTTAACTGCAAGTATTACACCACTCAAAACTGTTTCACAAAAATAAAGTAGTTTTTAACTGTTTCTTTCTAAGCTTTTTGTTCATCATTTTGCTTAGATACACACTGCAGTTATAATAAAAATAATAAATAAAAAGCACAACCCTTCTTGACAAAGAATGGAATCATCCTGACAACATCGGAAGACGAAAACTATTTTTATTTCTCACTGTTTAAGACTTTCCAACTTTTACTACAAAACTTTCCAACAAACAGTAAAACTACAAGTGTGGACTGTAGCACCAGATATTTCCACTGCTGGTTTTAAGATTCTATAAGAACTCAGACACCACATTTATACAGCTCTACTTACAATTCACACTCAAAACACGGTAATTTGGAAAAAGAAGCATCCGCTTTCCAAAAAAGACCAAGTATAACTTTTGTAATTAGGACACAAATGTAAATGCAAGCACCTGCTTATCAGAAAAGCCTAGACACACTAAATATACAGCTTGACACTTACCATGCTCTCACATTTTTCATTTCTATGACTGAAAAATACAAAGCCCTCGGTGAAGACGCTGAAGTCCAGAGGTGCCTCAGCAGCGCATGCCGAGGCTTTGCTAGCCCAGACTTGATTTGACCCCTTAGTCACTCGCCCTGCCTCCGCACAGCGAGCGGCTCTGGGGCACGCAGCGAAACCCAGGCAGCGCCACGGGCCCAGCAGCAGAGCACACGTGGAAAGTGTCTTTCGTTAAAATAAAGACTTCTGCAGCAAGAAAACACCGAAAGCGTGTTCAAAGCACTACAGTAAAAACTCTCACAACACGAAAAGCACAGACTCAAATATGCATCCAAACACTAGGACCCAGGGAGTGGCAGGCCAGCCTTTGGGGTGCTGGGCCGTGGCCTAAGCAGGGAACTGCTGCTGAGGCCCCACTGAGCAGGGATGTTACTGCTCCCACCTGGGCAGCAGGGGCTGTTCTCTTGTTCCCTGCCAGAACGACACTAAGAAAATACACACAGGTAAAACCCTGCCTTTCATTCAGAGATGTTACTAAACCTAAGCTGGCTGTGAAGAAGGAAAGGTTCTCTCCAAGACATGCCAAGCAAGTGCAGTGCTGAAAAGTTCCTTCCTATGTGCTTGCCTGGTGTGAAATATCTTCCACATTATAATTACTTCCTATATATGAAAGTCTTAAACATTCAGGTATTTACCCCATCAAGATTTGAGCAAGTCTGTAAAATGGTGCAAAGCACTACTACTTCAAAGCATAACGCTGCTTTTAAAAACAAAGTCTCTCTGACATCCTTCAGTTTAAGTCAACAAAAACGCACGTCTTGAATACAAAATAAAATCAGCTACCTCCATAAGCTGTGTTGTGTCTACCTAAACAATCTAATTTTAAGGTTAAACCATCTACCCAGAAAACTGACTACTTGGAAAAAAAAATATTTGCATATGTAACACTGTTGGAACTGATGAGACCAATTATCATAGTCCTTCAAGTTATTGCTGAGAAGTGACACATTTGGCTTCCAGCTCCAGTGTGATCTTTCCTTTTCAATGACCAAACCAGGCATTGCTTAGTGACTTGATGCAGTACGTGAATTAACTGGTATTGCTCAGAAATTCTCTTTCTGGTTCTTCATCTAAACAGGGTTCAGCAAGGACAAATAATGCTAAAGATAGGCAAAAATATGTGCTGTACTATCCTGGTTAGACCAGGTCTGCAGCTAGGAGCACAGACATTTTATAAGTTCACTAGTAACTTTCCCATTGAGGATGAGGCAACAGTAACAGATTGCTTTAATAGAAGCCATGAAAAAAGAAAGCCACAGGGTGGCACTGCAAGTAGGCCGTATTTTGAAACTACTTGGCTGTTTATTCTTTTCCAGGCAAATCAGAGCATATCTAATCCCATCTGCATAAAACAGGAGAGTGGTTCACTAGCTTTTCTTCAAATGTTGTATTTTCCAGCAACAAACATCCCTAGAATATAAATCACATCATAAAAGAGGCACCTACTTCAGAATTGTCAGGCTATTTTATAAATTCATAAAATGGTATTTAAGAGCATTAACGGAAGAGTGCAATTGTAAAGACAGGCTAGGAATTGATACCTATTTTGGATTTGTCGGTTCATTCTGAAACAATTCAAGAAAAAAACCTTCCCAAAGCATGTGCATTTTCATACAAAAACTAAAGAATTTCCTTCATACCATGACTTTTTATCAGTATTGAGATGGCAGAATGTCAAACAGATCTCTCTTCCTCCGAAAGGAAGGACAGCATTAGCTTTTTAAAAAGTACGTGAAAAAGTCTTAACACAGCATTCAGTACTATCATATGTTTTTAAAACACTTGCTTTCTCATATATAAAAGAATCACACTTAATTTCACCCAAACTAGATGACTTAGTACAGCAGTATTTCAAAGCTAAACTTAGGAGTCTATTTAATCTGCTTTGCTGGCTTCTTCTCTCCCAGATTTCAAATCCCTGCCATTTGCGATAAAGCAAAAACATTTGCAAAAAATGCTATTCCTGTTCATTTAGTGAAGAAACCAGTTTTCAAAGGAGAATTGGAGGTCATCCAAGATTGCAAGTTACTTTCTACTTTATAAAACAAAAAGTCCCTTCAAGGTATAAATTTGATATTTCAGTAGATTCTGAACTAACAGACACTATATGACTATGCACAATCATTTTAGTTGCTGAAGTCTTAGACCAATTTAAGTTTTCAGTTTGAAAGTACAATCAGTAACAAATGAAAATAAACAGAAAGTTATATTTCAGTTCAGTTGCACCATAATATAAATTACAATACCTATTCATCTACTATTATTTTTCTTACTCCAGAGAGCAAGAATTCTAAAAAACAGAAAGTTGTTTTTTTTTTTCCCTCAGACATAAGTTCAAGAGCGGACTGGCAATTATTCCAACTGCCAACTAACTGCAAGTCATTCTTTCTGGTACAAGATTGCTCCCTGTATTTTTAAAACTGTTTGTACATGGAGATTATTTTGCTATTAGATAGCATAACATTAATATATGGGCAAAGAAATACGCCAATATAGCTGTGACTTTAACATTAGATAAGGCAGATGATTATGTAATAGTATTGATTGCCAAAGCTATATAAATTTGATTTGAGCACATATTTGCCTACTTTGTGGACTCATACTAAAGCACTCTGCATGCTAATAAAGGGTTTCAGAACACATGCCTGAAATGCTAAATTAAAAAGTTAGTGACCTGGAAAAATAAATTTATTTTGGTACCAAAACATCAGTTCCTGGTGTCAATGTTGCTTGAAAATAATGTATTTAATAGATAAGTAATTAAGGCACCTCTCTCTCAGGAAAAAAACAAAAACCACCAAAAAAAACAAAACAAAACAAACCACCAGACAACCACAAAACTCAAAGGAAAATTCTTACTACTATCAGGATGTGTCTGTTATTATTTCCTCCGCTTGGAATGGGAGAGCAAGGGCTTCCATTGCATTGTTGGTGTGTAGACACTGAGTAACTACACACAACACTTCATACAATACTTCCCAGTTCATCAGTTCAACATCAGCTATGATACTGTTTACATGTAACACTGCAAGGTCATGTGCTGAATGCAACTAATGGAACTGAACTCCACTAATTCTAAATAAAGTTACTATTTAAGCAAAAAATAGGCACACCAGATGCCACCTAATATGCTTCCAATAGATTTTTCTGTCCCCCTCCATTGACACCTATGCCATTATTAATAGAAAGCTAAATGAAAGTGGACAAATTTGGGAAGCAGCTACATTGTTCACCATATCCTTAAAAGTATGGACTTTGAGGAAGCTATGTCTAAGAAGATATATGGAAGTAACTAGCATGTCTTTTGTTTGAATTATGTTTTCTTCTGCTTTTTAATTTCCTTATTTAAGGCATATACGTGCTCATAGTTAATTTGTACATATTTTTCACAGCTTTGGAATAATGTCTCTGGACAGCAGAAACTAGCCAACTAACCTTTCCTAGTTGGACATTAGTAACTGGAACAGCACTTGGTCTATTATATGCCATTACAGAATTTTCAGTTCTAGATAACGGGTCACACATACATACACTCCTACCAAGGGAAAAAAAATAAAAATCAAATAGCCAAGTATTGACTCATAAAATCAAATACAGAAGAAAGGATTCTACCAATCCTAGTCCTGTCTCAGCCAATGGGGAACAAAAAAAACAAAACAAACTAATATAATCTATGTTTTCACATCTTGGGTATCTGAGAACTTCATAGTTATTTATTTATGCAAATGACTAAATACTTCCCTTCATTTTTCAAATATCCTCGAACAGAAGTATTTGTTCAAGAACATAAAGGACAGAAAATAAATGGCCGTATAGCTCTTGTCACTGCAATGCAAAACATTTATGTCCAATTCTTAACAACTGCAGTATCACACAATTTAACACTCTTCCTCAAAAGTACAATCAATATTTAGTCCAAATCTTTGCACAACCCACAGGAATTCAGATTTAAAAAGTTTTTAAAAGCCAAACAAAACCCTGCACACAACTATTCCTAGCCAGCACTGCGAGGCACATTGTCACATTCCCATGGAAAGTTAACAGCACGAGGAGCACGGCTGCATGTTCCCTCGAGGCCAGGCACAACCGAACTATTGGACAAAGAACAAGTTCTGGTCCCCACCACTTGCACATACACATAGCTCATGGGAACTCATTTTCTCTGGGTCACTTGGCTAAACAGCTGTGTGTATGTCATTTGTTTTTAGAACACAAATATTTTCTTTTAAATGAACAACCAAGTACTACATGATTAAAAAAAAAAATCCAGAAGAGACAAAAATATCTGTATTGCTAGTATGGCATGCTTTACAGCATAAGCTAAACACACATGCAAAGCCAGTTCTGTACTATTCAGTGAAATGATCTTATGAGTACAAATTCTGCCGAATTAAAAACTTAAGACAGTTGACTACTATCATCATATCACTCCCAGGAGGAGTCCAAAATCTATGATGCAAAAGCCCCATCACACTATGACAGTCTTGTCCCTGTCCCAGTTTCTACTCAGAAGGCATGAAGACTTCTTTAACAGTTTCAGTAGGACAGAGGAGTGAAGGTGGATGGAAAATTGATGTAATCATGTTACTGCCACTACCATAATACATAAGTGGTTCTGTGTTCAGAGTTCTGGGACAGCCACAGACTAAGTTTTTTGGACAAAGTTGGTCTAGTATTGACTCAGACATATTGATAGGGAGCAGAAAGAGAGGATACAGCTTTGTCACTTCATTTATGTAAAGAGCCTCAAACAAGGTGTGACTTGCTGTTAAGAGATACCAGAACTGACCTGTCAAATCAGGAGTTACAGTAGGTAAAGACAGGAAACTGAGTGATTCCGGATCCCTCTTCATAAGGTCCACCAACCTTTCACCGTGTTCTCGATCTAAGGATCAGCCACTGGCTACACAACCTCACTGGGTTCCACTGCTAATCATGATAGGAATCATGAGACCACACCCTCTAAATACCCACCAGCAGCCTGGCTGAATCTCTTTGCTAAACAAAAAAAAGCCCGTAACCTGGCTAAAAAACAGATGTTCATAAAACACTTCACATCAGTGCACTATTTCTGTTGCATAAGGTCACACGGTTTCTCAAGTTCACCATCATTCATATTCTCATAATTCCACTTGCTGCATATTTGCTGATGTGAAACAGGGTTGAATGGGGGATACCTCTGCCGTGGCAATATTGCAGACTGTGTGAAACATTTTTTCTGACTGCAAGTATGACTGAACAGCCTTTAAAAATATTCTATACCGTTAGCTTTCTGGTGTCAAAGCTGGCTAATAAGGGTACCAGGTGACTGTCAAAAGCAAACAATGGTAACAATGACAAAAAACTTCTGAGAAAATTGCAAGTCAAATTTTACAGCTAGGCCAAGGTATCATTTCTCTATCTTTCTACAATTACATGACTGCATAACTTTATCACAATTGATGTTAAGTGATGCAGCTAAGTGACTGAGTGAAGGAAACAACAGAAGCATAGAGTAATCTAGGCTGGAGAATACCCGTAAGATCATCAAGTTCAACCATAAACATAACACTGCCAGGTTCTTACCTTCTCCACTGGAGAGATGAAACTGCCTTTTCAAGTTGTCCACTCCTGTTCATATTCTTTTAATTTTTTTTAAACAATAAAAAGATGAAAGGCAATCGTCCCTTCCATTTTGGCAAAGGTGCATACAAGCTTAGTTGCCAAAGCATCCAGTTGCAGGCCTCGGTATTCCACCTTCTTTTATCAGGTAGCTCTTTCTGAAAAATCTCAATATTTTACTGCCAAATTCAAATCTGAAACTCCCACTTACGGAAGCTTAAGGGATGTAAATCATCTGCTTCCTTTCTTGGCATCCTGTGTCTCCAAACATGACACTGGTTATGTTCTAATCAGACTAAATTAGCAAGCCTAGACATTTAAAGTGACATTAAGCAGACAACATTGTGGTGAACCCTTTCAATTCTTTGATATGGCAGTTTTATCTCTCATCAGTCTTGCTTATTTCCAACAAAATTATAATAATATAATACAATTTAAATAAACCAACAAAGTAGAATTCTCACTGATATTCCACTGGATTGGCTGTATACCATTAAGCTTAAAAGTAAACAGAATGATCTGTTACACTTACTATTATTTCAGTATTGCACTAACTGCAGCAGGAGTCCTTACGACAACTGACCAAATTAAAACAGAAGTCGAGGTGTATCAGCTGGGACTATGAAATGTTATGGTGCAATGCAACTATTCTACCTTAAAGTCAGTTAGTCAAAACAGCTCAGATCAATAAAAATCGATTCAGCCCAGGTTAGAGTACCTTCCAGAAAATACTGACCCTTTTCTGATGACAAAGCCGACATTTAACAATAGGAACCGGTGATATCCCTAACTCTAGTTTAAAGCCTTAAGTGAAGCATCAGAGGTTCTATGAAAAACATGCTCCTTATGTTTTTTTTTTTAATCTTTTATTTATTTTTACTACTGAAGATCTTAGCACATCAAAACAGAAGTTTGATCAGTGAAAGAATCCATCAGAATCTATCGGCTCCTTGTACTCAATTTCTTCATGATTTAATTCCCAGGATATCAGTTATTTTTCTGTTAATTGTAAGGTCAAAGAGGACCCCATGGAAGCAATAAGCTGCAGCAACTAAATAAACAGAAGACCGGATCTTTAATGCAAATGTGTTTCCTGAAGGAAAGGAGTAAATCAGTGCAGATAATGTAGTACAGAAGCAGGAAAAAAGTTAAAAAAAAAAAAATAAAAATCACATGTTCTGAAACAATCTGCTCAGTAGTTTTCTCCTGGAACATAAGCAGCTCTCCAAAACCAGTGCCCTGCTGAGGAATTTACGTACTTGCCAAGGTTAAAATTACTAATCAAAAGCAACAGCTATTTACTTTGTGGATGAAAAGTTGTAGCACTTGCTCAAAATTAAAATAAACCAAACAAGCAAACAAATCACAATTATTTTAAGGTACAATACGAGTGCACAGTGAGACCCGCCTGTGTGAGTGCGTAACTGAGACAAGCACTCCAGAATACATCCCCCTTCGTTACAAGTTGTAAGAAAAAGAATGCTGGCAGTACAATTAAGAGGCCTTCAGAGTACTGAACCAGTTCAAATAATGCTTAATGCTTTTCAAATCCATCAGTTACAAGGTCACACCAGGGTAATTCCACAGCATGCCTCCTGATAACCATACTTCTGGCCTGTTAAAGAACCACGCATTTACATGAACAGCTAGAGTTTAAAGTTTATCTTTAATAACCAGAGAATGACTACTTAGGTGTTATGTGCATTTTCCAAAAATCACTGTTCAGCCCTAAAGTATCATCCTTATTTAATAAACCACTGCTACAGACACTAGGACATCTGATAACTGACAAATATGTTTTCAAAAATTAGTTTCTGGCCCCAGAAAAGGTTCCCCTTCACAGAAATTTCTTATCTCTATATGTAATATTGTATCCTCCCAAGTACACCCAATATAACTTGATCTATACTACAGAAACTCCTTGTGCTTCAAAAAAAGACTTCGCACCTGACTAATTCCTACAACATGCTTAGTAAAGAAATGAAACATATTTAAGATTTTGAGACTTCTTTCTCCCCTGTGAAAAAGCAGAAAAAAGTAGATTAGACAGGCTTTACTTCCTCAAAAATACATCCACTACTTGTTACTGGAATACAGTCAAGTCCTAGTTTTAAATATATTTTATCAACATTTCTGATAAAAAAAAGTGGGTACCATAAGGAATCAGAAATTATGGAAAGGAGATACCATTAGGTACCTTGAGAGCCTAAACACATCTGTCTACAAAGTTCCTGCAATATCTTTCTCTCACAGAACTTCAGTGAAATCTAGATAAGTGATGGTAAATAACAGAACAGTCATTATGAGTATCAAACTTCATGAAAACTATGCATTTAAAAGATGAATTTATGTTTCAGTACAAAGCACAATTGATATTAAAACAATATTAAGTTTGTGCTATGTGAATATTCTTTCAGGAGTGAATTATATCTGCCTTCCCTTACAGTACTACACAACTGACTCACCATTGCTGCCTTTCCCCTTTCTTTCCCTGTTCCTCTGGTTCCACCAGCAGCATGGTTTCTCATCTAATTCATGGTCAGGATTCTTACTGCAGGGAGGCTAACTCTGCACTTGAGCACAGAAGCTAAGAGGATGACAACATTCTACTAATCAGCGTAAACTGTTATGCTAAAATCACTCTACCAAAATAGCTCCGGCTTCGAGGACTTATCCAAAAAAATTTCTATAAAAACATATGTATATTACAGGGATACCAATTCAGCCTTTATCCAGGTACTTATTGTTGTTCCAGATTCAGCTACTTCTGCCTAAGAGAAACTTACTTATATTTCCTAAGTAACCATCTAGGCCATCCTACAGTGCACTACGGATCCACCATGGGGGCTGGACTAGATGATCTTCAAAGGTCGCTTCCAAGCCAAATAATTCTATAATTTCCCTGAAGACAAAAATAAACTGGTGGAAATCAAAAGCAGAAAAGTATTTTGGCATACCTTCTTCCTGAGGAGAGAAAGTATACGTGGATGTAGTGCTTAGAAGCATAAAAACTATTAATTTTAAAAACAAAGGCAACACTATTCTAAGTTTGCATTAAGAAACAGTAGAACAGTGCAAACAGCAAAGAAGTCCTTCAAAAGACAATATGAGAACAAATCAAAAATGGCTTAGGCTATCAAACAAAAATTTAAAGAGGATATACGTGAATGAAAAAAAAAAAAAAAAACCAGCAAGGACGTTGGCACGGGGAGAAAGCCAGCTGGTCATTTCCAGATGCCATGACTAACTGGACACAGCTTGAACCAACAGGGTTTAACAGGCACTGGGGAAATGTTTCACATCCTCCTCAGTAAAATCACCTTTGACTTAAACATAGCAAAGGAGTTTTCTACTTGTTCTAAGCAATCATAAAGAGATAAAAATAACCTCATTCTGTTTGTCCTGTTGAATAGGGGATTAAAATAACTGGCAAGGCTTTAAGTTGTGAGCTAGAGGTGGATTCACCAGGTCACAATTGGAAAAGGAGAACTGCCAGCCCTTGATAAGCACAGCAATTACCATTCTTTTATATACAGAACTACTCTAAGGGAGTACAGTTTCCTTAAACAGCAATAACAGCATATCCTTTGATTTATACAGCAGTCCTGCAGCAATATAACCAACATCCTGTTTTCATCTTAAAGTACAGCTGGGCACTTTGTCTACAGGCTTTATTTATCAGAGTCCCCATAACTGAGTGCTTTGTCATTATAAGAAACAGCACCCTTCAACCTAGCAGCATTTTATCTTTCTAGTTCTTTCCTTACAAAAATTCGTACATGATACCTACCTGATCTACAGAGCACACAGATGTTTACTGCAAGCTTTGACACAAGTTTATAAATGTTAACTACATAAAGTAACACGCTTCTCCCACCCAGGAAGTCATGTAAAAAACCACCCAAGAAAATTCAGACAAAAAGGGTTTTCTTACTTCATGGATGTCAAAGGAAAGGATGAAAATATCTAAGCTGCCAGATCTCCTAAAGCCTCTAAAACACACAAATTCCTGATATCTGAAACCATCTCTTTATGTTCTCTCTGGATTTAGAAGTTTTCCCTGAATATAACAGCAAATCTCTATAAAAGGCCTAAAAATATATGTCTAAAACATTTGATCAGACATAACACAGATTATTTAATATTTCTGTATCCTCTGTTATCACAACAGTCAGAATCCTGTCAGAAATGCAGTATTTTCCACATTCCTACCCATGCAAGTAACCAGCCAAATAGCATTTTGAATGATTTACATGCTCATACTCTGTAACCATGCAGTAACTCACGAACATGCCATTCACATGCTGTCACACTTTAGAAATAGAAAGACCAAGAGTGCTTAACTCTTAACTACTTTATTTCTTCAAAAGTTTTAGAAGAAATTGTTGCTTATTGAATACATTAAATCACTAAAAATTTGTAAAATGAGGAAACTTTTGCTAGCTACATCTAGAAGACATTCACATTTTTTATCCATTTATCCTCAAGCAAGTGGTAAGAAGCGTGTCAGCACAATCTCAGTGGAAACAAAAAGCCAATTACCAATACAGGGCAAACTTCTTAATTAGAAGTTAATGACCCTGAATCAAGAGCAATAGAGAACCTTTAATTTGTCTATACTGGCCAGAAAACAGCCTGTGGTAGGGCCAAAGAACAGACAAAATTACTGCCAACACTGTCGAGCAGAAGCCAGTGACAAGGATGCAGATCAGAACATCACCTCGACCAGAGTGTCTACTCCTGTCCTTAGTGGTAGGAGCTAGGTCAGGGACAAGCTGCAGATAGTCCATTTGCTAAAGTCTCCAAAATTTGTCATGATTTCACCACATTTAACTGCAGCAGATCAGAGCTTCACTTGTTGTCATAAAACTGAAGTTAACAAGTGGAAAACCAGAGCAGTCAATTTGGATAAAAAATTCATGAGTGGCTATCTATACAGATCATAGAAGCAGAACAAGACATAAACAAGGGAGCACTGAAACTCAGCTGCAAATCTGTGAACTTTTCAAAATTTCACCCTCACCTTGCCGAATAAAAGTAAGTGTCAGTAACCTAAAGCCCATCAACCTCTCTCTCCCACGTACCACATTTTCTCTCTCCTAGTAAGTATGGGTTGGGTTTTGAATGCCTCCCAAAGGAGGAAATCCATGGAAAGAACTCTGGCTTCATATCAGAGAAGAGACTGAAATTGTGGCTAACAGCCATCCTACTGTTCTTCTGACACACATAAAATGACAATGATCAGAATTTTTGAAATTTTTATTACATGGATATAAAGTCACTAGCGTAATGCTGTTAGCTTAAAGCAGAAAGGCTCTCTTTGGATACAGAAATTCAAAGCTGACACTTCAAAAACATCCCAAACGACAATATCCTAAGGTGAATACCGACAAAGAAACAAAAGCCTTGTCTAACATCAAAAACAGAAAAAGGAACTACGCCAGACTTCCATGATTTGATTACCAGCAACTTATCACTGGCTTCTTCTGACTGAGGAAGAGGACATAAAGTTGCAACAAACTGAATCCACCAGCTCAACGGTAGCAGCAAATCTACTCAGTTTAGAACAAGACACACAAACTTCCTTTTACCTAGAGAGTCCATAAGGGAGGGAGAGAGGTATGCAACCTCTGTCAATTACTCAATGACTATCAAAATCCAAACAAAGAAACAAAAAAAATGGGGAGAAGTGGAAGAATTAATCTCCACATCCAGTGTCAGATCTTTGAATGAAATCAGCCTCTCTCATAAAGAGTCACCAAGCCACCTGTTCTCGCTGTCACTTAAATATTTAAGTGAAAATATTTGTTAATCAAAGCCACTGGTAAACACCATGGTACACAATACATCAGTTTGAGAACCTGACTCACATTTTCTGATGGATCTCATTTTATCATCAGAAGCCAAAAGTTTTTTAATGAGTTGAGTTAAATGACTGTTTACAATTCCAACCAATGCTATGCCATGTTTAGCTATGTCCTTGTGTCTTTGATAAAGGATCACATGGTCTTTTACAGACAGATAGGAGATCTTTCGACCATGTTCAGCATTTATTCACATGATACCATAAACTGACTCAAGGAAACAGTCAGTGTATGACTGAGATGTGAAATATGATGTGACAGGATGTGGGAAAAGCCAGTAAGTGTAGATAGTTTTCCAGATCTCATTAGGCTTTTAAAATTATTTTAAAATGAAAGTTAAAACATTATAAAATACTTCTAGACTTGGAGCTTTTGTTTTCCTGTAACAGAAGGACTCTTTAAATACTCAACCATTTTTCCTTTCTGAGAGTATGTTGTCAGCAAATTAATCACGCACTTCTCAGTTAACTAGGGTAGAATTTTGCAAGGGCATTTCTCCATTAAGTTGTTAAAGCTCTTCCAAGTGGCCCTGACAAACATTGTTACAAAATAAGCAATTCACTGGACACGTCACTTCCTACTGTCCCACTCCACACTATGAGCAGGAAGAGGCAGCATCAGCCTGTCAGAGAATACACAGATTTCATTCAGGAAATGTGACAGAATATCCAGCTGTTCTGGTCCAGTGGAGACAGAATGCAGGACAGCTGCCTCTTATGCAGAGGGGCAGAGTGGTGACCAACGCTACAGAGATCTTTCCACGAGACCACTTAGGGTGCCAAGTCATTTCAAAGACTCCATCTACACTCAACACACATGAAATACTGCTTGACACAGTACAGGATGAAATCTCAGCATTTATGTTATGTGTCATTATTTCCAAACAGTCTCAATTCTAACATAAAATCTTACTCTGGATTAAGTACTGGCAAGCAGTCTTAAAAAAAAAAAAAAAATTCCTGTAAACCTGTTAGCTGGCAGGCTTTACATATTATAACTACAAAATCCAGGAAAATTTTGGAGTAAGTAAAAGCAGGAAGAAAAACCTAACAACAGGAGCCTATAAGCAGTATCTTAAAGAACACCATTGAAAAAAAAACCCCAAGAAATCAATTGATTTGTTTGAATATTTCTAAAACTATCATAGTACCAAATCCACAATTTTTTCCTAAAATAAATCATTGTATACTTTTAAGTTTTCATTTAACATTTACAATTCATTGCATTTCTCTCCTCCTTTATTAACCTAAGATTTATGGATAAAGATGCATTACAGCAGTGTATTTTCGGAGGAAGACTGGAAAGTTTGTATGAATGTTTGGGCAGTGGAAATATAAGAACAGTCAAAGAAAGATGCTTAGAAATCAGACAGAGATTCCAGCAGTTCAGACAGTGATGTCAGATCCTTATTACTTTTCCAAAATAAGCCTCTTCAGATTCTCTCTTGTACCACTCACTATTGACAACCAGCTCTGGAGAAGTGCTTACTTTCTTACGAAGAAATGCTTTGGTTTTGCCTATCTTCTACATTTTCACCTTGCTTTTTACAACAGTGAACAAGCATTGCCTTGTGTATTGAGAACATCTCAACAATACCTATGAGGGGAGATTTTGTGCCCTGCACTGCAAAAGAACCATCAAAACAAACCACAAAAATTACTTGGATTCCAAAATCCTCCGATCCCTGCACATATCACTTGGCAGAAAGCCAGAGACCTCTCCATACTCCCAAAAAAACCCCAATCAACCATCAGGAACAAGAGAGAAGCATTAAGAAGCTGAAGGACTAAAGACACATTTGACCCAGTTCCATCAGTTCATTTCTACAACAAATTCCTGATAACATCTCATGCAGATGTCAAATTATATACATCTAATTCTGAGAAAGGACAGCATATAATACATGAATAAAATTACTGCTACTGGCCCAGCAAAGTCATAGGTAAACTCTGACTTGCTTGAATAAAGAAAAAAAAAAAAATCCCATTACACATCTCTAGTTACCACTGCCTGCCTTAAGACCTCAGCTTCAAGTCCTGCAATGTCCAAGGCATTACTCAGCTATAGACAAGTGAGCAGATGAGACCAGCAACTGCAATCACAGTCAAAGACTCTGCTTTAAAATGCCCCATAAAAGGGCCTGGGAAACCCTTCTCCCCTTCAACAGTGTAGTGAAAATATTCTCCATGCCCATATAAGTACAAGGGAACAAGATGCATTGAGCTAGGTAAAACAGAATACACAATATTTAAACACAAAAGCATATTTATAGAAAGAAGAATTTATAGCTTCAGAGTGAAGTTGGGGAAGAGGAATTAGATACAGGCAGAATGGGATACAGGAAGGGGGAAAAAAAAGAAAAAAACAAAAAAACATATGGAAAGACCAAGCTGAAGGGCCAGGCTTTTTCTAAATCTGAAGATTTAAAAGAATGCACAAAGCCAGAATCCTAAAAGATCCACTCACCTTGCTGGGTTCTTACCCCTTCAGGCAAAAATGAAGTACATCTTTCTTTATTAGTAGCTACAGACTTACAAACTTGTTTAAGATTGAGCAAAAAGGAACTTTCTCCAAGCAGTGAGTACTTTAAAAAGTGAATGAGGTAAATATAGCTCAAGGAGGGTGCCAAGGATGGAATTAGTGACGCTGATTTGTAATGTGGGTGGAAGGAGAAGATCAAAATTGCAGGCAAGGGGAAGTAAGAGACCATGAATCAGAGACCAGCAGAGGATACAGAAAAGTTTATGTCTGGAGACTTCAGAGGGTAAATGAAAAACGCAGTAACTTTTCAGAAATGAAAGTTGGGAACCTGGGAACAACTTTCAACATATAATGACACCTGATTTACAAGGAATCAAATATTCTGAATTTAAATTTTTTTTTAAAAATAAAAATTTTAAAAATCAAAGCCCAAATTTCTGGCATGGGTTGAATTTCTGATTTTACACAAATGCCTGAAAATGATCAGAAATTCCACCTACTACATTATTGTCACCAACTAACACCCACCTTGTTTGTCTTACTAACTAAAGGAGTAAAAAACCCATCCATCCATGCAAATGATTTCTATGCTGTCAAAGCCAGAATGGTTACATTTTCCATTCTGCACAACATTAATTTTTAATGAGAAGGACAGAATGTTGAAGTCCGTAGCTACTAGTAAAGAAAGAAGTATTTCATCTTTGCCTCAAAGGGTTACATCCAGCACGACAAGTTGCAAACATTTGCTCTTTCAGCTTTGTTACTAACAGATATTTTGGCTCCTCTTTTCTTTTTTACTAGATCAGAAACAAAGCATTATTCCTCCCAAGTAAAAAGAGCTTTCAACGTTGCCGTCACAAGAACGGGTAAACAATAGCCAGCTCAGTAGATTATCCTATACCTGCAATATTATGCCCAGTTGTTTTGTCAGTCTAGTTTGACAGTACAGAAGGACTGAGCTAGGTTTTACAAAAGTCAAGAGCAATACAATGATACTTAAACAAATAGCAAACTAGTGAATGACAAAAACAACACAAACCAAACTTGGCACACCTCATTCTTCCCTAATGTCCTTCAAATTACTTTGATACCTATATACAAAAAGTTTCTGGGCAATAGTAACACAAAGCTTCCACTGCTACCCTACTGATAGTCTCATTTTCATGAACATTCTTATTTAACTCACTTAATTCAGCAAAGATCCCAGCACATCAAAAGGGGGTGGGGGGGCCAGGGAGGGGACACAGATGGGCAAAAAACCCAAAAAAACTAAGCTACCAGTCAAAATGAATGAAACAAAAAAATGTAATTCATTTTGTGAAAAAAATAGAAGAAGCAGCTCCTCTGGACAACTTTGTCAATTGTAAGCCTGTATTAAGGGGAGAGCTGAAAATGTTTAAGCTCTCCCCACTGCAAAACATTTAAAAGTTACCTGTCAAGCCCTATGCATAGAAGAGCTTCAGTCTTTGGAAGAAAACCCATCTTAAGGTCTGACATTAAAGTAAGGTAAAATACCAAAACTGAAAACTAATTCTCAACAGAAAACCAAGGCCCATGGGAAAAAAAAAAAAATTAAATCAATACATCAATAACTCAGGAATATTAGACTGAAAATTGATTTGATTTTAAAGAAGAATACACATATCTCTAATGCTGTTCTTTTGAGATAGGATGGTGTTTTCCTTGTTGGAGGTTTTTTGTCTCTTTCTGCTGGAGGAAAATTCAAGCTCACAACATTTCTTTCTTAACATAGAGCAACAGCTTGCAATGTTTGGGAAGGAGAGGTTTGTTTGTCTATTATTAAATATGAATTCAAATCAAGTAGTTGTATTTCCAGAAAAGAAATGAAAATCAAATAAATGTGAAGAAAGTATTTTTAAAACACAGCTAAGAAAGCCTCCAAGATGTACTATTTCTTCAACGAGAACCTCTGTAGAACTAAAGCTTGCAACAAAACTAATGCTTTCTCACAGAAGAAAGCTTAAGCCCAGCTAAAAATATTCACATGCTCTATTTTCTTTAACTGAAAATAGTAATCCTGACAACCATAGACATGCAGCAGAGTTGACATTACTACAAGTTCCCATGGGAGATATTTCATAGATAGATTAGGGACTCATCCTTTAACCACCTCTGGCACTCTGATCATTTACAACAACCAGACAAATGCACGTGCCCCTTCTGAACTGGATAACCTCCTAGTAAATAAAAACAAATCCATCAACTCTGAATTCTGTAAGAATTCCCATGGTACTCCATTTCTGCATAAAAAAACATTTCTTAAGCCATGAAAAAAATGCAGTCTTATCTATCACACGAAGAACATGTCTACTGGAACTCCAGTTAGTAAGTGTTTAAATTTGCTTCATAAAGAGCTGCATTTTTAATTGGGGGACCTTACCTCAGGAGAGAATTCAGGTGAAGCGTCAAGTTTTTAATTGGTTGCTACAGCTCAAAACAACAGGGATGGTTTTTCCCCTTGAGCCCTCCATTGTTGCACGCTGCACAGTCAGAGTTTCCTCTTCATTGTGCTAATGCTGGGCACAGCCACAGAACTCTACAGGAATCTAGGAGCCAACATCTCGGCTTCTTGTCATCCTCTAATGCCCTGACGTCAGCTCTGAGGTTTAGAGCTGCACACAATGATACAGTGAAGAGCAACTTTCTCAAACTTCAGGGAGCTATGCGAACTTAAGTTAGAGTAGCAGCGTAGCTGTTGGGGAAGCAAGTGAGAGCCAGGTGAAAAGAAAAGAAAGTGCACAATCAGATCTGGTTTAACTTGCAAGCAGGCATAAAAGAGAACACCTGGCATTCCTTGTATCCACTACATTAACACAGCAACTCATTACATTGACTTGTTAATTTCTAGAAAAAAAAGAATAAATATTTAGTTGAGCATGCTAACCTTGTTACAGCTCCAAGGGCTGGCTGGATAATCCGGCATCTGCTGTTCCCCAACACACATAAAACTACAACAGTGGCAGCTCGGAACAGCAGTCAGGCTAGAAAGACAAGCATGCTCAGAAATTTTTTTTACAAGCTACAGTCAATATAGGCAGAAACAGTACAGCACTTTATGAAGGGAGACCTATTTAGGTATTGCCAGATTACAGGAGAAACAATTTGTTTGTGACTTTAAAATATTCCTAGTCAATTACTTTGTCTGTCAGATGACAGAAGTCCCAAAAGACCTTCAGTTTCCTCTGGAATCTAAGGTTTTGGTCCCCTACAATGGACTCTTTTCTTCTTCCACCCAACACAGATGCGCCTACTCAAAACAAATAGTGATCTTCAGGTTTTACATAAACATTGTGATGTCATTAAAAAAGAAAACAAAACAGTAACAGCAGAAGAAAAGAACCTACCCTAAGGTAACACCAAAACCCACCTTCTAGTCTTAAGCACTTTTTCCCCTCAAACGCTTTTGATTCGCCACTATCTAGCTCTCCCTTTTCTTTTTCACAAGATAAAGACACACTTGGACAAAGCTTGGAAATAACTCAGCTGATCTCTATTTGTGTATTACCCTCCTACACATTTTTTCACCCTAGTATCCACATTCCACCCCCTAATGTTTTCTTGATCTCATTCCCACAGCAACACACTCCAAGAGAGAACATTACCAGTAACTATTCCATAGGCATCCAGCTATGACTCCAGATTTGACAAAGTTTGACTAAACAGCTTTTAAATACAACATTCAGTTAATGGCACCAGTGTCACTCCACTATTTGACTTTGCCTTGCTTAAGGCAGATACATTAAGAAGAACACAGTCACCTCAAGAAGTGTTATGCGTACATTTGGAACTCAGCTGGCAAATTGGCCCCTGGAATGATTAGCATTCAAGTGGCTCCTGATGGGCATCCACCCACAAAGGAGCTAACTCCCTGCTTCAAACATCCAGCAAGCTCTACAGTCCCAAATTCTCAAAATTCTTTCCATTTTGTTATTGCTCATTTACTTGTTCTTCATCAGGGTCATGGGGGTGAGAAGAATGCGCTAAGCATTATCTTGAAGTCCTCACTCTAAGAAAGGAAGCACATAAAAGACAGGACTACTTGTTAGACCCATAATGGCCTAACCTCGGATCCTAGACAGTGCTACCACTTAGTAGCATAAGTAAAAAAGGTCTTGCACTTAATGATAAACATGTGTATACAATATACAGAGCAACGGCAACAGCTAATTCATTGCAACAGAAAAATACAGTTTCACCCTTCAAAATTCAGACACATATCCAAGTCCCCACCCCCACTCTGGGGCTGTGTCTTGGGCACAGAATGCTTAGTTTGAAGCTATTGCTACACTTGCTGTCCCTCCCCACACTCCGCTACAGCAAGGACTTTTATTTATACTTGAACAAACCTGCGGCTATGTTGTGAGCTGACTCAACCAAACACTTGAAAGAGAAGGAAGAGAGCTCAAATCAGTATTCCAAGCTCGACACCAACACTGCGCCACAGCTGATGTCTCCACAGTGTGATTGAAATGATTTGATAAAAACTCAGTTAACATGCAAGAAAAAAGGTAAATTTCTCTGGTTTTCTGAAAACATCTCTCACTTCCTGAGACAGCCCTGGAAATCATGTGAAAAAGACTTCTGTCCTCCTTAAATTTTTCAAATACATCCACCACACCAAGCAACAGTGAATAGGAGCCTGAAGACACACACCTGGCACTAAGCTAATCAAAGTGGTTTGGCTCTGCCCCTTTCCCCACACAACTAGCTTTATTTTCAGCCCCTGGAGAGCAGCTCTATCTCCTAAGCATGTTTTTGTTAGACACACAACGAAAATGATAAAAACAAAGGGGGGTTTGCTTGGGTAAAGCAGGTCAAAAGCTGTTGTTTTGTACATAAGCATATAGCTTTAAATATGATTTAAGGGAGCAAATGAAATAATGCAAAATTGTCAGAAAGATTACAGTTGAATTAAAGGTGGATATCAACATGAATTCTATCATTTCAAAGGATAGCAATATTACATTTACCAAAATCCACATTTGCTCCAACATTCTCCTGGATTTGCTCTCCGTTTCAATGAGCAAATAATTATTAAGCCATAATACAGTTCTTCATGTTAAAATCCTGTGTCAACTACTGACATCTACTTGTAATGTAAAAAAGTATTTACTCCAGGGTACGGGATTGCTGTCCAGCAACAGCAGGAAAATTCTGTTCAAAAGGTAGGATAACAACTACAGCCACTTCTTTTTTTATTTATAAGTATTAAATCACACATTTTCCTATCATTTCATAAAGTAAATTCAGCTCTGTGATGAACAGGTGCAGACTTTGTCAACTGGCCTGGCAGGAGCTCTATACCATGAGTGCTGCTCAGGGTAAGATAGATGAGCTATAAAACTGCCTACCTGTCCAGCCAAGCTCCTCCTGCCAGGAGAAGAAACTATGTGTCATGGCCAGCCAGTTACTGGGCACACCTCCTATTCATCATATTCCAAAATATTCCAGCCAGTTGCTGAGCACAGTCTCTATTCACCACATTATAAACAAAAAAAAAGATCCAGCAGAGGCCATTTAAAAAAAAAAAAAAATCCTCATTTACCTTGAAAGTACAGAGAGAATAACATGGGCATGTTTCTCACCAAATTCAGATAAATATTTTTATCCACGACCAGTTTTAATAAACAATTTTCAATAGGAAAGCATAACCCTCCATGCAAAAAAAAAAAAAAAGACAGGATCCTTTCCCAAAACTTGTCCCCATAGATCTGATAACAAAATTCCATATTAAAGAGCCACTAGTGATTAAGTTATACAGGAGTTCCAAGCCTTAACTAACATCAGTGCTTGAAAATTTACAAAACACTACCTTCTTAGCAGTTAGCATAAACAAGCTTTCTCGGTTGTTACGAGTTACCAGCAATTACTCCACAGAACTTCAAACAGTGATTTAAGAACACATTGGCTGGTAAACAGTTTTCAGTTGCAGATTAACAACACTTTCAACCTGGCTAGACAAATTAAGAAGAGATGTAATGCAGCATATTGCATCATTTGGTAATACATTTAACAAAAAATGCTATTTCAACTGAAATTCTTCCCAGATTGCACAAATTTTCCTATCATCTCAGAGAGGGAACAGTAGCTGCATACTATTCAAAAATGTATCTGTGGACTATTTTCAGTAAAACTGGGAGTTGTCTTTTTTTCTGGTATATCCACCTTTTTTTCCTCAAAGCCAGCGTTTCAATGAGCAAATAAGACTATCTTAAGAAAATAGTTAAGACTGTCAATAAAGAACTTTTGTAGCAAGAAAGGCATGGCAACTTGATTTTTCTAAGTACTAAATTAAATGTGAACAGCTGATAAAAGGCCTGAAAATCTCTCTGCAGAGATAATGCAATGAGCACTGCTGTTAGCTGCATGTTTCTCAAAACTGAGAAGTGGATGCTGGCAGATGCTTGAAGTCACATCAAGGGAACTTAGATGTCAAGCAGCAGCCAAAATTCACTATACCCAACAGCTTTATGGCAGGCAACAGGCCTAGAGTAACTGTCAGAACAGACAAAGTTTTAATTGTGTCTTTTTGCTTGTTTTTATATTCCTACTTACAAGTAAAACTGAAGACCTTCAAGACATACTGCTTTTGCTACTTCCTAACCTGGAGAAAAACACTATTATCGTACACTCAGTCCTTCCAACTCTGCTTAAGTACACAGAGTCTTAAATATGCAGTAATTATCTATACTGTAATTATACCTTCTACATTGATTAACTATATAAAGCTAATTTCTCAACGGCTACATATAAACGTGGAATGGTGACAAGGCCTTAAGTAAATAAATAGCACTCTCTTTTTGAGTCTTCCATATTCACTACAGCCATGACTTCAAACTGACTTGATTACTGCTGCAAATACTACAGTAAATTGCCGTCATCTGCACCTGTTTATCCTGTAGCCACCTGGTCAGAAATCCAAATAATCCGTTTTTGCGAATAGTATGGAAGCTTCACAAAAATGTTCATGTTAAAAAAAACCACCCACCACGTATTTTGTCCATTCTATTTACAGATAACTTCAGCAGTCTTGCCAGTATTTCGCTTCACTCTAGTTCCTAGTGAAGTCACTGAGTGAATTAATTTTCTTCAAACGTACCTGACTAGTAAAGGAAAAATCTTCCTCCTCCAGATCTATAACTGGGGTAGTTTTACTTAGGATTTAAAAAAATACATTCTTTAACGTTATATTTTCTGACATACTACAAGGAAGTAAAAACAGAGGGGCCTAACACCTAAAAAGAAACAAGCCAGCCCTTTTACTACTCCAAACAGATGCTGCTTGTTTATTTTCTTTTCCCCAGCGTCGGCAGTTCCCAGAGAACCGAGGAGGGCGCTCCCCTGCCACACCACCGCCACTCTCACTCAGTGAGCTGGAAGTTGACTCCGCACACCTAAGGATGCTCCGACCGGCAAGTGTTGACCTGCAGGGATTTGCCAGAGGCGCCGATCCCGGCAGTGCCGCGCACCCGGCAGGTCCCGCGCTGGCAGCGCTGCAACCCGGCAGAGGCACCGGGACGGCGACGCCGGCGGGCGGGTTGCGGCTCGTCCCTGCGGGAACTGCCCGCGGCGCGGGGCTGGCGCTGCAGCCGCTGCTCGNGAGCCCCGGGAACGGGCACGGGGAGCACGCTCGCCGCCGGCGCTGGGGAGCCGCCTCTCGCCGCTGGCTGCCTCCCAAGCTCCGCACCTCACAGCCGGGCGCGCACGGCACCAGCCTCTCCGACCCGAGCTGCCCTCTCGCTCTCACCTCACCTCACCCAGCCCCGCGCTCGGCCCCAGCTCCCGCCGGCTGTCCCTCCGGAGCCGGGGGCGGCCGCGCTCCCTCCCGCGCCCTGAGCTGTGCTTACCCGGAGGGTGGCGGGACGGCCGCCGGCCGAGCGCCACCGTCCATGCCGGCGGCCAAGAGCGCGCAGGGC
>VZTF01007977.1:127192-172638 GCA_013397755.1 Cnemophilus loriae | reverse complement strand
GCCCGGGCCCCCGCCCCCACAGCCGCGCCGCCCCGCCTCACCTGCTCGGGGCGGGCGGAGGAGGGCGGCCCCGCTTCGCAGCCCTGGGCACCGCCTCGCCCCCGAGCCCGGGCATTCCCCGCTGTTTACAGCGTGGACACTGGGCGTTTGCGGTTCGTGGTCACGGGCTGCGCCAGGCTCCTGCCGCTCGCGGAACCACACCTTGGGCGGAGGGGAAAAAAACACAGAAGCAAGGAAAAAAAAAAAAAAGGCCACAAAAAAAATCCCCCCAAAACAAAACTGAACTTCGCTGCGAGAAACTTGAAACGCGGAACCTTCCCCGCTCCGGCACGCGCGGAGACACAGAGACTCCCTGTTCCCGTCCCAGCGCCTCCCTCCCGCCCCCACACACCCGGCTGTCCCTCCAGCTGCGGCCGGAGTGGGGACTCCGCTCGGTCCCGGCCAGCGGGGGCAGGGCCGCTCCTCTCGGCTGGAATTTTCCTCTCCCCGAGCGAAGCGTCCCAGCGGCCGCCTCGGGCTCGGCCCTTTCGCATTCCAGCCGCCAGGGCGCGAGGCGAAATCCCCACAGGTGGGGAGAGCCAGGCGCGGAGCCCGGGGCCGGGATGCGGTCGGACTCCGCGGTGGGGTCCGGCACCCTCAGGCAAACTGTTCTGCCCGGCCATCGGGGCTGGGGCGCCCTGTGCCCGCTGCCGAGCGCGCCCGGGACTCGGCTGAGCCCCACCGTGTCACGGGTGGCGAGCGCCCGGCGTCAGGAGCGGTTTGCTCGCTGAGCGTGACGGCACTTCAGCTTCTCTGTGCACTAGATCGGGAAATGACGCGCTGCATACCTGTGTCAGCACAGAGCGCCGTTCCTGCTGTGCTGTGGGACCAGATGACATTGCCCAGTACATACAACTCTTTATACAGGTAATATGTTGCCCAGTGCTTAGCGAAAGTTGAGCAATAGCCAACGCCAAAGCATTTATACCTTTCTTTTTATCTCCGTAGGAAAAAAGTAGAACGTTGCATTCAAGTACAAAAGTCCTTTTTCTGACTAGTTCTAAGATTATATATCTGGAAAAAAAATATATAATTGACCATTCGATGTTAACATTCATAATACTCGATGTTACTATTCTTCATAGCTAGTGTAATACTGTATATAGCATTGTATAGATACTGTACTTTCATAACATTTTGCTTCTCCCTGTATATGCCCTTCTCATCTGTAATGTGCTTCTTCAATAAAGATTTTTTTTCTGCTTTTCTGCTTTTTCATTGGAGACTAACCCTGAAGCCACCTGTTTTGACAGACCCTAGAGGTTGTTCACACCCTGAATAACCACATGCCATTATCAGGCACACCCCATTAATCTGTGTATGTTTCTCAAACCAAAAAATTTATCACTGGTGAGTCAGATGGATTTTCCATGGTCCAGTTTTCAGAAGAGGCAGTGCTCAATGAATTGATCAATTAAGAATCTCGGGAACAATTTCATTGAAGACCTTATGTAAGTTTTGGACCCGTTTTCTCTTTTGACAGTCCACTTTCTATTCTGACATTCCTCAAATTGTTTGGCCACTTTAGGTTCGGATGAAGGTTGACAAATTCTTTTGTATGTTGACTGTTCCTGCAATCAGGGCATGGTAACTTTCTGCATTCAGTTTGTAGCGTTAGTTTAAGTACAAAAGAACTCTGCTTCCAATCAGCTACTTCTTGAGCAAAACCATTATTTGATAGCACCTTCTAAACTGTACTGAAACTCTCATGCTGCAAAGGTGTGAGATGATTTAACAGTATCATGATGTTTCAACTGAAGACCCTGTAGCTGATTGTGTATTAGTTAGAATAATTTCATGTGTTGGTGTCATGTTGTCATCCCTTCTAAAAAAATTTGCTTCACCACCAATAGATAAGGAACTGTTGTACCACTCCCTTTATAATCTCACTTGAAAACCAATATATGCTATACTCTAATTCTTTTGGCAAGTATTAATGCCACAAAGATTGCAATCTATTGAATAGCTCACTTGGGCTCATAATAGAAGCTCAGCAATGCCAGGCAGAAAAGTGGCATTAGGGAAATAACGTTAAAAAAAATTATTGATGGTGACAATTTCCAGTAGAGCCTGGAGGATTATCTAAAACAGCAGTTCACTGAATAACGCCAATCTCACTTTAAGAGGGGAGAGTTTATGCTTATTGTCTTACACTACCACATGTCTTACTCTTATCTCAGTTGTTAACTAAACACATCTGAAATTCTGATCACTAGAAACATTGTAGGCTCTAAACTTGAGTGCCTGCAGGCCATGTTCTGCAGTGGCAGTTTTACAATAACTAGACTTAAAACAGTTGGGTTTGTGAGATACCGGAGATACCATTTTTCTTCGGGGTCTCAGTTTTTAGAGACAGATTCTGGCCTCTTATGGCACTTTGTTTCTTTATCAATAGAAAATCAGTTCTGTGTTTGAATTTCAAAAGATGTTGACAGAATCAAATGCTCTTTTTAAAATTTTTCTATTTTTATAAAATTTCCAACTTTGTCCTGAGCTCAAGACATTGTTCATACAAAGCAAACATAACTCTCATACACAATAAACAGAAGGCTGCATCAGAGAATACCAAGCGGGTTATTAACACACTATTCATTGTCTATTCTCCTATTGAATAGCCAAAGGAAAAAAAAGCCCACAACAAAACATTTAAAGTTCCCTAGATTTTTCAAGCTGATCCATGAAGATATCATTGTAACAATTAATGAAGTGGTAGGTTATTAATTGCACCGTTGCAATAATGTCATCTTTTGTCAATGGTTTAAGGTAAAACAATTGTTTATCTGGAGGCATAAATCCATGTGGCAAGCTGCCACCTGCTGCACTTGGTGAATGTACTCGGTGCTATTGTATATTTAGTATAAATGTTTGCAGATTAATACCCAGTTGTGATTACTGTTAACCTTCACATTATGCATGTAGTTAGAACTGCTAATTGCAAATGATATTTGAAGGGGAACTTCTCTCTTAGGTAGAGACATGAAGTTCCAGGTATCTTACTAACTATGGGATTTTTATACAAGTTAAATTACTAAAAACAAAGCCTTGCCTGTTCTAAAAATCAGCAATATTCCATGGCATTTTTCATAACAGTCAGAAGTTGTCCTAGATGGCTTCAGTACTTGTGGTTGCTCTCCTCTGTTCAAGAGGTTGCCAGAAATGTGAATACAAATATTTTTGAATGAAAGATGCTGTAGAAATGTAGTGGACAGTATGATTTTCAAAGAGGTATGCCCATTATTGCATAAGGTGAAAGCTTTTTGAAGTGTTACAATATTTTTGTAAGGCTCCTGTGGTTTATTTAAGGTCTGCTTGCGAGGTCTTTTAAAATTTCTTAATATACAACAGGTTATAGTGACATTTTGTGATTTAAGGATGTAACCTGAATGCACTCCTAATGTGGTTTTGTACATTGAAAATTATACTGTGTCACACTATAGTTGTTTTGAATAATACTGTGTAAAGTAGGTGTCAAATAGATTATGGAATTGAAAGATGTTTTCCTTGTTAATTTTCTGATGCATAATTAAAATACATTAGAAAGCTGAGCTGTTTATTCTATACGTTTGATCATGTATAGCAGACATGATAAAAATCAGGTTTTTACCCTTATAGTATAAAGATAAAGCAGGGAATTATTATATTATTCTTCATTTTTTTAAAATGAAAAGTAAATCCATATGTAACTCTTTTCCTAGGGGTAGTCAATCAGCCTACACTGCATCCTGTTGAGCAGTTGCCATTTCTGTGTTTGCATTCCAGAATGTGGGTTAGGTTTTGGGAGCGTGCACACACATGTACATAGCTACTGAAAGCACTGCTGTAGGGACAGGTTTGGGAGCCCATTTAAACTCTGCATTTAACTGAAGTGCACTGTCCCCTGTACACAGCGCTGGTGAGGCCACGCCTCGAGTCCTGTGTTCAGTTCTGAACTGCAAGAAAGACATTGAGGTGCTGGGGCGTATCCAGCTTTGGCCTCGTAGACGAAGTAAAAATAAGTCTTCAAAAAACTACCTCACATACTTTCAGGTACAGGACTAAGTAATTTCTGCCTTTTGGATAAGGTTTTCTTAATCGTCAATACTACACATAATACTGCCCCAAATAGTTTTTGCTCCTAATATGTGTATTACAGGCATTTACTTTCTTAGAGATACGTTGCCCTTTTAGTTCATATTTAAGACCTGCATGATGATACTATGATGTACTCTCATTACTACCATTGTGTTTTCACTCTGATAGTATTTTATTTTTGCCTTCGGATCATCAAAGCAAATGTTTTACTGCTTACAAGTCATGATTTCTAAGTTATTTTGTTGTTGAGCAGTATTTCTGGGGATGCATTAAATAACAATTAGTGAGGTATTCGTGTGGATTAACATTGCAGTTGAGTAATATTAGAAAGCTTCAGACGATGCTGAGTAGTGCGTGATATAAGGCGTAGAATCTCATATGCTGTGAAGTATCTTGTTGCAAAGTTAATTATTTTTTAAACCTGCTTTGTCTAATTCTTTCAAATTATGTTATCCGCAGTAGTTGCAATGAAAGATAGATAAGAATTAATTTAAATGTTAATCATAGCTGGGGTTTAGCAGAAACTACAAGTTCACTAAATTGCTTTCATACACTAAATTTCCACATTATGAATGCACATAGTGTGCAAAATCCTCAACACTGAAGTCTGCAAAGTCTAAACAGTAAAAAATATTTCTGAAGAAAATCACCTCTGGAAAGAAATACATTCATAATATCTGTTCAATTCATTAGTAATTTATTAGCTTATGGTTTATTGTATGGTATATCATAACACTACAAGAAACATAATCTCCTTTTTCTATTAGAAAAATACCCTTAGATCCAAAAGGAATTGGGGATTTTTTCAACAGAGATACAGAAAATGTAGCAATACCTAAGCTATAAGCAGATGAGTTATCTTAGGTCCCAAAATCTATATTGCTATGGTTGTACTGTGTCATGAAAACAAGATATATTAGCCAAGGAGACGCCTTATGCTGCACAAATTTGTATCTCTTGGTAATTAGCCAGCTTGCTCAGAACTAGCCTGGCTAACTTTACAGCTCTCATGCTTTCTGGACAGCCTTGGAGGTGCTATATATGTTTAGTGGAATATAATGCCATATGTTAAGATGCTCTTGAAGCATGGAGAGGGAGTTAAATGCTTCACTTGGATGATATGAACTGTGTACTTTGATTAGACAACTGAATAAATGGGGAGGAGAGAGGGAAGAGACGCTCCTCCTCTGGAATGCTAACAAGAAAGTGAAGTTGCTCTGTGTGCAGGGTGCACATTCAGGTGTGCTTTAGGAACCTACGGCAGGAACGGGCCCCACAGCAGCGCTCCAAAGGGACACATCATGTCTATTTTAAA
The DNA here is from genome assembly GCA_013397755.1 of Cnemophilus loriae. Lineage (NCBI taxonomy): Eukaryota > Metazoa > Chordata > Aves > Passeriformes > Corvidae > Cnemophilus > Cnemophilus loriae. The sequence goes on along the minus strand of VZTF01007977.1, from coordinate 167,213 downwards.
CATGAGATGGTACTGAGATGTTCAGCACAGACAAATCAAAGATAATTTTCATCACATATGTGCACACAGTGAATTCTAAGGACCTGGAGAAATGTATTTGTTGGGAAAAAGGCTCATCCCACCTTCATATGCTAGCAGTTTCAAGAATACAACACTGCACCAAGTTATATTTAAGTCACATTGTAGGCACATATTCTGCTTCATAGATCCAGAAATTATTAGTGTTCTAAGCTTTTAAAAAGCTGGAATTTTTTTCCCCAATAAACATTTAAATAAAAGTCATGAACATATACTTACACAAAGGTTTCAGTCAGAGTACCTGGCAGAGTTCACCAACCTTTTCAAACAGACTAGACAGGAACCCAAGGCTGGGTATTACAACTGAATGTGGCTTTAAGTCTAGTATAAGCTTCATCATAGGGAGATGAAACATTAGTTACAGAAATTCTTTGAAGTTTTAATCTGAGAATTATTACTGCTCTGAGTTTGAGAGCCTGCATAAATAATTTCAAGTAATTTCAAAGCCCAGCTTTGACTGCTTCTTTTCTGTAGTTTGCCATTGTCTCCTTGCAGAATTACCTCGTTAGTGAGCATCTATGCGTAGTCAACACAGCTTGTGCAGACATGTCAAAGACAATTTTAAATTAGCATATGCATGAAGCTCAGCTCAGGCTAACAACTCAGTTTCAGAGCCAGGTTTCTGGAGAATATATAAGTGAAATTATTTCTCTCCTTGGCTGTGCTTAGCAGCAGTACACAGGATAGGATAGCTCAAGGTGTATTCTCTGGTAAGAATCCACTAGTATTTATATCACTGTATCTGCCCTGTAAACAAAAAATGGTAATTAAGCAGCAAAGTAATCTCGCATATAAATATATGCCCCTGGCAACACAGACTGAGAAAGCCGTCTTGCCTTTGTGAGTGTTGTATAAAAACATAACTTGTACCCATACCTATTTGCTACTGATGTACCAAACTGCAATGTATATATTCAGCATCATTAAATGCTTCTAATTTAAGCAGTTAAGTTTTAGCTAATTTTATCTTTTATTTTATGTTAGTTAATTTTATCTAAGAAATGTTTGAAGCATTTTCTAGCACTAGTTTTCCCATTTGTTTTTAATGGAAGGATTGTGTCTAGACACCATAGGAAGCACTTCTCCTGGCACCAGAGATGCTGTTCTTTCAAATTTCCTTGCTTCCAAATTGCTGTGCTAAAATCACTGCTTACTATCCACTGAGTAAGCCATAGTTTGGAAGGTTTCATTTGTATCTTGCCACAATCAGGAGGGGAAAAAAGGCTTAACAATCTAGTTTGGATTTGTTCTGTTTACTATGGCATAAAAACGAATATAATGATGCTTAGAATTTTCACATGCTAATTACTATGTATACAGGCAGCAATTTACATTGCTTTTTACTGTACCTTAACATCTATCAATTCATTCTAGTTAAGTACTGTGTACTAATCAGAAACAAAACTTGCACGAAATTGTCCAAATATTTTCATTAAAAATAAAGTAAAAATATAAACAAGCTAGAATAGGGCTTTACATGCTCCATATGGAATCTGCAAAAGAAATGCCCTTAGTTCACCCAATCTGACTTGGGCATTAGACCAGATTTAGAAGACTGTGCAATGTTGTATTCATAGCACTATGACTGCACAATTAAAACATCTGAAGATTTAGCTTTTAAGTAGCTCATTAAAGGTATTTTTAAGCTTTTCCTTTGAAAGAAAAACCCAACTAAATACAGCAAAAAGATTTTGAATGCATCAGTCAGTCTCACTCCATGACCAGTGTGTAGCTCCAGTGTTACACATTTATACCAGGAGATGTGAAATTGCCATTATCATTCTAACTGGAGCTATAGGCCACTGAGCTGCTATAACAGCACTATAGCTATTTCTGACTTTGTGGGATGGGGCCAATGTTTTTCTCAGAAATAAAGGTTAGAAAATGAAAAGAGCTCTCATTTTATCTCCCCTGTCTCTTCCTGGAGAAAACTGGGCAAGTTAACAGTAAAGAAATTCATCTAGAGTTCTTAAACACAAAGCACCATCTCTGGCTCAGGAAGTTCCTGAACCACAGACTGCTTGATGATAGGAATATTTATGGTAGTATATATGTTTTCCCTTCCTTTTTTAGTGTTCCCTCAACATCCATTTTTGGACATTGCCTGAGAAAGGACATCAGGCTAGATAAGACATTCAGTCTGACACTGAGAGGCCATTCTCACGTTTTGTGGTTCTTTAGATATATTTCAAAGTCTGACTTTAAAACAGAAAGACCTCGTTTTTTAATAAAGGTAAAGGATTACTATAGATGTATGCGGTTTCTTTGAACCTACTGTAATTATTATTTCAAGATTTTGCCTTCAGTCTTATTTTTAACATTGTAATGCCCCACACCTTTCAAGCACTTAAGCATTCAAAGAGCTGGTGAAGGCAGTTTGGTGGTGTTAGAAGGTAAATTATGGCTCTGCTGAATTACTTACTTGGGTATTGACTTTAGATGCTGTGTAAAGTGGCAATGCTGAATGGCCTCATTAACAACTCTGAGGCCAGTGTGCCTGAGAGATGGCACCAGGACAAGGAGATGTTTTATCTCTCTCTAGCAGTGTATGAAATGCTTATTGACTGGGCTGAACCTTAAAAGTCAGGCCATTATAGGCAAATACAAGTTCATGGGCTTCAATCCAGACTAAGATTCACAAAGATAAGCATGTATATGCTAATTAATACATCAGAGTGTATTTAGGCCAACCAGTTAAAGAGAACAGACTGAAACAGGATTGAGCTGCCCAGATGTAGAAGAAGGAGAAAGAAGGGGTAAATAAAAAGTCAACCTAAATAGTTTGTACTTTTTTTTATTTTACCACTTATGAAACTGCATTTGAGAAATAAGCAATTGTAGACTCTGATAAAAATGATAGCAATTTGAGCTGAGTCACACAACCACGTTTTAAGCGAACTCTTGTCTCCTGGTTTTACAGACAGAATCCTGCTGCATAACCCGTTTTAAGTAATTCAAGATGCACCTTAAAAAATCCTTGGCCCAAGGGCAGAAAATTTTTGAAACATTTAAAGTGAATGAAAAAGAACAGGAAGATAAAGCTGCACCGTGGGTCAAAAGCTAGATTTCTGTGAGGGCAGAAGGAAATTGTTTTAAAACATAGACTGTGCTTATCAAGGTTAAAAGGAAACATTACATTTTTCAGCATAAAATATGAATACTGAGATGAGAGAGAGAATCAACAGGTAAAAATGTCTGGCAAGGCCAGATTACATGGTTAAGGAACACCAAGGCATAGGAACAAATTCATGGCACAAGTAAAAGTATTGTCCTTGGGCTGGACAGATGGTTAACTTTGCTTACTGAGGCTTTAATCCCCAAGTCACTCTGTTCTCTTTAGATCAGAGTGACTCTTAGGATAGACTGTATAACTATCATAATATTTATATAAGAAACAACAACAGCAGCAATAACAACAACTATAATAATACTAATAATAATACCTGTTCCTTTTCTAAACTTTTCCAAATCACCTTTTTTCCAGTTCATGTGCCACTGATGAAAAAAACTGCTGAGTGCATAAAGAAAATTGCAATTGAATTTTGCCACAACTTCATCTTTAGTCAAGACTGAAAGAGCTTAATGCTAGTATTCTTCAAGATCTATGCTCCAACGACTTTGATCAACAGTCTTCAGCAAATCAGATTTGTTACTGTCTCAATGTATGAAAAGAACAGAAACAAAGTGATGCAGCTGTATCAAGTAGCTATCATTCCTATGTAAATTTGAAAGGTATTGAATATGAATCTGAATTATGTGTTTCAAACTAAAATGGCAGAAACAACTAAATTTCTAATATCTAGACAACTGTAATTTCTGGTTGGAATTACTGGAAATAAAATTAAATTATTTTTGCCCATATCTTTCAGTAAAATAACAGATTTTTACTGCTTCTTATGATAAAAATGATATCTGTTACAAAATAGTAAGACAAAAAGTAAACTGTAGTTAATAAAAACTTAAATCAGTGTTAGTTAACCTGGATACAATTTATACCGTTATTATGATGCCTCTGAATTGCAAATCAGACTAAATCTGTTGAAAGCAAAGCAAACAACAAAAGTGAATCTGTTCTATTCTAAGTCACACCACAGAAACATGTAATGCTTCTCCAGTTAAACATAATGGAAATTACGCTTGAAAAGAGGAGAACCTATTCTGCCCTATTCTACTGACTCACCAATTCAGAACAAACACACACCATGGGTGAACTCCAGCCTACTGGCTTCAAGGGCAAGATCAAGATCCTCTGTGATTCCTAAGGTTGCAAATTTACCTGATGTTTCAAGGTGCATGCATAAGTGTTTTCCAGGTTGCTGAATGTCTCATTTTTCAAAGGTGGGAGATATTGAAATCTCCATTTCCCTTTAAATTACACAAAAGCAGATAAAAGACTGGACTTAGGGATCACTTAGATGGGGAGTAATGAGGAAGGTGGGATTATCTTAAAACTATTTTAAATTTATGTGGAAGCTTTTAAATTTTTCTTTCTTTTTCCTAATAGCTTTTATTATTGTGGACAACATATACCTTGCTTTATATATGACATAATACTATCTTGCATACTTCTTATTTTGTTAAGAATTCACATCCTAAAGCTATATATAGCAGGTTTTTTCATGCATAGTTTGTAACTGAGACTATAACCAGAAAATCGCGCTTGTTCACCTGCACAAGGCAGACAGCTGGAAACTGCAGTCCTGTCTTCTGAGTGAATTTGCACCAGGATATCCGTATGTGCTATATATGTGCCTGGAAGGGCACTGATAAAAATTACTGATCATTGCAAAGATCCTTCCTAACTGATGGCTTTTTCAACATAATTTTTGAACACATTCTACAGTTTAAGTCCAGAGAAAGACTTGAATAACAATGCTGCAGGGGAAAAAAGCCAGGAGGTGGATATCAGAGCAACAGTTTTGTAATGTATTGAAGTTCTACCCTTACAGATGTCCACTTTTCTAGTTTTAACTAAGTCTCTCTCTTAACTCTAAATTAAATCATGAGATATATTCTGAAAGTTATTTCTGTTTAAGAGCCCTAGACATCTGGGGTTTATGATAAGAAAAGAAGACCTTTACAATCTTCCACAAAATAGAACATGGGGGAGATAGTGAGGGCAGCATTCAGAATTGATTATCACAGTCACTGTGAAGAGAATCCTCTCTTAAGAGCTGTAGCAATTATGTGTAGCTAACTGTTAGAAACACGAATCTAAGTTGTACACAGTTACTTTAAAAAAGACTAAAACCTGGAAGCTTGCTCTGATGACTGTGCAAATCAAATATCCTCCAAGTAAAAACCAAGAGTACAGCACAGAAAAGGTATATCTCAGTTCAGTATGATATGACAGAGAACACTGGGAACCTGTAATGTGCTTAAGCCATAAGAACTTTAACCTAAAGCTGGAAAGAAGAAAGTGAAATAATATTTCTTAAATCCATCTATGCAACATAGCTTACTTCTTGTGTTTATCCAGCAAGCTGGCCTTTCCACAGATCCCTCCAGGCTGCACCAGATAGCAGTCAGTATCACACATAGCAAAATGCCACAGCAGACTGCCATCTGATTAGAACTGTACCATTTCATTTGCAAACTCTACTTCAGTTACAGATTAACAGAAAGGATTTAAATTATTGAAGGAGAAAATTAGTAGCTGGTAAAAGAAAGGTAAGAAAAAAGTGTGCTGGAAATTACAGAGAAACCTCAGGACCTGATTATACTATATGTTTTAGCTTTTGCATACAGTTTATCATTTTTATGTGAGGAGTCTCATCAAGACCAAATATACTTTTCAGAGATTATTAATTTATCCAATTAAAAAAACAGATATTTAACTGAATTGTAAGTCAGCTCAAAGCCTCTGAAGTCAAGTCTCAAATTTACATAGTAGGCATGATGAAAAATGTGAACTATTTGGAACAGTGGAATTAAAATCTAATCTATTTAACTCTTTATGGTTGCCACCATGGAACTGGTAGTAAAGGCATGGGAATTGGTAGTAAAGGCATGTGGTGGTAATGCCTTTTCCCTTTTTTGCTAGAAATCTCACTCCTCATCTGCTTCAAGATCTACTTTACCAGCAGATCATTCCTGATATAGTACCCGTGTTTAATCTGCAATGTGTGAAACAGAAAAAATGGGTAGAATCCCTTGCCAAACGTATACCAAACAGCAAGTTCCAACAGCTCCTCCAGTCCTCCTTTCACTACTCAAAGGCATACAAAAGTCAGGTAACTGCTGCAATTTAATCTCTTTAGCAACATTTGATCCAGCAGGCGTAAGAGTATTTTTTGTATTCCCCTACCTAAATATATGCATTAGGCACCATAACCCCAATACTATAGAGCCCATTGTAAGGATGGGTAGATTCTACAGAAAAAGATCTGTGTCAGTCAGCAATAAAAGCTTTCCTGAATTTCTTCCACTTGGCATTCACTATAACCCTAGTCACTTCTCAAATTGTTAAGGCTCATAAACCCTTTTACTGGAAGTCTGAATAAGGAGAAAGGTTTCAGTATTAAAAATATGATTAAGAGCAGCAAGTCTTAGCACACCATCTGCAGTGATCGCACTCAAATATTTATTATGTAAGTTCCACCAAGGAGTAGTCAATGAGGTTTGTCAGAGAGCTGAGGAGAGTTCAGAGGAGAAGGCTGTGTCAAGCAGCATGTGACAGTATGAAGAGATTACAGAAATATATGCATCCAAGGGGAGAGCTTTCAGGCAGTGGAAGTTGAAATATACCATTCAGTCACTCTCAGTTTCATGAATACACACTAGATTATTACATGAAAGGAAATTGCAGCTCTAGAACTTCTGTGTACTGCAATCCAGGTGCATTTGCTGCCAAAGAATGACCTCCTGACAAGCACCTTATTTTCATCTCAGTGCCCTGGATTCTCAGTTATATACCTCATAATCGCTTTCACATAATGAATACAGACTTCCTATAATATTGTCTGATAGTTTGTGCTAAGAGCAAATCCTCAAAAATAGAATGCCTGGTCTCAAAAAGAGGCAGAGACTGCTCTTGTTCCTTTTTCTCTGTTTCTTAAAGCTCTATTCTCAACTGTTAGACTGCTAACTTTCTAACAGTCATCTTCACTTCCAGAGGCATCCAAGGATCAACAGCTATATTATGAATAGGTTCTCAAGTGTTCTGTGCTTCGGCTTGTCTCTTGTGCAGACTAATACTGCTCTGCCGGTGTTTATTCAGCAGTTGCCATTGTCTGATACAATGGGCCTGGGTTACCATTTATCAGACTTGTTCTTCCAGCTAGTCTACATTCCTTGTCCTTGCCACTTCCAGAAACTGGAGATTCTGTATGAAGATACTTCCTGAGCCTGCCAAAGGGGCATGCTCCCCTCTTCAAAAACAATAATCACTTTCATAATAAATTTAAAACTGAAACAAATGCTTTGAAAAATATTTGATTAATAGCCCTGATATAATTATCTTTTTCTTCTTGTGCTTCTTGGTTTCAAGAAAATAAAATACCATCTTTCTACATTCTAGCTTGATTTCATTATGTCTTTTCCAAAATTTTCGTATTTGTAACTTTTGCCACTCTCTGCAAGTTCAGTACAAGATTTGTGGAGTAGCTTTATTAAGAAGGAGTTTAAACGTTTTACACTGTGCACAAACTATGTGTAAAAAATTATTAAAATGCAAAGGGTTAGAAATTAACAACAATAATTTAAAACACTTTATAACTAAAATGAAAAAGTAGTTCAGCTAGCAAAATGTATTTTTGCTTAGGAAAAATCTCTGACCAGCTTTTACAACTCTTCTCAGAACCACTTTTTTCATCTGTTTCATATGTACTCAGCTAGAAGTTCTCAGAATCTTCACAGAAGACAGGTATGCTCAATAAACTAATTATCCTAAAGCTCCTGATTCATGCACCCTTAACTGAGATAACCATAAATAATCCTTTCACTATCAACTGGAGAGGAATGATGTACTGAACAGTATGAATGCCCTCTGCAGGTAGAACACAAAACCACTGTAATTCTGGACTTTATTCCAGTCTGCCTTTTTAAGTGGGAACGACATAAACAGGTCTACACTAGTCTTTGTCAGCCTGCTTTGACATTGTCTGACAATTTTGAATGGTGCAGTAGCATCTCCAGTTATTGTTGATAGGCAGTTTATAATCTACCACACACTTTTCACCAGTCACCAAGACAGACCGTGTCTATACTGCTGAATTAGGCAGGAACATACAGCCAGATCAAGCCCTGGTGTGGTTTGACTCTACCAGCTACTATTCTTTCCCATACCTTCTGCATAATGCTACCTATAATTCTTTTACCAGTCACATGAGGTGTTGTGCATCCTTCCCTTAATTCTAAATATTTGCACACATAAATTATGCCTAAAGCCAGAGTAGTACTCTATTTTGTTCATGGGACATCAAGGGCCAACTGATGCATATTGTGGATATAACCAGTTCTGTGCCATCTGATCTAGAGACCAGTCCCCCCTCTCTAAATCTTCAATAACCTACTGCAAGAGCCAGGTTTTGAAATAACCAATACTGCATTTTCCTGAAGGGCCAATTTAGTGTGGGGGACAGCATATGTTAGGTAGCACACAAGCATCAGGTGAAAAGAGCTTCCTGTCGAAGCTGTTATCAAAACAGATGCTAAACCACTAGGCTTGTATAGGCCTGCTCTGAGCCTACTGCTCTTTGTCCACTACATGTTGCCAGAGGTTTCAGAGCCTGTGTCACAGCAATCTCCTATTCTTTACAGAAAAACAGCAGTCAGCAACTATTGCATGCCTGAACTCCACGACCCTCAGCCCCATGACCTCCATCTCAGCATATTCATGCTGGTTTTCTGACTAGCCAAGTCTACTGTGGATGAGATCAACAAAAATATAAATATATGCATTCAGTTTAAGAGAAGAATGATCTCATCCCTTAGCCAAAGAGGAACACGAATAAAACTGTTGGAAGACAATTATGAAATCAGAGCAGGAAACAAGGTTTTAAATACAGTCTTTACTAGAACAAGAAGACTGATGAACATCATGTGGAGCACAGTAAATGTCATATGCAACAAGAGTAACAAAGCAACAAAAGCACTAACAATCAAACCTAAAAAAAGATGACACTCTGACAGAGAAAGATCTATGGCCAAGCTTAACTTAGTCACCATCATTTTTGTTATTTTCACAGGAGCTTCTGACCTCTTTCATGAGAACATGCCCAAAACATCTTGCCTTGGGGTAGAATGACTCTAACGGATGGCCTTGACTTCCAGCTGCACATGAGCTGCAGCTCTAACTTCATGTGCAGTACAGAGTAATAGGTGTATTCAAAGACTCCAGATGTACAGACAAATTACTTGTTTATACTTGTCCCTAACTCAGCCGTGGAAGTTCAGGTAATTCATACAGTCCACAAAATCAGTACACACAACTACAATGCCTGTCTGTTTACTAAAAACATGAATAAATTACTGCATTCCTGTATTTGAGAAAGCAAAGAATGGTATTCTACGTACCAGAGCCTCAGCTGCCAGCAGAATAAGAACGGAGGAACAGAAAATCATTTGATCAGCTTTGAGTTCAAAGACATGTCATAGCCCATGTAGCTTCCAAACTGGATTACTGTAACATGGCAGTTAGAAAAATACTTTCCTTTTCCTGCCCATGCCTACAGCTTACCACTCAGGTCCACGTACATGGCTTTGGACTTTCTAGGTAGTCTGATTCATCCTCAGTCTATCAAAGGTCTTGAGTCATACATTTAAGTTCCATGAAAATCACATTGTATGTATGTGTACAGAGTTTTGAATTGAATCCTGATTGACATATCAGCAATTTATTTTTTTTCTGCTGGAAATTCAGCAGTCTCAGTAGCTGACATCCGAAAACCTAACAGAGACATGCTTCTCATGGGTGCTGCAGGTGTGCCAAGAACTAACTGAGGCGTGCGCAGATCAACTATGAGAGCTGTGATTACTTGAAAATGCTTTTCTGAAGGTCTTGTATTAAGGTCCCTCCTTTTATGTGCAACCTAACAGAGAACAGATAAGTCCTTACTTTTTTTCCCCTGACGCATCTGTTGAAACACTAATGGAAAGATTATTTTTAAGATTAAGTCTATGACAATAGGCTTAGCAGCAAGAGACAAAGACCAATACCTTGTTTTATTTGCATGTTGTTCTGCAAGTTTTTCTTGTTTCTAAGCTGCATTTTCTGCTTTCAAAAGAATGCACAGGTGGTTTTGATTTTGTGTGTATGCCCATATAAAATTTCTACTTCCCAAACTCTAGTGTAGTGCACATTACCTGCATCTTCCTGGAAATTATGTAGCCCAAACTTTGTTACTTGTCATAGACTTCTTATATTAATTGTGAATTCTGTAGTTGTCTCCACCGATATGCAAGTTAGCACTGTACACAATATGCCTGTCCTGCCAAAGACCAGTCTAATTCATCCTTCACTCACAAAATGCCACCACCACTACATCACTTGTCACTTTTTTTATTTTTCATCAAATCTCTCTCTCCGTTCCACTACACCTACCTCAAGGCAGTTACTGCCAGTGTTAAGCTTTTACTATTCAAACAAAACATCTTCACTGACTTGCCAATATATTTAATTAAAAATAGACTATATACCTTGGGTGGGGCTTACACAGCTCCCAAGTTAGGTTCATCTTCACATTCTGTAACATAAACCGAAATGGGAATTTATCAAGGTGTCTGCACATGAAATATCCAAGAAGGCAGGGACTGTAAAACTGCCAAGTTTCAAAGTACCTGGGCATACCATTCACAGAATCTGCAATATAGCATGTCAACAGGTTGTCACAGCCATAGACTGAGAGTTAGCAGGATGGCAGAGTATATTAAATTTACTGCATTTTAACACAGGTCAATGCTTATTTTCTGAATACAAAATTAACATTGTATTTTTTGATTTGCAGAAGGTTTTATGGTTAATGGACCGCGCGCAAAATTCCCAAGGCTCTTAAGATTACTGTGTATTATTGCAGCTGAACTTTAGTTCAAGCAGAGAACTTTTCTATTTTTTAAAAAAATTAATAACTATCATCTGCATCTACCATCACCCCTCCAAATATTATTACATTTATGCTTAAATTTACAAGACAAAGCATCTCTGACAAAGCATATCTGATTGTAAGAAAAGCCAGAGTTTAAAGATAAAGCTGTTAGCATTTGAACTAAAATTAAATAATATAATAAGATAAATGACAAAATTAAACTCAACAATTATTGCTAGGAAAAAACTTAGTAAGGATTCAGAGACTGATTTCCAAAAATTGTTGGGTATTCTGTTCTTCATCCTTATTCACAGTTCCATTTAATGAAGAAATGTTTGTAACAGCCATCCTATAAACAACAAAAACAAACCCAAACAAATAAAACCCAAAAAAAATGAACTGAAAATGCATCACTCAGTTCTGATGCAACTAATTTTCGAGCACCATCTGCTGGTCTGCTTCTAAAACAACAAGCATATTTCCCAGTTGCTGGTAACATCTGGATAATCACCGAGTCTGTATTGACTTATCGCTTATTCTGTTACATATTTATTAAAAGCTCCCACGAGTCATACATTAGCATCATACTAGAGGAAACAGCAGAATTCCTGTAAAAATGGATGGCTATAGAGGGGTTGTGGTGGGAAGTTTAAAATGCCTGATGTTACAAACACATTCTGAATTCCCAGCTTATATCTAACTAAAGAACAACAAGAACAATGTTTGGGGGTTTTTTGCTCTAGTTTTGAAAGCCTTAACCATCAGTTGAGAGTACTTTGCAAATTTTCAACGAAGTTCCTTACTGAGTTACAGGAGTCTCCTCTTTTGATGCCCTACTAAAATTTCAGGATGTTTTTCTTGTTGCATCCTGCTTTAGTTCCATGCTATAAGCCCTCTTGGAAGCATCCTACAAGTTTCACAGTCTTCCAAGGGAAGAAATTACAATGGAATATCCAAGTAAGGAAGAACTGCACTCTAATAAAAGAAGGTGGGAACAGACTACCAGTAATTGATAATACAAAGTAGCATGCAACAGAACTCAGAAAATCTTTTAGAACAAATTCTGCTCCAAGAAGTCCAGAGTTCTTTACTTTTACAAATTGAGTTATGTGTGTATTAGAGGAAATAGTATTCCTATCTATTATTTCTGTCTATTATCGGTTGAATTTTCAATGCTTATATTGATTTCCTGGTTCAGCTGGTGTTTAATAGCAGCAGAAGCTGCCAAAGTGACAGATTTGTTTCAAGTTTCCTTGCATCTTTCTGTATTTCCCTTCCCTTTTAGTCAATGGTTGCAGTGAACTTCAGAGTAGACAGACGTGACTAAATCAATCCCAGATGCTTGAATCTGTTTACAGTAAGTGGAGTTGTTAATATCTTTGTGTTGTTAGGTAATACAAGATTGAATATTCAGAGAAAGTAGATAAAAATATTCATCCTTTATTTAAAACAAGCTTTCTCTGCCATGTTATCTGTATTTTTCACGTGCAAGAAATTAATTACGTTCTCTTGTTCAGTTTCACAATGAGTAACTTCTCCGTTAGTACAATGGCATGGGCCTTCAGAGCACCTGCAGATCCACAGAATCCACAGCTACACCATTCCCTCTGTTCAAGCTTCTCACACTCTCGTCTCTACCTACAAAGTCACAATACTGATCCAGCTTACTCACTCTCATGGTCTTTTCCTATTGCAGTGCCCTGTAAACCTCTTAATGCAAAAGAGTAGAAACACAGGGCTGAAGGGAGAGACTGTGAGGAAGAAATGGACCTTTTGCCAGGGATTTCCACTGCTTTTGTAGCTGAACCTAAATTAAGGAAATTGACAGTGCTTCATACCTCTATGGTCTAGATCCCCTTCCTTTCTTCCCATGGGCTGGTTTAAGACTGCTGCATCCACATGCTTTTCCCACAGCTGGGACAAGTACCACAGAACCCACCAGCAACAATTTGCCATCAATTCTATATTTGCATTTCACCATCGAGGCCTACTCTTCTTTTATAAAATCTGGATTAAATTACATCTGATTTCTGAAAGACTGAAAATGTCAGTTATCCTGTGATAACTGGGTAACTGTACACTTGTCCCACCTTCCCAGGAAGGCTTCATGGTGTTTATGAAGTCCCTGGAAGGACCAGCACACTACAGATTGTTCTTGGATAATAAGATTTCTGCACAAAATGAGCTGCATCATAATCTTTTTGCATAGTTTAAGAATTACTGTCCTCTTAAACAAGATAATATGCCATTCCACTGCCCAGTAATTAAATGGGAACAGATTTAATATATACTGTTAAATAAATGAATGGGAGTCTGAGAACACCATTTGTCTCACACTGCAGGCAGACTAGCACTGTTGTAAAAGTTTGGTGTCAACATAAAGCATGTCACTAATTTAAAATGCTAGAAAACACTGTGTTATGGTATTGTCTTATATGTCACCTCCAAAAAATTACTGGAGGTGACATATAAGACATTTATCCACCTTTCAAAATTTAATTTTAGGAATCTATCTCTTTAGGGATTTCTCTCTTCTCTGGAAGACAGCTAGCTACATAGTTCAGGAAAGATAATAATCCTTTTGTGAAAACTCCTGTTATTTTAAGGAGTCTATTATTCTATAGTAAGCTGATGCTAAGAATATTAATGTAAAAAAATAGAAAATACTTTGCACTTCACACATCAGAACACTGAGCTGTGACATAAAAGGATCTGATTCAAAAGACAGACAATCCTTTCTGTTAAAAAATAAACCACAGAAAAACTAGAAAGAGAAGGCGCAAATAAGCAGAAGTGAATTTATGTGACTGTGCTGTGATTATGTTTGCATGTGCTTATGTTTTATCATTTCTTTTCTGTTTTATTTTTTTTTTTATGTGAGTACCTAGTCAAGTGGCTTCTTCAGTCAAACAGCATGGGAAGATATTTGTATCTGTCACTTCTCAGTAACAAATCTCTTCAATATGATAGAAAAGAGCCTGAAACTTATTTGCTGAAGTTTGTAAGAAACATTCCTTTGTGACAGAAAAAGGTATGGTGCAAGGAAGAAGTTAGTGATCAGTATAAGGGAAAGAGTTTTAAATATACATCCCTGTAAACATGTAATTTTGCTGCCCTGTACGGTATATCCCATTTTTTTCCAAGCAGTCAGTTTAAGCTTTAAAATACTTGTCTTTTGTCTTCAAAATTATCTTTCCAAATCGGTTGATATGAAAGATGGCCAAAATTAGGCAGCTGTCACTCCATCAAATGTCACATGACCCCAGCTATGCCTCCTTTGATGAGTTAATCATTGTTCCACAAGGGCCAGAATTGCCCTGTATTTGAACATATTGTGTATAATAGACAAGGTACTGCTTTTTCACGAGAGTTTTAATGCAGCACAGCAAAAACTAGAATAACTACTAACCACTTTGACTACTAATAAGGCATGTGACACCCACGTGCTTTTCTTAAGAGCCACAAAATGCAATGAACCAAACATTGAGAAAATAACTTCTAAACCTTTATCTCCCCAAATATAACCAAAAGTAAAAGCAAAGAGACCCTCTGTCACCCAGTGACATATTTATGTTACCCATTCATGACTGGAACAAGATATAATTATAGAGAAACAGCAAAATATGGCCAAAGTATAATAATTACTGCTTATCTTACTGGCACCTAGGAGGCCCTGTCATCATTCAGAAGCCACTGTGCTAAGCAGTGTATGAATACAGAGAAAAAAATAAGACAACCCCTGCTCAAGAAACAAAAGTCCCAAGAGGTGGTTACAACATCCCACTATGCAAACTCAGGCAGGCAGTCTTGGCAAGACAGCAAATCACCACTGTCAGCTTTTCTGCCTCCATCAAGACAAACGACACCACTGAAGAGTCTGCCAAGTGTGCTGCTTGTAGCAGACATAAGCTGCTCACTGAAAGATAATTTCCATGACCCCATCTCAATGCAGGTTTTACAGAATGACATCTGTAATTTATTCCTACAGTGTCTAATAGTAATTTTCACTTGTTTATAACTTCCTTTGTCTTCAGTTCATTATTTCTGTATTTGTATTAATACAGTAAGTCCATGAATCTTGATAGGAATTTCCAATGTTTAGTGGATACTGTCTCTTTTAGGAAATCACATGTGAAAATTCAGACCTTCCTGAGCTTTTCTTGAATGCAATTTTGGAATTCCATACAGCAACTATAGCTTTTCCATACGGTATTGTCTTATGAAGCACCTAGAGAATCAACATTTAGTTAGGAGAGAACAGAAAGATAAGCAGAAAGAGGAATAACCATATAGTCTACTTTCTCTCCATGAAGAGTTTTGAGTCATGTACTATGCATGCACCTGAATTTCAACTTCTCCAATAGCACTGAATGACAGAAACTGGAAAGCTTCCACTTATTTCCTTCACAGGCCTGAATTCAAACCTTGAATATTTTAGAATCTACACCAATTCTTAAAAAAAAAAAAAATTAAAAAAAAGAAATCCAAACAACAAATGTCGCAACACACTTTCTAGGCCAAAACTCAAGAATTGCTTTTAAAATTAGATCTCCATATAACAGAACTACTAAAAAAATATAACTCTTCTGTGCATTATGTTTGAATTGTTCAATCTCATGTTTTGCACTCACAATACATTTGTTTACTCTGTCACTTTTATTACTTTCTCCCTTTTACCCTATGTTCCCACCAGACTCCAAATAAATCCTCACACTACTTTTAAGTTTCATTCTCCAGTGAGTCACAAATACTAAATAGTTTATTTAGTAAATAAATATCCTTCCCCTATCAGATGCAGATAATGTATGTCATGTATGTGTGTTATATGAGATATAAAGATTTTGCGTGTGAAAAATATATAGAAATATGTCAATTTAGCAAACCTAAGCCATTTTGCTCCCCCCTCCAGAGAGAAACTTGAGGAGGAAGGAAAATTCTCTAGGGAGTCTCAGGTAGTACATGAGGTTTGGTCATCTGACAAACTTTCAGCAGGAAGTATTTTGTGAATGCTCAGAATTCTGAGATCGATAGGGAGCACTCTGCTCTAGAAAGTCATAAACTGTCTGCTTAGCTCCTGTGAGAATGGTAATTGTACATCTGGTGTCCTGAAATGCCTTCTCAGCTGGAGAGAGGAACTTGGAGAAACAGTGAGTCACACTACCAGCTTTTGATGTGAAAATCCTGCCAGCAAGTGCTTGTGGAACATTCTTCTTTCTCCATGCACTCCATGAAGTTCTGTCACCACTGAGCATTTGGAGTTGGGGATATTGCTGCTCCCAGTACTACTTCCACTTTTGTGCACAGCACACCTCTGCTTGAAGTACTAAGATTGTGGTGAAATCCTGCACATGCTGAGGCCAGTGAGAGGTTCCCAATAGATTTTACAATTTTATTTTGAGGAGTCTTAAGTGTTTGCAGAAAACAATGGTTATCACAATTTTTGTTATGATGTATTATCTTTCTGTATTCAAACCTCCTAGGTTCTAAGAAAGGATTTACCAGATTGCTATTATTTGTCATTTCAGTAAAGGTAAGTTGAACTATGTAATACTGGAAAGGAAGGGACCATAGGTTTTATAAAGCCATTAGGCAAATAGCAGTTAACTTTAAATTCTGGCGTCCGTGACACCCAACTTCCCATTTTCAATATACTTATGGCTGGGAGAGCCCCATCATCACCTGGGAAATTCACGAATGAAAACCCCTGAGCATATGATTACATGAATTCAATTAGTTTTGGCAAAAGAAACTTCTAAGAGCAAGAGAAGCTTTAGCAGCAATGAAAACATTTAACTGACCGTTACTACTTCAGACTTTATACTTCAAAAATTAAAAAGAACAGTGAAAAAAATTCTTTACATTTTCATTTATAAAGTAGAAAAGCATAGAAAGAGTCATCCTTCATAAAGGATTTAATATCAACACAGCCTCAGTAGAATGAGATGGAAATTATTCCATTGACACTCTAAAGCAAAGATAGCTTATAATTAATACCTGAAACAAGGTAACCTACTTCAACAGTAAAAAAAAAAAAATCAGAAAACAAAGAACAACAAAGCTCATGAAAGAATTATGATTGATCAAAAAGATGTCATTGGCTGTCACAAGGAAATATTATTTGGGTTTAACTCCATTTGGCATAGAAGAAAGTGAATCTATTCAGTAACAATTCACCCACGGCTAAGACAAAATCAGCTATTACTGAATCTAAACTGGTGAGAAATATTCTCTGTGAACAGTATCAGGTACCTGGAGAACAAATAAATTATCACCTTCAAAGTTGACACTATGTAGAGAAATTAAAGCAGAGTAATACTCACACTTCTTTCTAATTGCTTTACAACTTAAAAAAAACAACAACAAAGAAACAACCAAAAAAACCCAGTAATATTTAAAGCATTTATTTTGGAAGCACTACTTTTAAAAAGTGTTATTCTTACAAGAATTATCACCATCTAGTGACCCTAGCTTAAAGATCTATTTAGCTGGAAGTCTTAAATGACAGAGCTTTGTCACACAAGATGAAGACAAAATCCATCCCCATTAAGCAGCATAAAAACGAAGTAGCATTATGCATCTAGTTGGCATGAGGAACCACAAGGATCACAATAATGCAAAAATTAACTCAAGTACACATTTTGATTTGATAACAAAACACTTTTCAAATGACAGCATTGATATGACTGAGGATACTCATATTACTCAACCTCAAATTACTCCTATTCTCTAGGCATGTGAGTCTATTTTTATACATACTTATGTATATATGTATATATACAGGTACATATATATACACATGAATCCTTGATGTGAAATGAACCTTAGAAAACATAACAAATCACCAAAATTTGACAAACTATGACAAAATCATTAGTCATATACTGAAAAGAATCAGAGGACTAGAATGATAATCAGGTTTAGAATGTTAGTTTCAATTCAGTTTCAGAAATAATGAATAATACTATAAATGTAAGAATTGAGCTGCAATGTGATTTCCTTCTTTGTCAATCTTGAAATTTTTACAAAGACTGCCTAGTTGAATCTTTTTAAATTCACTCTTGTGGATTTATTAGTGCAAGATCTTTCAATTATAAGACCACATATTGTAACAGTTACAATTAAATTGTATCAATTACAGTTCAGTCAGAATACAAAATTGCCTTTGCCTCAAGGGCCAGTAAAAGGGAAGCTTCCAGCTCTAAAGGACAGTTACTGCAAAATCAAAGCCAGAATTAATAAGGGCCTTTCAATTTAATAGCAGAATTGTAATACACACAGATCCAGACATACTTTTTCTCAGGACTTCAAAAAACCCCCATACTATAGTGTGCTAATAAATACACATGAAAGATTATAAAATTAGTAAAAACTAAGTTAAATCAATGAAACATGGGAAAGGTTTATATTCCAACATTTAATTTATAGCTTTTAAACAGCATTGCAGACTAAGTTAAAAAAATGAAACCTTTTTGGTAGGCTTGCAAGTAATTCAAGTAATGTCTACTGAAAGGCACCTCTGAGAATTTGTGTTTCAACAGTTAAAACTGAAGTCTTACCTGAAAAAGGATGGCAGCATAACATCAAGTATGTAAATACAGTTATACAGTTTAAAATTCTTAGTGCATCTCAAAACATGAAAGCCCTTTGTTCCACTCTCCTTTAAACTGGCACGTATGCCTCACTATGAGATGTGCCCGATCTAGTCTCGAGGTTGGTGTGCTACCTACGGTGGAAGTGTGCTGTTGTGTAAAGAAACATTGCTAGGGGAGCAGTAGACCATTTCTTTTCCATGGCTACATTCCTGGGGACGCAAGACAGTCATAACAAACCCAACTGCCATCACTAGCACACCAAGAACAAGAATCAGGCAGGATATGAGGTTATCTGAATGGTTCCACCGCTCCTTGGACAGCCTTAGATAACACGCTGATGGGATGATAAAAACAAGTGGGGTAGCACTCAGAACTCCCTGTGTGTGGGAAAGAGCAATAGAAAAAAACTCATAAGCATGCTTATGTAGATGTGAAGAACAAAAACCTAAATCTTTTAAACAGTTGTGATTAGACTGATGCAACAGTAAAAACAGAGAATAAAAGCCTTTTCCAGTGTTGCTATATGGAAAACCTTTTCTTCAAAGTCCAAATAATATGCAAAAATATCTGTTAAACTATTTCAAATAATTCAGATTTACTTAAATGCTTTCGCTTTGCTGATACAGAATAATATTTTAATGTTGCAAGGATCATTAAATCTGATTACCTGAAGTTTCTTAGCTTGAGATAGAGTAAAAGCCCAAACATAGTTCTGCACTACTCTAACTGAATTTACATATTTATGATAATTCTATGGTGGAGTTTAGATATAATACTGCCTTTAAAAAGAATAAAATGTTTTAAAAAGTGGAAACATCATGTAGCAGATCAAAGAATTCTGATAATTTTTGACATTTATAACCTGATTTAGGTTGACTTCCCTATGAAAGCAAAGCTCCCTTTGACAGAGTAGAACCTTTCCTCTCACTAAAAATTCAGCTCCTCTTTAAATGCTCTCTTAGATAGGGACAAATAAAAAGGACTTTTAAAAATGCTTTTTATAGCAAAGCCACTGCAGATTAACATATGAGTTACATGCCAGAAGAGAGCAATTTTATATAAAAATTTTGAATGTTTACTTTGTCTCATACTTAACAAACATTATGTTTCAACTTAATTATGGCGAGATAGTAACCCAGCCTAAGTAATAACTTTACATCATCATTTGTACGAATGTTCCATCATTTTTACAGTAGAACCTGTTAACAGTGATCAGTACAGACATCAAAAACAGGTACAAGCACAAAGTATCTTCTCCATGAAAATTAAGATTTAGGTCGTGAAGTAACACAAACCAGCATACCAGTAAAAGAGTAAGACAGCAAAATCTGTGGCCCTTTGGCTCCCTTATGACCAAATAGTTTCCCTGGGGAATTACCACCAGGCAAACACAATGGCTTGTGTTTTGTTCAAAAACCAGAAAGCAGGGAAAGAGTAAGCAGGGTCAGAGAAATAGTATCAAATGCCATCTGTGGTGCAGAGCCAAAAGACAGCTCTTCAGCTGGACAGAAAGCCAGCTGAAAAGACAGACCACCTTTCTTTCACATGTAAGTACTCTGTCTATTCATTTTTCTCTACTGCTGGATATCACAACTGAACAATCTTTCTAAGCACAGTTATTACATCCAGTAAATACCTGCAGCTGTATTGTCAAATTCTCTCTTAAAAAGGAAAAAAAAAAAACCACAAGATAGGAGCTACCCATGCAAATGCCTGGATATCAACTTCTATTTGTAACTCAATGAAGCTACTGGCTTGACTACTGACCAAATGCTTAGGAAAAAACCACTGCATTGATGGAATGCTTGCTTTTGAGGGAATTGTATATTTCCAGTGACCATCTTTGTGGTCTTGCTATTACTGGTTCTTCCTTTCTACCTCCCTCTTTGTTTTTTGCCCCTTTGGCCCAAGGCAGTCCCTAGAATCTGCCCCACTGTTTAGTAATTTGCCAACTTCATCCAAAGCAGGGACTAGAGAAAGAAATGCTAAATTGAGTACCACTATACAGTTTGGATGAGAATTTTAGTGATTTCTGCTGTGGTTTAAATACATTTGGTAAATCATAGCCTCTTGCCATATCTACAAAACTGTTCTAAAACCCTTCCCAACCATAGGAATTTTACTTCTTGAACTTCTTTCACCTTTAGTTATCTGATTTTGAAGCAGTAATTCCTTCTTCTAACACTACTACTGACTATATCAAATTACGTAAGATTTTCAGTAGAGCTGTGGATTTTATAAAGTTCTTTTTTATTAATAAGCAATTTATTAAATAAAAGAGTATACAAGTTCACTTACATTCAGCTCTAAAACTATTCCAAGGCAATCATACACTAATGATACACCAGTCGCCACAGCAATGATAACTACTGTCACAACAACATGGAAAACTGTTGAGAGGTTCCCATGGAAAAACACATTGGCAATCACCTGAAACAGAACCACAATTTAAATCTTGATTTTTCTCATTGTGTTATCAAACAACTTACGCCAAACCTTCTAACCTTAAGAAACTAAAGGAATGGGTGAGAATACGCTGGCTGAATTTTACTTACCTTGCTTCAAGAAAACATCCTCATCTGCTGCCAAAAATAACTCGTAACAATCATTACTAAAATTGCAGAACACTTGCCAGATTGACTTAGTTATACCTGTAGGATTTTAGGATTTACTCTTTTCTCATTTGCCCATTACAGAATAAATCCACTTACAATTATTTATTGAATTGATGAATTTCCTACATGGACATACTTCTAAAAAGCAAAACTATTAAGCATGACAAGTATGTATTTTTGGCTATTCTCAACACAGTAACAATAGTGTCATTTATGCCAAACTTGGAATTTTAAGTAGTCCTTCTATTATTAAGTAATTATTAATAGAATGTTGAATAATACTATAATAAATGTAAAATAACATTATGTGACCAGTGTCTAAACAGTACAACTAATCCCCCATACTCATTGCATGTAGCAGAATAAAATATGCTGCTATTTATCACAGATCAACCATAGACTTCAGCTACAATATGTATTAATAATGTGAGAATATTATTAATATATAACAACAGTGTTAAAGGGAAAATGTAATAAATTCTTACCTCTCTGGTCACAAAACATTCAAGGGGGAAGGTCAGAATTACAGTAACTCCATAACAAAACCTTCCAAATGTAGCAAGGTTGTCATCTCTACAGTAGTTTTCAAATATATCTCCTGAGGTATAGCAAAACACCAATTAGCTTGAACTTCACATCATTTACCTATATTTGCAACTTGAAGTGCAGGTCACTGGAGTTACTGGAGTAACGGAGTTTTTCTGATCCCCTCTTCTGACATGTAACTAGAAACTAGTTACAGTTACAAGTTACTTCCAGGAGCAACGTTCAGCTTATCCTGCTGGTAGCAGTATCTTTATCTCAAGTAGCATTTATCTTCAAAAAATATTTTAAAATCTACATATCGGAGTTTGTCATCTGTTATCTTCCCTATAACACAGATTTTGTTTGAGATGATGGTATTTGATTAAATAAATATGTTACAGATTCAGAAAGAAAGCTTATGTGTAAAATACATATTTTCCCTAAAAACGTAACTCCTAGAACAACAATTACACAAAAAAAGGTGAGAGAGTTGCCTGTGGAGAACCACATTTCCCTGATAGTATCTAATCATAGCTAATAAGCTGTAGAGAAGAATTTCAAGTATTCTGATCCCAAAAGCCCATTATAAACATATGGATTATTACCTAGCAAATCTTCCTATATCTAACAACAAAAGAATCACTGTAGAACTGAAATCATCTTGCTTGGTGTTTACCACAAAGAATCTGTAATAATGATCTCTGAGGCAAAAGAGACAGTGAAAGACCGTAGTCAGATGATCTCTCAGGTCTCTTTTATGCGATTACGATGCTGTTTCATGATTTACTACTTTTAGGATCACAATGGCACTGAAGAAGCAATAAGGTGTACTTTAAACAGCCAAAAGATTTTGACAGGGAGACAGAAGGTGAGATGGAACCTGCTTACACAAGAGTCATACACTGAGGAGGAGCTGCAGGCAGAGCTTTCTATGCCTGGAAGGTCTCAGCCAGCCTGCATTCGGTCTACCTACAGTACATCTAGGACAGTGATTTAGTCTGCTGGAGTAAGCACTGGAGGCAGGAGAAAAGGACAGATGAACCAGGAATCCCCATCCTACAATTCCTCTGTTCTCAGCTAATTGCTGCTGCTCATCAGAAAAGGAAAAAGCTTGGAAGCCTCCTCCTACAATCCAGAATGTCACTATTAAGTAACAGAAAATCTGCTTGCTTATGAAATGTGTATTTTTCCTGAAAAAAGTAATGCACTGAAATAAATTTATACCTTGTTCTTATGAACATAACTTTTTCACTTCGACAAAATGATGTTAAATAGCATAATGCAACATTGATTATATATATTTATGTGTATTCGTATACCCACAGAGGGAACAGTAGGATTAGTAACATCAGAACAGCTGTTGCAAAGATAGGAAATATCTCTAAATCTAGGATGCTTTATTAGCACAGACAGGAAAAAATGTAAGAAAATATAGAGATATACACCTGATACCCTGTAGGAAATTTTTGTTCTTACTGCTGCTGGCCATGTGGATAAATCATAGCTGTGTAGTCCTTGAAGTGTTTTGATGATGGAACTATTCAAAGGAGACTTCCACTGGTGAGGCTTGTGCTTGAGAATCTGACACCTATTAGGACGTAGGTGACATTTTTGTATCCTACTTTGGTTGTTGTGTAACTATGAGGAATGTCCTATTTCTGTCCAAATATCCTATGATTTTTGCATTTTTACAGTCACCAAGATGTTTACAGGAAAAAAATCAGACAGAAAGGCAGAAATGTAAGGATTATAGCAAGCACTAAAACTGAGGGATCAAGCAGTTTACCTTCTGTGTATCCTGTAAAAGTCATATATCCACAGGCAGCGAACACTACACTGATGACAAGAGCAAGTGATACAGACATATGTGTGACTTGAGACCAGTTCTTTAATGTGGGCTCCTCCAGAGACCCATATATTAAAAAGCTGTTATGATGGCAGATGAATGCTGAAACACACATGACAGTTAGAGCAAATGCATAAATTAATGCATAAATGCATAGAGATACAGCACAGTTTGAATCCACTCATTAAATACAAACAATCTTGCAATGAGTGGCAAAGATAAATGGCTTGAACCTTCGCTTGCTTAGTTGATTTGATGAAGGTTTATACTCATCCCAAGATGTCTGATTACATTATCCTTAAATGCTATGCCATTTCCCACCCTCCACATCTCCATTCCACAACTATTTCCTCTTCCTGCTCTTCTTTTACTTAAGAACCCAGTAGCAGATTTGAGAAGTTTTTTTTTTAAATCTACAGAGCCATTTGCTACTTTCAGACTTCATATGGCATCCATTTTAGGCAGCAGCAAGCATTGGGTGGCCTCAGATTATCACAACGCTAACAATAATATACCAGATTCTGAAGGCAGGAACAGATTTCAGAATGAGGACTTTTCTGTTAGAGGTTACTCAAGGGAATGCAGAACGATCCCAGCCCCCCTCAGTTTATCAGTTAGACTAACCCATTGATGCAGGTGCTTTAGGATGACCTGCATAGCCGAGCTGGACTCACATGCACACTGTCTATGCTACAGTGGCAACAGCCTCTAGGGCCAAATGAACAATGGATGAGGTTAATGTCTTCTTACACAATAACAATGACAGTCATATGGATGACTCAGTCAATTTCCTTTTTTCTACACCAGCTTAACATAAAATATTTTTTTAAAAAAAATCTTTGTTCAAAATAGTAAATAATTTCTCACATTTGATCTTAATATTGAAAAAAAACCGGAAAAAACACTTACCAAATGACATCACCCCAATGGCTTGTACTGCATTTGATTTTGCAAATATCCACGCATTTTCTGATTTGGGTCTAAAACAGACATTTTAATAGATTACCCTCTTTTCAATTATCAGTTACTAAAAATTGCTCAAGTAATATGCTTTAATACAGAACTGCTGCTAGACAGATCTCCAGAACTCTCTGAAATAGCCACAGTGTTTATCAACAAGTTGAAACCAGGGAGATATCCTTCTCACCTCTCTTGTTTTGATTCAAGTATTTCTGTAACCAGTGTTTACAGTCAAACATGCCCGCCTGCTTCAGTTTCGTAAATAAACTCTTCAAGTCAGCATATACCAAGAAACAGCAACACGGAAGCTAAAAGCTGTTACTGATTCTGACTAAGGTTATCTCAACTGAAAATGTCCTCTGAGTATTTAGAGGCAATTTCTACCTTTGAATTTAAACATGTAATCCATTCAGTCTAGAGATACCTTTTTACTAGGCTACAAATCAAGTGAGGGAGTTTGCCTTTCTTTACTCTTGTTCCAACTGTTCCCCATAGTAAAGAGATTCTGCTACTTCCCAAAAGATAAAAGAATCAGGCAAGAATGTAATATTCCCCACACCTCCTCCTCTAAGATATGCTCACAGATTTGGACCTGTGGTAATTGCAATGCTTAGAGGAGGACCATCAGCAAACTTTGTTAAAAACAATTTCCTACATGAACTTCACCTTGGAATAAAGAGCCAAAATCAAAAAATAGGGAAGGACACAAAACATCCTTTTCCAGAAACACAATTTGCTAAAAACATCAAATGAAATTCACAAGCTAGTTAAATATTGAAGTTGTAATATTAAAGCATAGACAATGGAAAACAATCCAGAGAAGCTTGCTCTTAAAAAGTTGGCTACTGCTAACCTTGATTGCTCTGTTTTTATTTAGAGGGAAAGCTGCTGCCACCTGAGGCCTTAGCTGCTCTTTTCCTACTGCCCTAGGAAGCAGTGTAGCACTCAGGCCAGTTCTGTGAAGGCAACAATGGCAGCTTTATCTCTCCCTCTCTTTGGTGATCTCTCCCTCTCGCTGGTTTTGACAGCTGTAGTGGCATATGCTATGCCAGGTTTCATTGCTTTCAAACGTTTAAATTACACCTCCAGCCCCTAAAAATAAACAGATTAAAATAAAAGTAATAATAAAAAAAAGTAAAAAAAGTTGCAGTTTCCTCTTTCAGAACTCATATATTACTATTTCTTGAGTTCAAATCCTTTTCACATTCCTTTTTCACATTAATAAAACCCAGATTTACAGTATGTAATGCACATTCAGTTCAGACTTAGAGCAGCTTTTCAGCTCTTAAGATGTGGTTGCTCAGCTTAACTTTGAAGTGAACAGAACCTAAGCATAAAATCCAGTTCCCTTTTTTGTCCTCAGGTGTAGTATATTGTCTTGAACTGCTGTAACATACTGCTTCAAGTCTTAAGCAGCTGAATATGGCCCTCCTAAAATATCCTCATACTGAGCAGGTAGCTGTAAAATTCTATGGATGAAATAGGGCTATCTGGCATTTGGCTTGTGAAACAGGAGTTCTGACCCTCTATAGCTGCTGTTGTTCCCTATATAGACTCCCTTAACTTGATGCCACTGATTTCAAATCACTACCCCTAGAGATGTCTCTGGAAAATTAATATTAGTAATTTTGACTGTATTGTTTTTCAGGAAAACATTCACATCTGATTGGAAAAATTTCAATAATATTTCAAAATAAAAAGAGTATAAAGGAAGCTAACACTAAATTTGTTCCATTCTGTAACCACTAGAGGTCAGCTTTGATAATACACATACAAAATGAAAATTTGTTTTATATTTTCCTTTGACAGCAGAATGTATCAGTTTTCTTTGACTCTTTTCCAGCAATAATTTAGTTTATCTAATACCTTACAAACCAACATATTTTTAAATGCACAGAAATAAAGAAAGCTTTTGTTTGAAACACAATTAATTTCTTAATTAATTAATTTAAAATGGTACATCCTGTGCAATGTTATAGCTGTATTATGAGCTCCTCCAAATACAGATTTTAAAAAGGGAATTCAGAAAGCACATGAATGTCACTTGAAACATTTTGAATAAAGAGGACAAATAATTAAAAAAACCCCAAATCACAGGAGCTGGTTTCCCCTTGCACAGTGTTAGCTTATGCACTCGCAACATGCAACAGACCAAGATATTGCTTTGCTTTATGGATGAATGACAAATCAGATTAGGAGTATTATTTGGGGGAAAAAATCCAAAAGAACAAAATCCTGCTTATTTAGCAGCCTAAGAAGATAAATTCCTTCCATTCTAGTTGCAGAATTGAGG
Organism: Cnemophilus loriae; assembly: GCA_013397755.1. Lineage (NCBI taxonomy): Eukaryota > Metazoa > Chordata > Aves > Passeriformes > Corvidae > Cnemophilus > Cnemophilus loriae. The sequence goes on along the minus strand of VZTF01007977.1, from coordinate 140,280 downwards.
AAAAATTTCAGATCCCTGATTTGAACACTACTAGCAGCTTGTAATGTTCTACAATGTATGCTGGTACAGACGTGCTATTTTCTACACTAACTCATATACTGCTGCATATGCTTTGAAAAACATTTTCATATTGTGGCAATAGAGGGATCTCATGCAGTGAAAGCACACAGCCAGAAATTTCATTTTTGAGTGTTTGGAACTGAGAGTCAACAGTTCTAGAGCTGTGATCACATCAATAAGAAATTACCCCCAAGTTCAGTCTGCAGAACACACAAACTTACAAAAAGCTCCTGGGAAAGGGTGCAGGTGACATGAAAGTGTCTGTATAAAACAAGACTTCCTAGAAAGACTTCTCAGAAAGAGAAAACTGTGTCAGCAAACAGTAGGTGTTAGTTATGGAAGAGCCATATAGTGAACAATCACATAAAATCACTCACAAGTCAAAGGGCAGCTAATGGAAACATCATCTGTCAAAGTAAACATACGCACATTGATATAAATATATGCATCTCTGTAGGCAGATGCATACACACACTGAAAAAATATCAAAAGAATACAGGATAACATTATACTTGTTGTGGTTTTTCAATCCTGCTGCTACTGTTCAAGATGCACTTTTTTTTTTTTTGACGGGACTTTTGTTCTGACCTACATTCTTGTTAGGAGTTATTAGGGGAAGATTTTTAACTGCTGCTTATACAAGAATAGCATTAGCTATGAAAATCTGTGAATGACAAAACCAGCTAGCTCTCTGCTTCTCGCTCAGTATATAAAAGCATAGGCTATGCCTGCACGAACAGGAAGTTTTTTCATGCTGAAGACTGAGTGTTAATTAGATGAAACAATGAAAGGTAAGAGAAGAGACACATTTTTGATACTAAATGCACTTGCTGACAGCTGTACTGTCAATCATATATAGTACAAGCTGAAACACAAAGTAAAACCTGAGATGTAATTTACCTGTAGTTCTTGGAACAAAAATAATAAAAGATTGAGTAAAAAGACAGTCTAAGGGAGTTCCCATATAGGAGAAAGTCTTACTTGAAACTAAGACAAAAGCAAGACAGAATCTAGGTAGTGAGGCCTAGCAATGAAGAAGACCTAGAGGGTAAGAAAATAAGACTTTACTCAGTCTTCAGTATATGTAAGTGAAAATATACCATAATAAACATATTAATGACTTCTAAAAAGTTTTGAAAATATTCATGTTTATCTACATAAGAACAGAGAAACTGAGAAGAACAAATGAACCAGACAAAGGTTAAGACATCCTAACAGGGTAAGCATCCAGATCATGAGTAAAAGTTGGGCAAATTTGTTTGGCAGTCTAAAATGGCCTTTCTTCTACTTCTTGTAAAACACTTGCAGCATAGTAGTCCTCATCTTAAGATCAATGCTATACAAAAATCTTTTCTGTCATTTATGTAGAAATGCTGCCAAATATAATATAGCAGAACAGTGCATGAGAAGCAAAACATGAAGGCAAGAGAAATAAATATCCCTGATCTCAACCAGCTTGTGGCTATGAAACACTGACTTGAAAAAAGAAAGGTGACTTCTAGAGAGGAACAAAGTCATATTTTTGACAGGGGAGCTACATGTTGGAATGAGCAAAAGACTTCCATTGTTTTGGATTGAAGATCCATGTCAAACTGTCAAGTTTAGGTGCAAACCAACAGTTAACAAAATAATCCAGAATCATCTCACAGATTCTTTCAGGTTTAATTCAATGATTAAACATTTAGGAAATTAATTGTAAAATTTCAATTTAATTCTATTCTAAGGTAAAATACCTTTCTAGGTCTTTTTGAACTTTAAAAGTTTAAAGATACTGAAAAGTTCATAGATGCTGAATATGACTTCAATCAATATAATGGAAAGAAAATGAGTACGGCTCACATTAGCTTTGGATTTTATATTAATCAAAGTCATCTTGAGAAAGAACACAGACAAGGCAAAGTTATTATGTCAGCCCAACTTAGATATAGCTACTTCTACTCTTCCTTCTTCCTTAATGAATTATTTAACAGTTCTGTAAATATAAAGTAGCTTAGTTGGGTTTTTTTAATTTCATCACACATTAATCTTTGCTTACTACTGGATTTTCTTATATGAAGGAAAGAATCAACTTTTTACTTTCAAGTTTTTTTCCTGAGCCCTTGGTGTTTTATCCCTGTGATCAGCTGCCAGTTGAGTAATTCTCACATCCTCTTTATGTGTAGCAGATGCTCTTGAAGTTTTTCATAGACATTTATGTATTATGGAGACAATGACATCATAACATTCTTGCAAAAGAACACCAAATTAAATTAAAATGATCTCTGTTTATAAGCTACATAAAATATTTCTTTCTACAGCAAGGAATGTTTGTTTCAGGTTTGAAGCATGAAGTTACCATGCTTCAAACATTAGCATACAGCACATTTACAGTTCGAGTTAATTCTTACCTATTTGTTTTGATCACAGTAAGTAACTACCCAGCCATAAGCAGATGGGAATAAAGATCAGGTCAAAATGTACTTTTATCCAACATCTTAAAATACTGAGAATGAACTCTCAATAATCCAGAGCACTGGATTCTCTCTGCAGGTTTATTATGTCATTCAGTTAACAATAGTCATATGGATGATAGTTATCAAAACCAAAACTGCAAAAAAGAAGTAGCTCAGTTTTATATTTGTCATAAGAGGAAATAAATTAAACCAAGTAGTTCCGCATCTTAAATATATTTTGTTTTTCTCATAAGAGTGTGAAAATAACATTCCTAAAATGTCCTTAGACAACTTGCCGCAAGCCCAAAGCAAATAAAGGGGAAAACAAACAAAGAAAAGATGCAACATTCAAAACTTTGTAATTCCTGTTTAAAATAGTAATAATGTTGTTGTTTCTCTGATGGTCTAGAACATTGCAGAAAGTTTCAGATTATTGCAGAAAATATCCTTTATTGCTTTGTTGTCCAAATAATAGATTTCATTTTCAACTAGAGCACGGATTGCATTTAAGCAAAAAAAGTTTTATCATTTCCACGTAATGATCTTGTACCTCTCAAAGGGAAGAAGTATTCATTTTGAAAAATCTAAAAGTAAATGAAAACTGATCACTACTCAGAAAGTAATTATCAAAGCGGGAAGATATCCAAACAAGAGTCCAGTGGAACTTGACCTGAGCCCAGTACTTTTGAACGTATTCAGCAATGACTTGAATGGAACAAAAAGCAAAAAGTCTCCTTAATGAAAGCATAAAATGTGCAGTTAACACAATCATGCTAGAGAATGGGATGAAGAGAGAAAAATCATAAATATGTTGGTAAATGGAGAAATCATCTGATAAAGCTGCATTCAGTTCTGTAATGACAAATTCTACAGTTATGCAGAGGATAAAAAGGCTTCATAAGAACAAGGCAGGGGGAACAAACAAACAAAAAAACAAATCCCAAACTTCATGAGAACAGTATCAAAGAAAGGAAAATTCACCAGCAAACAGTTCTGCAGAGTACCTCGTGCTTGGTACTTCTACTAGACCGCAAACTCAAGGCACATCCATGATACCATGCTATTTTCCAAAGGGGCAAGCATCAAACTAGGTTACATAAACAGAGGCGTGGCAATCCCCAAGGGATACATTTGAAAGGGACCTTACAACATTTTGCATTTAAGATACATCAATCTTTCTTTTCTGCTCCTCAGAGGGAACATCCCAGGCAGGTGCAGCACCACGATTTCACTTTAATTTGCAGAAAACTTAAGGCAGCCATTGAGCATGATTAGAAGCACAGGAAATGACAAAAAGAGAAACCCTAAAGGAACTGTGCTTGTTTAGTCTGTAGAAAGGATCCCCAAAGCGGGACTAATTACAGCTTTTTACAGCAGTTTTTCAAGCACTTGAAAAAGCATAAACAGTTTGCTGTCCATTTTCACTGTGTTTCAGCCAAGCAACCAATACGAAGTAGTGCAATACACATTTAGGAAGAAATCATAAGAAAAGGCTAGTTAAGGATTGGAATGGGAAACCATGGAATTGTCTGGTTTGCTCTCGGCAATCACCTGTCATCAAAGGCAGACACATAATCAGTTCTGCCATATAACAATTGTAGGGATTATATATTCTTGTCACCATCAAGCCTTTATCCAGGATTGTACAAACTCCTTTCCTATATGACAGATACAAGGACTGTGCTTTCATAATAATGATTTTTAAAAATCTTTTTGGGAACTCCAACTTCTATTGTATTTTAATAAGGATTCACAATAAATGTGTTAATTCACTTGTTTCACTTGTAATATGATGAGACCCATATTAAAATGTAACAGTATTCTTTCTTTTCATTGCAAAAAAAAAAAGTCATACCATTAGACAACTAATAAAATATTAGAGGAGAGTTTTAAAAATTAAAGTATATGTCTATGTCTAACTGTAAAATAAAAATAGCAAAGATAGTAAAAATAGACATTAACAGAATGTTGATAAGGAAAAAAAAATTACCAACTGTTTATCAACTTGCTAGATGCGTTTTTGAAAACAAGAAGTGTAAAGGCAGAAATGGAAGTCTCTAAAGAATCAAAAAGTAAAACTTCAAGAATCACTCAAAACCAAACAGCATGTATTGTAAGAAAAAATGAAACCATGCATTCCATATTTTTCAGTGCATCACAACTGTGGAGAAGAAATGTTACCATAGTAACAAGGTTATCAGTAACTATTATATATAGCTTCTTCCTTTTTTAACAGGGGATTTTGAGATTAACCTTTTAAATACCCTTTAACACACAGCATGAAAAACATGCTGCTTCAGAAAGATGGTGAAGAGGGAAGTTCCACACTGTTGTGAGAGAGAGATTTCTGGATGATAGACAACATCATCTGCTACAGCTTAAGAAACTGCTATTCTGGGCATCTTCCTACCATCAAACCTGAATACCCTGCAATTAACCCATGTATCACAGCAGTAATGCAAATGAACAATTACACCTAACACTGATGAAACAATCCTGGTAGAAGAATCTACTCAGGGAAGCACAAGAAGTACCATATAAACCAGTTCCAATTAAAAAAAAAAGCACATTCAGAAATAGAATTTGTCATCTTTATTAATATAGCTATACATTTAAAGGATGTGAACAAAGACAGCCCTTCTAGGCCATTAAGGAAAAATAATAGATTCATAACACTTTCTTGCAATATAATCATAAAAATACTGTCACAACATATACTTATGTGTACTAAATTGTCTAGAACACTCCAATGTCCAATGTGAAATACAACTTTCAGAGTATGAGTGCTGTAAGAGTTTTTCATGCTTATATAGTTGTTTTCTCAAATGACAGAATAAAGACTTTATTATTGTGTTATTTCTTAAAAATTCTCAGTATTTGTATTCGATTTTTATTATGAAATTATTATATTTATCTTATCAGAAAAATTAATATTCCTAAGATCCTAGCTATTTTAAGATTGTAAATATAGGTGATCTGACAATAATGGACAAAATTTTAAAAAAATCTCAAATGACAGACAATCGCACATGCCGATTCAGGACCCACCTGCTGTTACTCATATCATCCAAAACTTCCCATTTATTTCTAGGGGTTTTGAGACTTCTTCTAAATTTGCTTATACCCAATAGAAGAAAAAATTGAAAAGGATGAAGTGTATTTAGCTGTTCATTTTGTATTACTGTTGGTAGAAATTTTTCAATTATCTGTCTGTCCCAAAGCAGACATGTTCTGCAACTACACAGGTATATGCAATAGTGAAATAACAGATTATATATGATCAAAAATTCACTTTGTGGCAAGTGTAAGAATACTCACACTTGGGTACTGAAGGTTACTGCTCTCACCATCACAATAATCAGGATGACAACGGTTAGAATTAGAGAGAGAAGAGATACCTGTGAAGTTAAAAACATGACTTTAGTCAGTAACCTGCTGGAAGATTGTCCTTTTAGCAGCATAATGCATTTGTTAATTATTTACATGAAGTTATGACTGGCACTTATTTTCAATGGCATACAGAACAATAAACCAAAAATCAACTGCTGTTATGATTTACCTTTCCCAATTTTGCTATGTCTCGATATAAAGATATAGGTAAAGTAAAGATGATGGTGGTAAGAAGAATTATGAAGTGACGGTCGGTAAGCACGTTATCCAGCCCAACTACAGCAAAAAACAAAATAATTTATTTCTTTAAGAGACTAACTTGAGGAAAAGATTAGCTACACTTGAAAGGTTAGAAGTAACAAACTGTTGGTGATCAAGCTTTAATTCACTTTACTCAGGCTAAGTAACACTGAAAACTAGACATTAACTAACACTGAGAAAGCCATGCACAGCATGGGCATAAACACAAGAATTCTGCAAATTCAAACCAAATGCATAACATATGGGATATATTAAACCAAAACTGGAAAGTCTGGATTCCTACATATAGATTGGTATTAACGTCTTTCATCATGTCTGGGTCAGTGCTGGGAGACTTCAAGTAAAAAATTCTACTACTTCTTTCTGCCATTTAGTCTTGAGAATTTTTTGACACTCTGGGTTGGCATCAATTACTGTGCTGTTGAGGATAGCATAGTTCTCTAAGAAATGGCCTAAAATAAGTTAATTTTGAGTTTTCTTTTGAGCACCTCCTTTCTTGCCATCAGCCGGCTTTCAGTAGCAAAGTAGATTACCATATGAAGGCAACAATAATGTTATAATATTCCATGCAATCAGTGGGATTTGTTTGTATAACTGGTGGGGTTTTTTCAAGCCAATAACAACTTAAAATAAAACATCTCCAATTTTCAGTCAGGCCACCATAAATCATTGGCTTGAATGAATACTTGATGAATAATTATGGCGGGAAAGTGGCTGGCAATTGACATGGAAAACTCAGTGTTCTGTTCCCTCTTTACTTTGGGAGATTATAATGCTTTCCCACCTCTTTCTAGGCAGGTATTCTAACGGATAGATAATAAGATTTGCCATGCTGGGGATTCCCCCTGTTACGGAAGTTATATTATATGTAAATTATTAAATATTCACTGTCACTATCAAGTTGATCAGGTATTTACAGAACAACAGAGTGTGACAATTAAAACTACATCCACACCTTTCAGGTTTCACATGCTGAAAATTACAGTTCTCCTGTGGAAATGAAACAGTTCATTCAAATATGCATTTCCACTTCATTACAGACATGTTTTCTCTCAGTTTAATTTCCCAGTGAAGAATGTTTTAACTTAGCTGCTTTTGTGCTAAAGTAGATATCAAACACGTACACAAATTTCTTCACTGACGCAGCTGTGAAAACTTAGAGCACAGGAAGGGAAACAAGGGGACATGAGTTAAAAAGCATTACATTCATTATATTATTTGCAACTCATCCAGAATTATTCACTAGATTAAGTACAGTTTCACTATTTAAGTTATTCTTATTATAGGAAATATCTAAAAAAATTACAAGACCACGTAATCTTGTAAATACACAACTGTGGAAGACTCACTTCTATTTGCTTAGTGTTTCACTGAAGCATCTGGTCTCTTCACTGACACTGAGTCCACTGATAGCCAAGGACTAGGATTCATAGTTTTTATTTGGGAAAGGCTTATTAGAAAAGAAAAAAACTCAAAAAACCCCACTCATATGCTTCAAGTTCCTAACTTGAACTACACTTAAGTGTAATTTAGAAGCTAAGTAACAGGTAATTCCAAAATACTTATGCTACGCTTCTATCCAATACATAATCCCCCATTCTTAAAATTTTTAAATGCATCTTACCTCCAGGAATTCTCTGAAAAACTTTAGTTAAAGTGTCTCCTGTTATTATGTTGTAACTGATCATAGCTTAAAGAAAATAATTTTTTTGTTAGTACAAGTCATATCCAAAATATTTGATTAACACTGAATACACACATTTTGTAGATTTCAGGATTACATGCCACTATCCCTCTAATATAAATTCTGGCTAGCAGCAACAACTTGTAAGTTTCAGGTTTAAAAAAATAATTATTTAACACTTCCCTTTTCTTTTTTTTTTAACAGGTACAACCTAAGCAATAATCCAGCCTGATAAGCAAGGCCATTGTGCTGAGTGGCCATATAAACTTACTTCAGAAAAGGATAAAAAAGGCTTTCTAAAACTGTTTGTTTCAAATAGCAATTCTTTGCCAGTTTATTTTCAAATGCTTATTTCTATTTAGTAAATATCCTGTGTTAGTCTAATAATTAGTTCTGCAATGAAATGCAAAGGACTTTGTAGCTCATGCAAAAAGCTAGCAAAATCTTTAAACCAGAAGAAAGAAGAAGAATATAGATTAAGATATCACATAAGGACTTCGATTCCTCCCTCTCATTAATAAGTGCTGTGGCCTTAACACACATATTTCATTCTTATCTAACTCTGCACTAAGAGTGCGTAAATTTGTGCACATGTGTGTATATGTACACACAAAATATATTTATACACTCTCGTGGTCTTCAACATTTAGACAGCATACATTTAGGTATTGACCCTAACTAATACATAAATATTCAGTGTTGTGAACTTGTAAGTCATTAAAACTACTTATATAAATTAATTCAAACACATACAAGAGCATAACCATAGTTCTATGGTAAGGACTGAGACTTTTACAATTATTTTTTGTATTATCACTGGAGTAGTTGATTCACAAAGGAGTATAATTACGTGTGTAATATTGTTGCCTGCAGTAACAGTAACTTGATGCCCTTAAAAATCTCAGCTACCTGTAGCCAGACTCAAACCAGGAATTTTGATCTGTGACTCTGGGATCACCAAGTCCAGACTCTTGATATCTCAAGTCATGACATCTTGCAGTCCCATGAGCAAAAATATCAAGATTATTGAAGATTTGATTTAATTATATTGCTACAGCAGGGCAGATTCAGAATAGAACTTTTTCATATAACATTTCAAACTTCTGGGCTAATAAATTCCTGCCTAGATTATACCTGGTTGTTCTTTTACTATTTCTTCTTCAAATGGGTCTTGACTGCCCAATTTCCTAGTTGGGAAATGAGGCTGAACCAATATTTTTGAAGAGTAATGCCAGCACATAATATTCAAGCAAGATCTGAACAGTGGCTTCCCCAATTACCATAATATTGCATCTCTGAAAAAATACTAATTCAGTATACTCCTAAATTCATATTTTCCTTTTGTTTCAGACACATCAACTTTGTGATCTGCTACTCATTCTAGAACAGAATCTCTTTTGCTATTTTTCTAGCTACTTTTGTCATTATTTTTTATATGTGTCATCATGAATTTCTCTGCTATTACATTTCAGTTCATTTCTATTATTGTGATCCTTCAATTCATTGAATTACTCCTCAGTCATTCTTTAGAACCCGCAATGTAAATTTAATTTTTTTTTTAAATAACAAAGAAATATTTACAGTACATCCTTTATATAGTTCTCAGTATTCAACCAGTGAAACACTGAAGTAATGTGAAAAGCTTGTTACTTATAAGACTTAAATGTTTATATTTTATGTGGTCTTACCAATAAATGGATATAAAAACTGGAGAGTAGAAAGGATTAGATAACCTACAAGACCATACGTTTTTCTGACCAGATCTTGGTAGGTTTTGGTATTGGATAGATTTCCTCCTCTGATCAGTAATATAATGGAATAATCTGTTAAAATATGAAATTATTGTTAAAGACAGTATGAACCAACTTCTGGTTGATTACTTTTCACCTTCTTTCACACCTCTAAAAAAAGAGGTGTGTAAGAAGAAAAGCAGTGGCACTAGGAAGAGTAAGGATGAGAAATCTCACAAAATCTTTCAACCCACCAAACCCAGGAGCTACAGGCTCCTATTGGAAGAAAAATACTTAAAATCATGTACAATCAAAAGTTTTCATTCTGCGGTCTATTTTTAAAAAGTCATATACAACCCACTCAAGATTCAGTCTCTTAATTAGGATAAAAACAGTGGACTCAAACAGGTGATTATGAGGGCACAAATAAGAACAGTCTTTCAAATGTTACCTCGACTAGGAAACTAAGGCTTTATGAAAATAAATGCAGTCAAAAAGCAGCTTCATATACCGTACAGTGTAATCCTCTACTTTTACTAATCTGCTCAAGGGATTAGTGAGGTAAGGAAAAAATTAGTCATTTTTATTGTCACAGATGTACTTGTTTAAGGTATCATTAAGGTCTAGATCAGCTAAAATATTGCAGGACTAATTTTTTCTTTGCAACGGAAACTGCCTTTAGAGTACCTGTGATATAGGCAACCACAAACAAAAGCAGTACTCCTAGAGGAAAACCAGCTTCCTTCATCGAATATGGCAACCCTGCAATGCAGAAAAGGAGAGATTCTAGAAGACTCTTTCCAAATATTTATTTGTGAGAATCAAAATAAAGAAAAATCTGGATTTTAAAAAAATGCTAGTAATCTCCCAAATTGGACCTGCATGCTTAATAACCTCAAAAAGATAATTTTCAGTGGAGAAAGTGTTGCTTAAGTATGAACCTCAATCAGCACCCACCCAACCTCTCTGATCATTATGGCCAAGAGACTCTGGAGTATTTATCACTGAGGTGTGGTCTTAACTGACACCTCTGCATTTCTGCAAAACAAATAAATACAGAGAAAAATCTTTAAAAACATCAGCAGAAAGTAAGGAGTCAGTGTTATTCTCCAAGCTGGATAGTCATGCATGAATAAACAAGGCTGAATACAGGATAGTGAAGAAAAGTAGACTTACCTATAATGCCTGATCCTATGATTGAATTAATAATGTTAAATCCAGCTGATGCCAGACCACTGTTTCCTCCTTTATTCTTGGGCTTACTAAGGAGGGCTGTTTGGTCATCTGTTTCTACCTATTTCAGGAAGACAAGGAAAACATTATACATAAAAAAAAATAGGTGAGAACATGGATTTTGCACATAGTCTATTAAAGATTTTTAAAAATTGTCATAGATTTGTAGAGGTATTTTGATAAATAAATCCCATTTTTTTCAGTGAGAAATCAAAGGGGTATTAAGCATAATAATAATTCCTGTATAAGTCTGACCCATAATCTTCTGTAATTCTTTGAAAAATAATAAGTGGAAGGACAGAAATTTATATAAACTCAGAGGTAGGCTGCTAAACAAAGACATTCTTAGTCATGTTTCAAAGGCAGAAATGTGAATCAAGTATTTTTAAAAATATTTTGGCTAATACAATTGCTCAGTAAAAAAAGTTCCTGAATCAGGGAAATGAAATTAATTTCAAGAGTTACTAGTAAAGCATGCCAACAACTTAATATACTCTAATCCAAGGTTTTATCCAGTATGTTAAATATTTCTGTGCCATTCAGTGGTTTAGTTAATTATGAATAGTTAATGACACTATAAAATCAGCTAGTCCCAGAAAGTTTCTGTGGGAAAGAACCAAAGTTCAAAGCACAATATGTAGCCAGTAGCTTCAAAAATTAAAGCTTGTATCTTCATAGAATAATGTTTAAATAAACATGCAGTAATCCTGTCCTTAGATCACTGCTATGCTGTCAGAGAACATTTTAGAATTATTCATTAGAAAGATCGTATTTTAACTTAAGTTGTGAAATTCAAGAGAGGAATATGCATTTAATGTATAAAATGTTTGTCTATGTTTTGTGTACTAAGTATGAAGGTAAAACCACTATTTCATGGATGCAGAAGCCTATTTAACATACATAGCAGGTAGTACAAACTCAGATGCTTGTCACTAATATTCCTGGAAAAAAAATTAAATTACTGAAAAATCGAAGTCATCTGTAGATAGACACATAAACTGACAAGCATAAGATTGGCTGCCTCTAGTAGGGCATTGAATATTTAAGTGGAACCTTTAATCCTTAATCAGCACTAACATAAGAAGGGTAATACTGTCTCAGATCAAAGGCCAGTATAGTGTGAGCATTTCTGAGTGATGACCATGGAAGGTGCCAAGGGAAGAGCGTAAGAACATAGGAAATAGCTAGTTAGCAAATAACTTTCCTGTCCCAGCTTTCCTCAGTTTGTGTATTTTGGACTTCCCAAAGTGGTTGTTTTCTTGGTGCATCACACTTCTTAACGCATTGCTTATTGATTTTTCCTTTTTTTGAAACCGTGTATAAGTTTTAGCATCTAAAATATCATGTGTCAGTGAATGCCACATTCTAATTATGCATTGTAGGAAGTGATAGGTATTTTAATTTGCTCTGAATCTATCCATTCAGTATTTTCACTTGGTGTCCCCAAGTCTTTTGTGTCATTACAGACAAACTAACCACTATTTCCTATCTTCTTCATATCACATAGTTTCATAAGTAACTTTCTCCCTCTGTTGTTTCTTATCTAGATTTGTGCTACATTTTTATTTCACTACTGATTTCAGCAACAGAAGCATCACTGTCATTCTCTCCTGAAATTTTAATGCTCTCTGCTAACAGCACAGTACAGGTGAAACGGCACTGAATACAACAATCCAGTTCCCTCTCTTCAGTTGTTACAAGATATTAACACAATGTGCATTGCTAAGCCCTGGTCCCTTGCCCCAGTTGGAAGGGACACATTTAAATGGGCAAAAAGAAAGGGCAACGAAAAGTTGTGACACAGGTGAAAGGATTCCTGTGTGAAGAGCAGCGCTCCCGAGGGTGACCCTGGCCCGCAGACAGGGAGGGATGCTAGCTGGGAGCCCGGCTAGCGAGCTGTGCAACGCGGCAGGCTGCGGGACAGCTGAACGAGAGGCGCCTGCCTCTCGCAGGGTTCTCTCCTGGGGCCCCCTGCGAGCCATGGGACGGACAGCCAAGCCCACCCGCTATGGCAGCGACAGCAGCGGGCGCGGCAGGAGATGATGGGGCACGGCTGGGGACGGGGCGCTCACGCTCTGCTCCTCACGCGACACCGAACTTCAGCCGTGCCGAGCAGCCGCCCTTCCCCTGCCTCGCAACGGTGAGGCCGCCGAGACCGCATTTTTCCCCCTGCGTGGTGCCTGTGACTCTTTCTTCCTGAAAAAAGGCCGATGAAAAGGCCATCGCTGCCGCCCGCTGGACCGCGGAGCAGGGACGTTCCAGCGGCCGGTGCCCTGAGCCGCCGCAACCGGCCGCGGT